>PISX010000140.1:0-281893 GCA_004024625.1 Mellivora capensis | reverse complement strand
CGCTCCTCCTCCCCGGTCCGCACCTCCCTCTCCTCCTCCCCCTTTCTCCTTCTCCTCTCCCACCCCCTTCCCGCCCCCTCCCTCCTCCCTCCTCCTCCTCCGGAGACACCATTACGGCCACCCACACAATGAGGCGATTGTGAAGCCAGCCCCACCGAAGCTCAGGAACATGGCGGAGGCCTGATTTCCATGAATAATCAGACTCCCAGCCAGGTCCTGTGCGGGCGGCAGCCTGAGCTGGGGCGGCTGGCCGGGCGCTTTGCTCTGGGGCTTTGTCTGCGGATGAAGAGCCCCTGGCTGGGTGCCACGTTGCCTTGACAGTGGGGGTGGGGCTGTCTAGGGCCAGATGCCCAGCCGCAGGGTGGTCGGGGTGGGGTGGGGGGCTGGAAGCCCTTGTCAGGAATCTGTGGTGGGAAGTGTTGGAGGGTGGGGCTGGCCTGGGTGTCCCTTCAGTGGGAGTCTGCACGCTCCGACCAGGTGCACAGGGACCCCAGGACGCTGCTCTCATCCTGATTTGCTACTGTGACTGTGGGGGGGTAGCATTGGCTGTGCCCCCCCCCCCCCCCCAGTTCCCATGAGAACCACCTGGGCCTGAGCTTCAGTTTCCTCACCTGTCAGATGGGCCCGTTGTGGTAGGACAGGCTGGGGGGACGGGGCCAAGTGCCCAGCATACCGTAGGCCCTCCATTATGACACTTGAAGACCCAAGATGCCAAGCCCTCTGTGGCCAGTGTGGTTCCCAGCTGACAGAGAAACAAGTCCTGGGGTGTGGGGGTCCCTGCGGTTAACAAGTCTGAGCCCCAAGGGGACAGCACCCACCTGTCAGAACTCAATGCCCAGCCCTACAGCTGCAGGGACATCTGCTGGCTGGCCCCCGGACTGACTGGCCCTTCCTCCCATGCACCCTCTTCTCTCTGGCCACCCCAGATTGCCCTGCTCAGCCTCTGCTCTCACAGCCCCTGGGAGCCGGAAGTCTCTGTCCGTCCTGGGCAGACACTATTTCTGTCTCTTGATGGTGTCACTGGTGAGCCTGTGTGCAGTGAGCACACTTGGTAGTGGGCCTTTATGAGCCAGGATGGGGCTCCCTGACAGCCTCTTCTCCAAAGACCGGGCCCTGGGGGCACAGCTGAATCCCACAGAGGACCCCTGGAACCCAGAGTGGCTCCCTCTCTTCTGTCCCTTGAAGACACTCTGCCCCTATGAGTGCAGATCTCGGGCAGATGACCGCATCACTCCAAGCCTTAGTTTGCCCACCTGTCAAATGGGAATCAGTGTCCCGGCCACTGGGCTGTGGGAGGAGTGGATGAGTTCGTATTTGCAAACACTACCTCAGGGGGCAGAGCCGCTTCTGCAGGTCAGTGTGGAAAACAGCAAACCCTAGGGTGGAGGGTGCTCCCCACTGGGTGCCCAGCTGTCAGAGACAAGCCCACATCTCCCCCCCCCCCCCAGGAGTCCACACGCCTGGCCTGGCGTCCCGGGTGCCCAGAACCAGCCCGGCTCCTCCCTAGCCAGACGGCTGTGTTTTCACGCCTCTGGATTCCCACGGGCCGGGGACCATCTGGGTGTCCCCGCCCCACTGTTTCCTTCCTTTGATACTCCACTGACCGCTCCTGCTCAGGGAGTCTGGGGGGGCTATCTCTACCTCCTTGGATGCCTATGGGCCCCCTCTCTGGGCCTCTGGAGTTTCTAATGCCTGCCCTGTCCTGGAGGGCAGAGGCCCTGAGTCACCGGCATGCCCAGTGCCTGTCACGGGGTCCCACAGGGCACTCAGTGTCTGTCTGTGAAGGGCATTGGTGGATGGCTGCCCGGCCAGGCTGGCGGGAAAGGCTGGGCCGCCCTCTGGCCCTCCGCTGTCCTCAGGCTCCCCGCATGAATGCCACTTTTGTGTTTGTTCTGTGTTTTTTGTGTTTGGCCCCTCCTCGGGGTTAGTGCTGGGTGGGATCTCCAGCTGGGGAGGGGGGAGCATGGTGGCTCTGCTCCTATTGCCGCCCCCCCCCCCAAGCCTGCAGTCAAATGCTCTACCCCTGAGCTATGCCCCGCTCAGGCCTCGGCAGGTCACTGCCCTTTGCTGAGTGGTGGGGGGGCTTGTGGCCTGGCGTTTGCAGGCCTTGTCCCAGGCTCTTGCCAGAGGCTCCTGGAGGTTAGAGTCTGTGGTGAAACTCAGAAGAGCTACCTCGGAACGGGAGTGGATGTATCCTATGTGACTCCAGGAGCGAGGGCCGCCCAGACTTAGGCCCAGGCTGGAGAGGTGCCCCGGGGCCCCACCATGCCGCTCAAGGGCACTGCCTGGGCTCCACACCCCAGCTGTGGCTTTTCTTCGGCTGCGACCCACTGTGAGGCCCAGAGTCTCAGAGCCACTGGTGGTCACAAAGGCCACAGGTTGCTCGGTTCCGCTGTAGATGGCGTTGACCAGCGTGATCTCCAGCCTCAGTGTCCACGCTGCCAGCGTCACAGGCTGGGAGGAAAGAGGAAGGGGGCCAGCTCGCCGGGGGAACAGGGACCCCTGTCTTCATCAACCAAAGACGCAGCGGGGGCCCAAAGCAACCCTTTGTGACCCTGGGCTCCCCGTGCCGTGCGGACCCTCGCGTGGTGTCTGGAGCCCTGCGGTGGAGACTCTGGGGGAACAGACCCAGATCGGGCTTCCAGAGTCCGCCTCCCTCCACGGGTTTGTCTCCCTCTGGGAAGGGCCTCATGGGAAGATTCCTGAAAGCGACCTCATGCCGCAGGCTTGTGCAGTGGTGGGATTAGCGGGGTGTTGGAAGGGCCCGCCCCCCCCGGCCCCGGCTGTCCCCTACCCAGCTCCCCGGGGCCCTGGGGTTGGGGGGCGCATGTCGGGGGAGGCAGGCGATAAGACCAGAGAGCAGGAGGAATCAGGGGTGCCCTGGGGAATTTACTCTCTGGTGCTTGACAGACAAAGCAGGCGGCCAGCCCAGGCTGGGTGCGGGGGCGTGGGGTGCTGCTTGGGCTGCTGGAGGCTCGAGTAGGGCCCTGGCTGAGCTGACGGCATGCTGGGCCCTCATGAGACATCGCCAAGGTGGCCCCAGGCCCCCGATCCTAATCAGTGGGATGCGGCTTGTTTTCCCTCCGAGGGTGGCTCTCCCCGTCTGCGATGCTCAGTGCCTTTCCATGTGGATGGTGTATCCCTGAAGAAATCTCTCTGAAACCATCTGGTCTGGAACATCAAAGAACAGCTGGAGATAACTTTTTCCCCTTCCTTTTAAAACAGGGCAAAAGCACCCACACGTCTATGAAGGGAGCACCTGTTAGATCCCAGAGAATTTTCTAGGCGGTTGGTTTTTGTGGTTCTTTCTTCTTAAAGGTATAAGGGAAAGGAGCGCAGGGTCTTGGTTCTGAAAGTCTGGGCTCTCCCTGGATAGCTTAGCGTCTGAAACCAGGAGGGGCAGGAGGCCCCGAGCCGGGCTCCCGCCCCTCTGTCCGGCACTCGCGTCCTTCTCTGGGACACTTTCTGCTGTCCAGAGCTCCAGGCACATGCATCCCTGAGCTCCCTAGGGTCCCATCCCACTGTCCAGCCAGGCACACACACCAGAGCACTGGCCTTGACCTTGACTTGTCCTCCTCCCAGACACCTGCCTTGCCTGACTTGGCCGCCCTCTAAGCTGGGAAGGCAAGAGTCAGGGTCTGATGGCACTGGTGTTTCTCTCTGGGGCTGAGAAGACAGCTACAGGGTGGCAGAATCAGGACAAGAGAGACCACATGCCCTCCCCTGGGCCCACGGACTGAGACTCGGAACAGGCATTGCCCTGCCCTTTGAGCCACTGATAAAATGTTTGAGCAACCACTGAATGGATTCTCAGGGTGAAGGGACAGTGAGGGCATAGTCACTGCCCGGAAAGTTTCCTGGAGGAGGGGGCCCAGGAGCAGGAGCACTGGAGGGAGGACAGGATCCTCTTCAAGCCACATGGCAGGAAGCCCTCTGGGTGGAAAGTGGAGGCAGCTTTCCTGGGGACCCAGCAGAGTCTGAGAGCTAGGGGCAGGGAGTTGTAGGATAGGGGGAGAGCAAGGGAGGGTTCTTTGAATCTGGTGCTCCTTCCTTCCTGCCTGCCTCTTAGCACTCTCCCCCAAACCCTGCTGAGACCCTCCTGGAAATGAGACTCCCCTATCCTCACCTCTGACTTCCAAGAATGAACTGATTTTATCGGGGTACATTAGTGCTGATGCAGGCCCTGTTCTAGTCTTCCTGCCCATGTTCTGGCCTGCTGCATGGGTGTTAGCACCACGCTGTGTTTGTGGACGAGGACCTGGGGCACCGAGAAGGGAAGTAACTCACCAGCCTTTGAATGCAGGGTGTCTGGCCTTCATGCCCGGGACCACCATGTGGAATGCCTGGGGAGACCCCCCACCCCCACCCTGGCCTGTCTCCCACCAGCCTCCTCACCAGTCTGGCCCAGCCCTTTTCTGCCACCTGCCCTGACCTGGCCTGTGGCCTCTATTCGCTCACAGATCTAGTCAGTCTGGCCACTGGCCCCGTGGCTTCTGCAAGATCCAGGCTCCTGAAGCCACAGCGTGTGCCTATGTGCCTCAGGGTCTTTGCATAAGCAGCTCCTTCTGGCCAGATGTTCCCCCAGGGGAGTCGGCCTTTCCTTCCTCTGCAGGACTCAGCTTGGCTTCACCTACCTGGGGAACCTCAGGTGGCTCAGCATCAGCTAGGTGCCATCCTGGACTGGTGTGGTCCCTCTGTCTTCCTCTGGCTGGCCCTCTGTCCTTCCGTCTATCCCTGGGGTAGGCATGGTCTGGGTCACTCATGGGTCCCACAGCACAGCCCAGAGCTTGGCATTCCCCGTCCTCTCGCTCACCACATTCGTTGGTTCCACAGATGTTTGTTTCACAAAACTTCAAGCTGGGCATCGTGTGGACACGGGAGAAGCAGCAGTGATCAGGACCAAGAAGCCTGTGTCCCTGGATGGAGCTTATATTCTGGAGGAGAGGCAGGGAGCAAGTAAACGCTAAGTGCGCATCCTTAGTCCACACTTTCGGGGGAGATGAGCACTGCACCCTGCAGAGACAGGACCCCTAACATTCCTGCCTGAATGAACGGATGAGTGGATCAGTATCACTCCGAATTCTCAGCGGCTGGGTTGGGCTCAGGACTGGGTCTGGAACTTGGGGAGGCTACTGACACCTGGTCTGTGGTCCCATGCCATGACAAGTTTGCAGGCCGGCCTGGGGAGCACTGTGCCTGGTGCTTGCCGGTCTCTCCTCTCCAGGGGGCAGAGGCCTAGGCTGGCCCTAGCTGCTGCCTTAGCTGTGGGGGCTGGCAGAAATCCACTCCCCCTCTAGCCGCCTCTGCTGCCCAGGCTGAGTGTTGGGGGCCTCACAGCCCCAGAGGAGAGTGTGTTTCCTGAAACCACAGTTAGGTGACAAGGGGCAGTTTCTGTTCTTTTTCCATCATCTGGGCCCATCTCCCAAGTGGTCCATCCTGCATGTGTTTCTGGATTGCGTTCTTGCTGATCTGAAAGGAGGTGGTTAACACCTAGAATTGTTGTTCCCGCCCATTCTTTCTCGGACAAATCCAGGCACCTCATAGTGGACTATGGTAACCTCCCCTCTCCTTCTGTCATTGCCCCCTACCCTCTCCTCTGCAGTGGCTTCTGTGGCCCACAGCATGGGAAGGATGGCGGGCAGGCCCACCATCTACACCTGCACCGCCTACAACTGCGGCACATCTTTCCTAGCTCAGCACCTGATTACGCGGAGTTGTGTTTTGTTTGCTATTTCTTGGCTCTGGTCTCGTCTCCGTGGCTCAATTGCAGGCATCATCTCGTATCCCCGATATTGATGGGGCAGACTTGCAAGAAGCCTGGATGCAAACTGAAGCCAGTTGTGCTCCCTGCCCTCCAAAAGCTTGCTGTGTTGCTGGAGCAAAGACACCTGCACGACTAATTGCTGTGCAGTGGCTCCCACTTCACTCCAAGAAGCCAGGCAGCATCGCCCCTTCTCCTTGCCTCATCTCCTGTCACCATGTGCTCCAGCACACCGCTGCCCCAGGGCCTTTGCATCTGCCATTTTCTCATCTCCCGGCACCATGTGCTCCAGCATACCCCTGCCCCAGGGTCTTTGCACCATGGATTTCTTCAGATGTCTGCTCTCTACCTCCCCCTTCAGGCTGTGCACAGCTACCACCTCTCAGCAAAGTTCCCCAGACCACCTTCTTTAAACAACCGTGGGGTTATGCCCCTACTTATTTTTATTTTCCAAAAGGTCATTTACCAAAGTCAGTTATAACATGTATTGTACCTCCTTATTTGTTTACTGTCTGTTCCCCCACCCGCATAAATGTGAGCTACTTTGCCTACTTTATCCCCATCTTCTAGAACAGTCTCTGCCATGTAGTAGGCACAATCAATAATGATGCACTGTGTGCATGTAGGCACGTGTGGACACCAGCATCCCTTTCAACACTACAAGGAGAGAATATCGAATAGCTTTTTATGGTGTCAGTAAGCATAAGAATATCATCTGGTTAGCACTTCGCAGTGTCCCCAGGCCTGTATTAACAGCTGAGGTTTCTGAGGGCCCCAGCAGAAGAGTGATTTCACCTTCCAACCTTGGGTCCCAGGGCCTTGGAGTTCCTGGGGGGGCTCGTTCATGATCGTATGTTAATGTGGAGTCCCTCCGGGCCGCTCCTCCACACTCGCAAAACAGAGCTCTGACAGGGTCATAAAAAGCCAATCTAATTTGATTTTTCAGAATTAGTGCCCCCGGAGGACCTTTTCAAAAAAAGGAGCAGGCATGGGGTCAGGGGGAAGGCCATCACGGCACGTGGGAAGCGAGTTCCCCGGGGACAGGCAATATCCAAATCAATGAGGCGTCCCCAACTTCATTAAGTACCTTACGGCACCTTTTTAATTGTGTCGGGAATTCAGGCTTCGGGGAGTTATTAATGGGTCATATCTGCTGGTGACGAGGACGTCTGGTCCCCATGCTACCTCTGTGTGGCCTCGGCTTCTCTCTCCTTCCAGAAGAAAGCTGCGTCTCCGCATTCGGTTTCCAGCTCCCCGTCCCCCGTGTCCCGCTTCCCAACATGCAGGAGGTGGGAACTGGCGCCGTCCAAGATAACATCAGATTCTGTGGGCCTCTTCCCCTTCTTTTATTCGTTGTCTTAAAATTGGACCCGGTGTGAGCTAGTGTCACTGTCAAGTTTAATGAGGCTTTTTATTAAAAGAAGATTTTCTTTATTAATTTTTTGAGGCAGGGGAGGGGCAGAAGGAGGGAGAGAGGGAATCTCCAGCAGACTTCCCACTGAGCGTGGAACCCGAGAAGTGGGGCTTGATCCCACGACCCGGAGATCGTGAACTGAACTGAAATCAAGAGTTGGACGTTCTACCGACTGAACTGCCCAAGACCCCGCCACTGCCAAGTTTAATGAGATTTTTATTTGGAAGGTTTTATTTATTTATTTTTTGAGGAGGGGGTGGGGGCAGAGGGAGAGGGAGAGAGAGAGAAGGGAGAGAAGGAGATGGTCTCAGCCATCATTTGCTGGGTGATGGATGAAGGCCAAGGCCATCTCAGACCTGCCAGGGAGCCAGGCACAGAACTCAGCAGGTCCCCCTGTCCAGCTGCCACAGAGCTTGGCATCTAGGCCGGTGATGGTGGCCTTCACTCGGGGACCTGTGGTGAGAGTGTCCTGAGCGGAAGAGGCCAGAGGCAGCAGAGTGAGGGAGGGCCCTGTGGCTGGGCGCCCCACTGAGCCAGTCCCACACCCCCATGGCTTCACGGGTGCTCCCAGAGCTCTAGGAGCAGGAGCGGCTGTCAGCCTCAGTTTACTGATGGAAAACCAGCTAGCAGTTGGCAGAATTCGTGACATGCCAGGAGCGTCCCATACAGGCCAGGCCGGTTCCCTCTTAGCCTGCTTGTCTTCTTCCAAGAGCTGGGCCTGGGGCTGGGTAGAGAGTGCGAGCCTGGGAGGGAGCGTGGCCCCCCTGGAGCAGGGACAGGGGCTGGTGGACGCAGGGGACAGGAAGGCCTAGCCCTCTGCAGAAGCCTCATCCTGCAACATGAGCACGGCGTTTGCTTCTCGTTCCTTCTTCAGGAGAAGCACAGTAAAGCGTGATGTTTCAGCTGTTCAGTGGGATGGAATGCAGCTAAAGCTTCCTGCCGGGGGCTCCTGGGGTCCCTGCCCCTGGGAGTGCTCCTGGCAGAGATCCTGTCCCCCCACTGCTGGGCAGGGGGCAGCTGGGCCTTACTCACTGGAACTTACTGGTCTTTCTTGCTCCCATGTCTCCTTTGATCTTTTTTCCCTCAGCGCATTCTTCTGATGGAACATAATCCTTGCTAAGGAGGGATGCTTGGCCAGCTCTGAAAATAGAGACGGGCCAGGTCCTCACCCATCCCTCCCACACAAAGCTCAGCTCCCTGGGGCTCCCACTTCCTGCTTCCTGCTTCCCTTCCCTTGTTCCCTGCAAACCCACAGCAGGTGGTGGACCAGGGAGGGGGGCCCTGCGGTTGTCAGGGAAAGCTGTGAGGCACCCCACTCTCAGGGGTCTAGCGTCATTCTGGGTCCTGTAAGTGGCCTGGAGCTGGGGTTTGGCTGGTGGCTTCCATGGGTGGCTGAGGGGGCCAGGCTCCCCGTACCCTGCAGATCCTGGGGTTCCTGTCTGTGCCTGGTGTTGGATAGAAGTGAGGTGTGCAGAATTGTGCAAAGGTGTTAATGTGTTAATCATTCAGCAGCTGGCCAGCTGAGCTTGAAGCAGGGAACCAGAGCCTCGGGGCAGGGGGGAGTGAAGAGACACAGGCCCCTTGCACTTGAGCTCTGCCCTCCAGGAGCCTGCAGCCGGCCAGCGGCGTCAGGGCTGTGTGCCAGGGTGTGGGCCCTGGGGCAAGGGCACCCGTCACTGTCCTGTCCCTGTGTGCAGGTGGGGGCAGTGCTTGGGCAGGTTTGTGGTCTGGAGGTGGAGGGAGAGGGAGGCATCTCGAATGGAGGGCGCCCGTCTGGCTTCTGGGGCACATGGCCCGGTGCTGGTAAGGCGACTCTGAGACTGGGAGCAGGGAAGGGGAGGGGAGAGTAGGAAGGGGGGCCTTGGTCCTGCTGAGTCTCAGGGAGCAGGGATGTGCCTTGACCGCTGTGTTCGCTTCTGAAGATGATGTAGTCTGAGCCCAGCAGGGGGCGGGGGGGGGGCTTCGGAACAGAGGGGCCGGATGGGGGCGTTTGATGCTGTCACTTGAAAACCCTTCAAGGATTGTAGGGCCAGCCCACAGGAAGGGGGCTTCCAGGGGCTGGGGGTCTGTGGGGGAGTCGCCTTCAGTTCACAAAGCTCACCACGCTGGGCAAGGTGAGGAAGATGGGTCCTGTGCTGGCTGGCCGGGGCCATGGGGGGTCATCCTGCTGGTGGGTCTGGGCTCCGTGTACTGCACCCTCCTTCTAGAAGTCAGGGGCTGGCGCTGACCCCGGAGGGGTGCGGGCACTGCGGCCAGCAGCAAGTGACCACCAGCAGGAGAACTTGTAGGGGACCCGGGAGGTAGGCTGGGGGCTGGACTGGGGGACCTTTCCAGCGCCCAGGAGTTAGCCCTTTGACAAAGAAGGAGGTCTGAATGACCTGCACTGCTCCCCCAACCCCCCACCAGGGGCTCAGAGCTATTTTGGTGCCTGGGAGGGCATGGAAGATCACACTGTCCCACTCCTGGGTCTCTCGAGACAGTCTGGTTCTTGGGGGACGCTGCCTGTGTTTGGGGGATATGGAGGCGGGGCAGGCTCTGTGCCTGAGCACAGATTCCCAGAAGGGGGCAGAGAAGCCAGGCCCGCCAAGTCCCAGGCTGTATTAACCCTGCAGCCCCTCCTCTCCCCTTTCCTCCCCTCCCCAAACCACTTTCAGAGCCAGACAAAGGCCGCCCTGTGCCTGGAAAGGACGCTCACAGGCCCGGGGAGGGCATTCCGGAAGATTCTGTGCATGAGTCTTCTCCTTCACTTCTAGGCAGCCTGGAAGTTTTTTTGTTTTTTTTTGTTTTTTTTTTTTTCCCATAACTAATTCATCTAAAAAAGAAGAAAAGCAGTCACTTGGATGTGCACAACTTCCTGTGCATTCTCTCCGGCAGCTCCCGTGCTAGCCTGGGTGGGGGGATGGCCATTCCTTAGGCTATAGATGGGAAATCAGGGGCTGGGGGGGCAAGTGTGTGCCCCCCGGCCCCCCGGGCTGGGACCCCCGGGCCTCTGTCCTTGTTTGTGCCTGGTCCTTGCAGGGAGCCAAGGAGGGTGCGTGCGGGTGTGCACGTGGGTGTGTGGTTCTCGTGTGTGTGCACGTGTGTACTGGGGAGGGGGCTCTGTCTTGTTTCTTTATCTGCAGCCATCTGGGTCCCCTCGGGCCCCTCTGTTCATGTAGCTGGTGCAGGGAGGACATGGAGACCCCATTCTGAGTCAGGGGTGCTGGGGGAGCCTCCCCACCCACCCCTGCTCAGGGTTCCTCTTGGACTCTGGCCCAGCCTGCTCAAAGTCCTCAAGGGCTCAGCACTCCCCACCCCAGGAGAGGGGCAAAGGCTTGAGAACCCAGGTCCCACCGTCCCTCTCTCTCCTCCTCTGCACCAGGCTCACCTGGTGAACTTGGGCTCTGTCTGAGGGCTCTTCCTCTGCTGTCAGCCCCTCCTGGTCACCTTGAGGGGGCATCGCAGGCAGCAGGGGCTCTTCTGACCCACAGACTCGGGGTTCACGAGGTTGAGCCCCCTGCACCTGAGGGTGCGGGAGCCAAAGCCAGGGTTGGGCCTGGGTTCTGCATTTGGGGTGGACCCCTGCTCTATCTGTGCGCCAGGCTGGCCCTCATGGGAGCCCACTCTCTTCCCGGGTTCCTAGCACGACGTCAGGCTGGCCTGTTCCACGGGACGCTGGTGGGCTTGGTGGCCTACTCAAGCCAGTGGCGTGGTTGGGGTGGACGTCACAGACACACCTAAGCAGCTGGTGGCATCTTGCTTTCTAAAGGAAGCCATGTTGCCTGCCTCCCCTCCAAGCAGCCCCCGCTCATTGTCTTCCTGCAGTCCCCGCTAATCACCGCCCCACCCCCACCCCCAAGCAGGGCTGGTCCTCAGGCCCTGGCCCCCTTCCTCCTCTCTCCGCTTTTCCTTCTGTCTCTCTGGGACAAACCCACGCATCCTGGCCTGGGTGCAGAGCAGCTCGGAGCACACACGCCCACACACGCCACCCTTCTCCAAGGGCCTCGTGTTCCCCAGACTCCTTCTGAACCTGGGTCTGCCAGTCATGTGACGGTGCTCTCTCCCCCTCGTGCAAGGCTCACCTGGCAGCCTTCTACTTTCTGAGCTTTTCTGGAGCCCCTGGAGAAGCCCCCTCCCTCCTTCCTCCACCATCTCCCCATGTTGGGCCTGCAGGGGCCCTTGCTGGGGTGTAACACACGGTGTGCAAACTTGGGTACATGGGCACGGTGGGATTCGAATTCAAAACGTGTGGATCCCCCGCCCTGTGACATGGGGACTGCTTTCTAGAGAAGGCAGAAGGAGGGGGGATTCGGGGACCTCAGAGCCGGGGACCTGGCGCTGGAGGCACAGGGAGCAGCACAAGCAACGGTGGGAGCTGGGGGACCCCGGAGGCACCACGAGGCATGAAGAGCTACCTGCTCTCTGGCCGCACCCCTGCCTGGCGGGGCTATGCTGGGCAGTGTGGCTGTCGTGTCACACTGAATCTCAACGACTCACGGGAGCAGGAGCGTCGCCAGCCCTGTGACAGAGATGAGGAAATGGAGTCCCAGAGAGGTTAGATCAGTCGTCCGAGGCCACACACTCAGCAGTGGATCGCTGGCCTCCTGACTCGAGTGTGAAGGAGGTGGGGGTCGGTTGGGCTGAGGGCTTGGCTGTGGCAGGGGCCCCGGCCCCCTTCTAAGGCTAGGTTCCCTGGTCCTGCTCAGGACATCAGGCACGTCCCCGGGGAAGGCACACCCTTCCAGGCCTTCACTGCTAATTGCAAAATGAGGCATTTGGGTAAAATGTGGGCTCTAAAGCCTGATTCCTGGAGGGAACCACAGGGATGCCACAAACATTGGCTTTGAATTTCAGGTTAAATTCATTTGACTAAATGCTGATGAAGGCGGACACTGACCCACAGGGGCTGAGACGCCTTCCCTGGCTGGCAGGCTGCCTGGTTTTTTGCAGGGATCATTTGAGATCATCTCCCGCCCTTGGGGTCTGTGTCTGAGCCCCGGCATGTCCGTCTGCAAACAAATAGTGTAGATTTCAGGCCTGTTGGGTCTCTCGTGGTGGGAGGGGGTGGGGGGTGCGGTGTTCTGCAATTGATTCCCGTTTCCTCCCTGGGTCAGGATTTCTCCCTGATACAGTGGCAGCTCCAGATGTGGGGATGCTGTGGGAGGGCCTGATTGGCCTTAAACATGGAATTGCTTAAGTAATCTTGCATACTAATAAGGCACACCCTCCATCTACCTTGTATGTTGGCTGTTGCAAAGAATTTCATTCTAAAGGTGGCCTGTGAGCCATCGGACGAGGGCGCTTGTTTGACTTGAGCAGACTCCGGGTCAGAAACTGGACGATGTGGCCCCAGGGACCCCCGGGCCTCCTGCAGGCTCAGCCCCTCTCTGGGGCAAAGGGCAGCCATGGCTGGGTGGGCCTGGGGGTGGGGTCCTGCGCAGCCTCGACCTTGGACCTACGTTTGCCCTGCCCTGGTCTGGGAAACGTTTAGGCTGCGAAGCTGAGTTTTTAGCAAGGAGGCTTGGCAAATTTGCAGAGAGTGACTGACTCCTCTGAATTTGTAATGTTGCACAGAGCATTCCAGAACAAACCGCCCGGCACAAGCTAGAGACCTACGTCAGCTTCAGGACATTTCAAAAAGGCTTTATTGGGGGTAGATTTGATATGCCACTAATTGTACAAATTTAAAGTGTACAATTTTGATAAGTTTTGACCCATGTGAGCCCCAGAGAAGCCATCACCACGAGAGGGCACCTTCATCTCCCCCAGTCCTTCCTCGTGCCCCCTCACCGTCCCTCCCCCTGCAGTCCCCCATCAGTTTTGCAGGGGACGGGTGCTGTTGTCACTGTGGACTTTGATGTGAGTAGCGCACTGTCGCACCTGTGCTCTTACTGCACGGAGCTGTTTTGAGAGTAATCCGTGTGGTCACGTGACTTGATAGTTAGTTTGCTTCTTTTTCTCCCGCTATTTGGACAGACCATGATTTGTTGATCCTGGGTGCTAATGGGTGCTAGTGGATGCTTGGTTTGGTTCCAGTCTGTGGCTGTTACAATACAGCTCCTGCGACCATTCCTGTACAAGTTTTGGGGGGGGGGGGACGGGAGCTGTCATTTCTCTTGGGCAAATACGTGGGAGTGGGATGGCCAAGTCACGTTTACCTTTGTAAAGTACTGCCAAACTATACTACTTCGCATTTCGTTCAAGATTTATTTATTTATTTGAGAGAGAGAGAGAGAGAGAGAGAGAGGATCCCCACAAAATTCTACATGAGCGTGGAGTCTGACGCAGGGCTTGATCTTGAGAGCCCGCGATCACGACCATGATCACGGAAACCAAGAGTTGGCCGCTCAACCGACTGCGCCCTGCATGCTCCCCACCATTTTACATTTTCATCAGTGGTGAAAGTGAACCCTGTCCCTGTCTCTGCCCCCATCCTTGTCAGCACTTGGAATGATCTGTCTCTTTAATTTTAGCCATTCTCACAAGTGTGTGGTGGTACTGCACTGTGGTTTTGATTTGCCTTTTCCTGGTGACCCTTGATGTCCCATATTTCCTAATGCTGATTTGCCATCCCTTCATCTGCCTTCTTTGGTGAAGTGTCTATTAGAATCCTTTGTCCGTTTTTTAAGTTGTTCCTTTTGTTGTTGTCGTTGTGTTGTGAGAGCTCTTTATATAAGCAGGACCGTCTTCATTTTTATGATTGGCAAGTGTTTTCTCCTAGTCTGTGGCTTGTCCTTTCCTCCTCTCCACAGTGTCATTTGAAGAGCAGAAGGATTTAATTTTGATGAAGTACGTTTGTCAGTTTTCTCTTTTATGCTTTGTGCTTCTGGCGGGATAGCTAAGAAATCTTGTCCTCATGCTTAGGCTCTGAACGGTACTCAGCTGGATAGCTGAGAAATTCCCACTCTGGCCTGTGGACTTTGGGCCCACACCACTGGAGCTGGGGTTCCCCGTGTGGATTTTCCTTGGGACGTGGAACGATGACCCCTCAGACATCCTCCCCCGCTCTCTCCTTTGGCGCCTTAAATCCTTGCTCCTCCTGCCTCCTCCTTCTCCCTTCTGTACCTGCCTCAGGTGTCAGCAAGACCCAGGCCTTCTGTCTTGGGTCTCATGGTCCCCAGTGGTGGTGGTGGGGGGCACCATCCTGGGAGCTCATGCTCTTGTCTGTGCTATGCTGCAGGGTGTTTCTGGAGAGGGTTCTGCAGAAAGGGTCCTCCTCTCTCACCTCAGGAAGGCCTGACCCTACCCCTTGCTACAGCCCTTGGCTTGGTGGCCGGGGTCTTCCTGTTTTCATGCAGGAAGAACTTGCTGGAACTGGGCTTGCATGTCCTGGATGAAGGGGCTCCCAGATTCCCCCAAAGCCCAGATCTGTTGGGGAGACTCTGGGCGTCTGAGGAAGGGCTGGCCAGAGGCCTCGGCTCGGATCCCACACGGCCTCACAGATCTGGCTCAACCATGGTGACGAGGGGCCACTCTTCTAGGGAGAGTGACAGATGTGAGCCACTTCCTTGCCTCCAGATGTCCCGGAAAGTTCCAGGTGCCGTGGGTGGACGTGGACGCCACCAAGTGTTGCTAGCTCTCCGTGGGGGCCTGTGTGACCTCTGGAAAGGGGGCCTCTGAGCGGAGTTCTGGGAGGGAGCAGACGGAAAATATTTGTGGGGAGCCTGTCAAGCATGACTGAAATGAGCTCACCGGCCATGGAGACGCTTCTGTTTTCCACATGAGCAGTCCAGAATGGAGCAGGGCCCCGTTTGCTGGCAAGTGAAAGGATAGAGTTTGTTCAGGGAAGCAAGGTGTAGGGAAGCAAGAAGCAATGTGGGTTTGGAGTTGGCCTGAACTGGGATGAACAGTGTCCCCCCAAATTCACATCCACTTGGAAACTGACTGTGACTCATTTGGAAATATGGCCTCCTAGATGTAATCCAGCGAAGAGGAGGTCATGCTGGTCAGGGCAGCCATCCTCCAGTGACCGTGCCATTAAATAAAAGCAGGGGAGGAGGTGGTTTGGACACAGACACAGGGCGAGGCCACATGAAGACAGAGGAGACATGGAGCGCAGGCTACCCCCCCCAAGGACACCTGGAGCTCCAGGAGCTGGAAGAGGCAGGAAGGAGCTGGGCCCTGTGAACGCCTCGATATTGGACTTCTGGCCCCCAGACTTGGAGAGAAGAAATTTCAGTTGTTGTGAACACACAATTGGTAGGAATCACATAAGCTAACCTGGGCACAGGGCGTGGAATCGGTGCTCAGTCCACACAGGGTGGCCCCTCCGTGACCTCTCCTGAGTCTGTGGGGCTGATGACTATTCCACTAAACAGATTATCTACAGAGTAGACACCCGCCTGTGGGTCAGGCACTCTGGACTGCCTGGAGGCCCCATGCAGCTGAGTCAGGGCCCCTGCAGCCTCTCACCACAGTCCTGGGGAAAGTTCTGAGCTGGCCTCTCTGAGGAGCCCCTTTTCTATAACATGAAACATGCTCGGTGTAATTGGGCATCACGGGACTCCTAGCACCAGTGAAAGGTCTGCTCCTTTCAGACTTCTGGGCCGAGCCCCTGTCCGTTGAGCAGTCAGCAACCTGCACAGCTGGGCCGTGGGTCTGCCGACCAGCCCTGGGCCCCGTAAATGGGACGTGCAGCTGGGTAGAGGCCTAGCAGGGCTACAGGGGTCTTGGCACAGTCCCCCAGGGTGCTGTGATGATCAGGCCACTCTTTTCTATTTGTGGATCCCTATTGCGCGCAGGGCCTGGACTGCAGAAGGACACAGCGGTTAATTTCACTAAAGTGAAAGAGCTTCCCTGGTTATGGATTAAATTTCCAGGGTATTAGTCTGGCACCATTAGGGGGCAAGACAAGGGCTGTAAGGACACCATCTGGTGGGATGTCCAGGCATCATTCATTCAGGTGTGAGACTTCCTGTGTGCCTACTGTGTGCCTAGGGATACAAAGGCAAGTGAAGACACAGCCCTCTCCCTGCGGTGGGGAGACGGGAGACAGCGCCAAGGTGGGAGATGCAGACACCAGGCTGCTTGGCTGGCTTTGTGTAAGAGGCGTGTTGGGGGGAGCAGACAGACGGAGGAGCGGGTGTCCTGGGAGCACCTGCAGGGGAGGGTGGGGGGACGGTGAGGTTACGATAGGGAGGAAGTGGAAGGGGGTGAGCTGCGAAGACAGACTAAAAAGACTGCGTTGCCCAAGCCATGGCCCAGAACTTCACCGTGAGAGCTCCCACTTGCACTGGTGACGAAAAAGCTAATCTGATGCTACCCACCTGAGGGATAGATTCCCATTTAAAAATATATATTAAAGACAAACAAACAAGGAAACCAGGTAAGGCCGAAGATTTGGGTTGGTCTATCAAAATAGGTCAAGAGCATTTCAAAACCATGAGTGCTAAAGTGTACAACAGTCTAGCTTCTGAATATTTTAATGTCTAAAAAATACAGTTTAAATTAAAAAAAGCATCTAGGTAAGAGACAGCTTTTAAAAATGAACATAAAATTTCAATTAAAATATTAATTCTTCAAATAAGAGCTGTTAAAAGGGTACACAGTCGCTATGATTTTTGTTATTATTCCTAAACAACCAGATTTGTCTTTTACTTACTTTTACAGATGCTTACTCCTAAAAATTGGCCACAGAAAACAATACCCAACTGACCAGTTACTTCACGTTTTAGAATAAGAGAGGCAGCATGTAAAACTGGCCTGGACTTGGCCTCTTTTCCAGAAACTCGGGTGCTCTTGTCCATTCATCTGAATCAGCCTCTCCCTGCCCCGCCTTTGCTGCCTCTAGTCTCCCTAGATGTTCACACTGTTCCAGAACGATGTTGCCAAGGTGGGTCTGATGAGGTCACTCCTTTGCTCCGCGGCTAAATGTGGCTTCCCAGGGCCGTGGGATCAAGTCTGGGCCCTGGGCTGCTGTCAGGACGCCTCTCCTCGGCCCCTCCACATTCCCTGGAGGGTGCCCCCATCTCTGCTCCCTCTGCCTGATTCCCTGGTCTTCCTCTTCCAGCAGGCGTACCCCAGCAGTCCTTCCCCCACCTAGCTGGGTCCTCACCATGTCCTTAGCAATGGGTCCTCATAGCTCTCTGTGCACCTGTCACCGAGGCCAGCTGTGGATCTCTGACTTGTCCCCACTTCCTACCCCCTCCCCCCACCTCCAGCCACACCTCTGTTAGGGACCCAGTTTTTGTGTCCCCCCAATACTCATGTGTAATGCATCTTGGTGAGTGATGCCTTACCCCCCACACCCCCGTGTGATGGCGGGTGAAGGCGGGGCCTCTAGGAGGCACATAGGTCATGAGGATGGGGCCTGGTGCCTGGGATTAGTGCCCTCCTACCAGAGGCCCCAGAGAGCCCCCCACCCCCTACCATGGGAGGATGCAGCAGGATGAAGGCCGTCCATGAGGAATCAGGCCCTGGATGCTGGGCCTGCCTCTCATCTCTGGGACCATGAGGGACAAGTGCTTAGAGCGTAACCAGCGCCCCCCCCCCCAACCTTTGATGGTGTTTTTGCTGTGATGTTTTGAATGCGACCATTTTTTCACCCCTGGAGTCAGACTCCTTCATACTGGGCAGGACAGCCTCGCCCCTCACCCACCTCCTGGCATCACCCAGGTGGAGAAGGTGGCGGCAGACCTTGATGCACGGCCCCTCTGCCCAGCATCCTAAGGGAATTCTGGATTTTCCTAATCATCTTGACGAATCATTGAGAAATGAGAAGTGGAGAACAGGGGCCCCAAGATCTTGTAAATGGACTTCCCTGCCATGCAGGGACTGGTGTCAAGGTCACATGTGTGAGCTGGTGCCCGAGGTCTGACCACTGTTCTTCTACTCCTCTCCTGCCCCTAATGGAGAAGGTGGAGTGCTTCCGGCCAGTGGCCTGGGCTCCGGCCTGGTCTCTGCCAGCCCTGGCTGTGTGACACTGGGCATGTCAGTCTCCCCACTGTGACCATGGCCAGGTAGTCTTCAGGGTTACTGAGATCATGCCTGGTGGGCTTCTGGTGCATAGTCGTTGCATAATGTGTGCTCATTTCTGCTTTCATTCATGTTACCGCCTTCTGGGCTCATGAGCAGAATCCGTCAATGCAGTAAGAACTGACTACCCTGTCCATCCTGGGTCGGGCCAGGGCTGATGCTGCGGCAGGAGAGAGGGACACTCCTGACCTGCAGGAGCTCCTGGTCTTGGGAGGGAGCCAGGTGGGGTTAGTGACTCCCAGCTGGCACGTCGATCATCTCTCTCCCACCCTGTCATTTTGCTCACTCCCTCCTTCCTCCTAGGAGGACCCTTCCCTAGCTCTCCCATTCCCAGGTCAGTCCCAGGAGCCTCTCCTTCAACCCGGTGAGAGGGACCCTCTCTCACTTCTGCATCTCCCTTAGGGTCTCAGCTGCTTCTGTTCTCTGCTCCGTCATTCATGTCCACAGCTTCTGTACTTGACAACTTACTGCAGGCTTGAGTCTTCAGATCACTGTCCTCCTGAGCACTGAGGAGGGGTCCCACCCATCCAATCATCCATCCATCTATCCCCTATACCCATCCGTCCATCCTCTACTCATCCTTCCTTCCATCATCCCCCTGTCCTCCCATCCTTCCATCCGTCCATCTATCCAGCCATCATCTGTCTTTCTATTCTTCACCCATGCTTCCTTCCATTGGTCATCCTTCCATCCTTTTTCCTGTCCTCCCTTCTTCCTTTCCTTCATTCTTTTGCTCTTCTATCCACCCAAACAGTAAATATTTATCGAACATTTCCAGTATTGCATGTCTGGGATACAAGAGACAGAAAGGACCATTCACTAAACTTTTGTTGGGCACCTCCTACATGCTGGTGTAGGCCCAGCCCCGAGCACAACGTGTCTGGGATAAATGTGTGAGGACAAATGAGGCTGAGGATGGTACCTAGTAACTGCTCTGGGATGGTTGCAGCGTGACCCTGGACAAGTTATCCAACCTTCCTGAGTTTGTACGTGGATTAAATGAGATAAGGAATTTAAAGTGCTTAGCTTAGAAAATGTTAACTCTTGTTATTAGCCATGCAGGATGACAGGGTGAATTATGGGAGAACACTGAATATTCTATTCATACAAGAAAGAAATAGGGACCCAAAAACTGTGTTCTTGCACAGTTTCCAGCCATTCCAAACCTGTGGGCAGAAGTCCCAGCCGAGGCGGGACCCCAGGGGCCCGTGAGCCGCCACCTCCCCCCTGCCACCCACCAGACTCCTGAGGCTCTGACCGAGGGAATTTGGATCTCTCGGCTTCCTTTTCTACCACTAGAACCGACTCCCCCCGGAAATAGGCAGACTTCCTTGAGCCTTCATGAGAGCCCCTAGGGTCCAAGGATGCCCAGAGACCCTTGTCACTCTCCCCAAGCCGCCATGGACTCGGACACCCATAGGGGCACCAGAGCAAAGCGTCAGGGGTCCCCAGTGTCCTGGGGAAACAAGGTTTAGAGATCAACTTGCTCACTCAACAAATGCCAGTACACCTACTCTGTGCCTGGGGCGATGCTGGGGGCTGGGGGCCCAGAAATGACAAAGCTGCTCTGGGTGATGGTAACATGTGAGTGCCCAGTGCGTGGGGGCTGGCGGGGGCCCTAAACCGAGGTCAGGTGGATGAATGTGTTGTCAGGGGCCGGGCCCACACAGGAGCGGTCCCCGTGGTGGTGGTGGGGGCAGGGGCCGCAGGAGCAGGACTCCGGGAAGGCTGGGCGGAATCACGTAGCGGGTACCGTGCAGACATGTGTCGCAGTCCCAGCCTGGGTGGGACTGGGGCCGGGCGCGCGCCGGGGGCGTGTCTGCGCGGGTGTCCGTGGGGAGCTGGGTCTGGCCCACGGCTCTGCTCCTCCTGCCTGCTGCTCCTTCCTCGGGCTTGGTGGCCCCTGTGGGGCCCCCATGGGGCCCCCTTAGCTTCAGCCTTTCTCCTCCCCCAGCTGGGGGGAGGGCTCTTTGGGTCGGACATACCATAAGGGTTCTGCGTCAGCAACCCCATTTCTGGGGCCGAGCATTAGGACGTTGGGGGCCCGAGTCTCCTGATTGTCTTGACCCTGTAGGTTCCCAGGTGTGCTGTTCTGAAGGCGGGGAGGGGGGGTCTCTACAAGTCATGGGACCAGGCACCCCCACCCACCCTTCCACCGTTCAGTGGATTAAACAAATGTACAGAGACTCGAGGTCCCAGTGGGGCCCTGGGACCAGCCATTTAAATGTTGACAGGTGCCCAGCTGTACAGGCTGAATGGTGACACCACCCCCCCCTGCCCCGCCCAGCCGCATAAGCTGGGGCCCTGAGCCCAGAACCTCAGAATGTGGCCTTTGGTGAAGCTCAGGTCTCGGAGCTCATTGAGATAACATGAAGTCATTGGGGCATCCCCGATCCAAGCTGCCCAGTGTCCTTAGGAGAAGAGGTGATCGAGACATAGACATGCAGAGATATGACCACACGGGGACACAGGGAGGGGCCACCATCTGCAAGCCAAGGAGGGAGGCCCTAGGGAACCACCCACTCACATCTGGATCTTGCACCTTTGGACTCCAGAGTCAGGAGGTGGTATCTTTGTGTGTCTGGCATGCTAACGCCTCAGGGCGCCCTGCAGGTCATGCTCTCGTGGGATAGCGGGGCAAGAGCCACAGTGGCCCGGGGACCTAAGTGGGACCTGCCGGGGCAGCAGGAGTTGAATGCTCCCTAGCTGTGCGCTGGCCCCTCCTCTACGATCTTTACCCCTATTCTCTCCTTTTCCTGCTGCAGAAATGGAGGCAGAGAGAGGCTGAGTCACTTGCCCAAGGCTACACAGCGAGTGCCCAGGGCCCCAGGCTCCAGCGTGCTGCCTGCCACCCCATACCCACTTCCCAGTCCAAGATGGCCTAGCTGGACAGGCTGGACACTGCTGGGAGTGTGGGACCTCCTTTGGGTGGGTGGGGTCCAGGGCCCTCCCTCCCCTTCTTAGGTGCTGTCATGAGAAGGGGAAGGACCCCGGCACAGGGTGGGAGCCCAGACGCTCTGTGGGAGCTCTGTGAAGCTGCTCCCCGAATGCACAAGAGCCCTCTTGGCTTCAGGACAGAGTTTCTGGTGCCCCGCGGATGTCCCTAGTAGATTCACACATCTCTGTCTGACAGAAGGCGGAGGCCCAGGGCCCTGGCAGATGAGGGGTTCCCTGACACACCTGATCTGAACCCCATGTCTGTCCACCATGCCAGCGTGAGCTATCTGGATGGCGGTGGCTGGAGCTGCCGGTTGGGAGCCTCACCTCCTGGCAGGGGGTGGGGGTCGTTTTTTCTAAGCTTGCACACATGCAGCAATGCGTGTGGCTCGCGGGTCTGCAGTAATTGACTTGGGAGGTGGTATGGCTCAGGAGGAAAGGTCATGGCCATCCAGCGTGACTCTGACTCGCTGTCCTGCGGCTTCTCTCCTGTCTCAGCCCTGAGGGGAGAATTAACCCTTCTGTCCCTGTCCGAGTCTTCCACGTTTTAGTGCCTGGAGATTCAAGTGTCTGCGATTTCTTGCATCTGTACGAAGCTCAGTTGGCATAAATGCCCACTCAAGGTATCCAAATACAGAAGCTGGGGGACAAGCCGTTTATTCAGCAAGTATGTATGGGATGCCTACTATGTGCTAAGTGGGCTCCGGGGAGACTCAGCAGTGAGTCAATCAGAAGAACCCCGTGCTCACAGAGCTGATGTTCTGGGGCAGGGAGGCGGGGGCGGGAGGACCGCAACAGAGATATGGTTTGTTACATAAGGGCCTAGGAAGGGAGCTCTGGAAGGCGTGCAGAGGACAGCTGGACAGGGCGTGATGACAGGTGGGGATGGGAGGCGGAGTCAGGAGCCTGGCCTTTGGGAAAGAGTTCAGATCCTTTTGTGCACGAATGCTTTCCCTTCCTGGCATCTTCATTCTGCAAGCAGCTCATGACCTTGCACACAGAGAGCCTCCCTGAGAGGGCCAGGCAGCTGTGCTGGGCCCCCAGCCTTGTTGGCAGAGTCAGGATTCAAACCCAGATCTCCGGGGCCCTGTCCAGCTCCCTTTCTCTTGCCCCAGGAGCTGGTGGTGGGGTATCTCCTGCAAAGCACATGTCACAGACTTGACTCTGGTCTCTCTGGCTGGCTGACTCTCCCTCTATGGCCTGCCTCCCATGGCTGTAACCCCAGGGGTGGGGACAAGTTTGAGGTTTTGAGGGTCCAAGCATGTATGTGGGAGCCTGGTGGTCTGGGGGAAGGCAGCACAGAGCTTTTTGTCAGGATTTTGGTAGCCCAAGGTACCCTTTCTGCTCACACCATTAGCTTTCTGGGCGCTCCCCTCTCCCTTCCTAGGTGTGACTTGTGGAGTTGGATGCTGGCCAGGAGAGAAGGTTTTGTGCGAACTTGCCTTGAAGCGTGCATCGAAGTAGGGAAGGCTGGTGGGGTGGTGTGCGGAGCTAAAGAAACTTCTAGCTAGGGCTTGGAGGCAGGAACAATGAATATGGGTTCAGAACAGGGTCCAGACTGCTGGGAAGGAAACAGGGAAGACAGAGGCTAGCGCCGTGCTGGATCTAATACCAGCAACGTAACTACGTTCACTGAGCACCTACTATGTGCCCTGCACTGGCTCTTCATGTTGGTTTTACATTTTGTTTGGTCCTCAAGTGTCATTGCATTTTACAGACAGGGAAACTGAGGCTCAGGGAAGTAGGTAGGCCACTGAAGGCCATCCAACTGCCTAGCAAGTGGCTGGGCTGCCATCTTTACCATGGTCACTTGGTCCCAAGGTGCTAAAGCCAAAATGGGGCTATTTGGTGTATGGCCTCTAATAGGATCAAGGCATTACTGGCCTCAGAGACTCGATGGGAACCCCAGCCTGCCCTCAGGGGCTCACAGACCTCATAGTGCAGGGCCTGGGACTGGGCGCTGGCTCCCCCTGGGCACTGGCTCCCCCTGGGCACACACACTGCCAGATGTGCCTGGAAGACCCCAGGTGTTGTGCTAACTGCTGGATGGGCTTGGGCAACCCCAATTGTCTCTTCAGTGCCCAATTTGTTCTATAAAATGTTGATGGAATCTACCCTTTGGTTGTGATGAATCGTTGTTCACTCACTGGTGTGCAGTTGGTACTTACACAGTGGGGGCCATAATTATTATTATTTTAAAGATTTATTTATTTTTGAGAGAGAGAGAGATCATGAGTGAGCATGACCAGGAGGGCCAGAAGGAGCAGGAGAGATAATCTGAGGCAGACTGCACACTGAGCACGGAGCCTGACATGTGGCTTGACCTTCCAACCCTGAGATCATGACCTGAGCAGAAACCAAGGGTGGGAAGCTTAACCTACTGCACCACCCAGGTGCCCCTCCGTGGGTGCAAATATTTAGCTACTCCCCACAGAGCCCGTCACCTGGGGCCTGCCCTGTTTTAAACCCCTCCAGGTTTATTGAGATAGGATTTATATTCCATACAGTGGACCCTTTGCACTGTGCAGTGCTGTGAATTTCAACACATATGGTCATGTCTGCTCCACCACAGTCAAGACCTAGAATAATGTGTTGTCCCCTAAATTCCCTTATGTCCCTCAGGGCAGGTCCTCTCCATTCCTGCAGCCCCTGGCAATGACTGATTTGGGACTGTCGCTATAGCATTGCCTTCTCCAGAATGCCATGTGAGTGATGATGTGATTCCATGCACGATCATGGTCTGTAACCTTTTGGTCTGTTTCGCCTCACTTAGTGCAATGCATTTGAGACTCACCCGCGTCCTGGTAGGTGTCAGTTGTCTGTTTTTGTTGCTGGGTGGTGTCCCGTTGTGGGGTTAGACTGTAGCCTGTGCTTTTCCCTTCACCATTTGGGTTGTTTTGAGTTGCTATTGTTTTTTGATGTGTCTTGTAATTTTTGATTGGTTACCAGACATTGTGCAAAGACAGGCGGTAAACAGTATTACGCTTGGAAACAGACCTGCCTCCTTTCTCACCAGTGCTGCTGGGGTGGAGGCTTCAGTCCTCCTAGTTATCAATTAAGCTGAGTTTGGGTTTTATTGGCTTGAGATCAAATCCGACCCTCTGACTTGTCTCACCTGGCTTGCACAGCATTTTCTAACATTTCAAAACACGATATTTAATATAAAGATCTGAATTCTAGCTTCTCTTAAAAAATCAAAGTTTTGGTGACACTGGTTTTGTGTGGCCACCTGTTCCTGTCACCAGTCGGCTTGTGCGGAGTAGTGGCTGCCCCCCCTTGGCAGGGGAGGGGTGTGCTCTCTCAACTTGGCTGCAGACCCCCTACTCCCTAAAGCTTCACCCCCACCATGCTTCCCCTTTGTGTTACCTCCTGGCTCTCACAGATGGTTGAGTTTGTGCTGTCAGATACTGAGTGATGGTGCACTCTTCTTGCAAAGATATGGAAATCTATATATCGCTTAACAGTGGCTTTCCCCTCCCAGTAGTTAAACCAATAATCAAAGAGTTTTATGCTGGAGATTTTTAGGGAACTCTCTCCCTGGAGCATGTCTTTCCATACTAGTGGTGGTACAAGGAAAATCTTACCTCTCTTGAGTCCATGTGGGCCTGCTTGGCGCGTCGGGCTGGGGATCACATGGTTTCAGGGGTGGGACGCTGGATCCACATAGAAGAAAGAGCTTTTTACTGACGCCTGGAAACAAAGAACACGGAAGAGGCCAGGTTTTTCACCTCTTCCCGAGGTGTGTGATATTACCTGCTGGGCAGACTCACGTTTGACAGTTTTATTTAGAGGACGCAGATTTCTGAGTCCGCTGCCAGATGGCCCGGGCGGCAGCTGACATGTGCCAGACGGTGACTCATGGGGGATTTAGAAATGCAAACACACCCACACGTTTGGATGAGCCGCTGTTTCCGGATGGAAGGGCAGGGACTCATGACTCTTTGATGTTGTTGGCCAGAGTTACCCTGCGCCCCATGTCGGGGGGGCCCTCGTGTCCCTGTTGTGTGCCCGTGGAAGGCTGTGGAAGGTTGGGCTGGACGGGACAGGGTGAGCGCCAGCTGCTTGAGCTGCTCTGTTACTCAGGTGCACTCGGCTTACGGATTCACTTAAACAAAGTGCCTGGTATTTACTGTTGGTGCAAAATGGCGAGCGAAGCCAAGTCCCGGCTTTCATGGAGCTGTCGTTCCCGCAAGGGAAGGGGACAGCAAGGAGCAGACAAGTAGTGAGCCAGGTAGTTTCCAATGGGCCTAAGTGCGAGAGCGATGGAGGAGCAGAACCAGGAACAGGAACCAGGAACCAGGAACCAGGAACATTCCGGGCCAGGCAGGGGGGAACGTGTGGGTACAGGGCCGGGGAGAGGGTTGGGGGCTGAGCCGGAGCTCTGATCCCAGGGACCTCCTAGGCCTGGGAACGCAGGGGACCTGACTTCAGGTGCGTGAGGGAATGTGGGGGAGCGGCGTGATCTGAGCACATTTCCCCCGTGGCTTCGTTCACCTAGGTTCACGCTCAGGTGCAAATGATACAGCGGTGAAAGCCACGTGAGAGTCGCTCATTCCCGGTGAGATTCCACCAAGAGGCAGGCCATTGCCTCCCTGAGCCGCGTGGGGCGTACTAGATGGGCTGTGTGCGGTGGGCTGGGCAGACCAGAGAGGGTGAGGTCTGATGGCTAGGGGCCTGGACACCCGACACCTGTCCTCGTGGGCTGAGACAGACCTGAGGGCCCAGGCCCGGGGGGGCGGGGAGCAGAGGAGATGAACAGGACGAAGGAGGTGCCTCAAGGGATGCCAGATGGTGGTGGGCCAGACAGCAGCAGAAGAGCAGGGAGCATGGAGTCCGGAAGGTGCTGGGCGATACAGAGAGGTCAGTGGGGGGAGCACATATGGGGTTGGCTGTGAGGTGAGCCCACGAAGCCAGGCCTTTTATAACTGGCCATGAAGGCAAGTAATCCTGACCACGTTGTTTGTTTACCTCAAGGGTGGCTCCCTGTTGCTGACCCATAAAGGGGGTGGAGTGATCCCGGGCAGTTCTGTCCCTCTCCCTGCTGGCCTGTCCCCATTCCCATCACAGCCTCCCAGCCTTGTCCCTGGCTCGTGCTCTTCCCTCTGGAAGAGACCTGTTCCCTTCCCTCCCTCTCTTGGCCTGGCTGCCCCGTGCTCCATGAGGCCCCGCCCCTGCCATCCTCAGTCTCCGGGCTTCTGTGACATTTTCAGTTCACTGCAGCGCCCTGGGCTTCTCCGGAGAAGGCTGGGTCTGGTTCATCCCAGCTTTGCAACAAGCCTTCTGTGTGGGGCTGGAGCTGTGCCTTACCACGTGAATGTCCCTGAAGGACTCACGTGGGGAGGAAGCTGACCGCGCAGGAGGAGGGTGGGGGGATGTCCTGGGAGAGGCAGTGACCCCCCCCACCTGCTTGTCTAGCCTCTCAAAAGTCACAGGGGTTCCCCAAGGCCTCCCAGGAGCTCTGGCTTTGCAGACAATCTGGATTCAGATGCGGGAGGATCTGTTTTGACTTTCAAATAAGGTGCGGAAAGGAGCAGCTGGAATTCTGGTACCCTTTTTGGAGAGCACCTGGGGCTTTGGGAGCACACAGCAGGCAGCAGCCTGGAGCCCGCCTCCCACCCCTGCCCCACCCTGAAGGCCAAGTCTTCCATTGCTCCTGAAATCTGGCATGTCCTTGAGGACCCCTCTTTTTTATATGTGTATAAAATGCTCTGATAATTCTAGTTCTCCTAACTGTGCATTTGCTGGGTGTTATAACATGCCGAAGTCCATAAATCTCGCATTATTACACAATTGTCACTTAGCAGGGGTGTCAAATATTATTTATGTATTCATAACTGCTTATAGTTCTGCAAAGGGCTTGAGGTGATTTTCTTACAGTATGTGTTGAGACTTCGCTAAAATCATGAACAGCTGAGGGAATTCATAGGAAGCTGAGGGAATTCAAATCCAATGGGAAAAGAGCATCCTAGCAGCCAAAACAAAAAGCAAAACTGGGTTTGTTCCAACAGTCCTGGGGGAAACCGGCCCATCGAGGAATCAAGGGGACTGTTCAGGAAAATCAGAGCGTTTTTTGGGTACCAGGATAGGGTGAAATGCCTCTCGTGGGCCTCCTGAAGGGGGCTTGGTGAAAGATTGCCCCGATGGTCTACCCCGATGGTCTAGGGGATCAAGATGTAGTCCTTGGCTTTGAGGTGGCGGGTTCCGATTCCCACATGCAAGGCTCTGGAACTGAAGGCAGGTGAGTCCGGCGGAGCATCCGGGGGCCTGGAGAAGCTGCTTGGAGGGGCCACTGTGCCCAGGTCCACGGAGGAGGAACAGGATGGGAGGACAGTCTCGGGCTGAGTGGATCTTGCTGACTGCCAGGAGCCGGGGATCCAGTCCTGTGCCAGTCCTGGTCTGCTTCTTTCAGGTTCATTCACCCTCAGAGTTCCAGTCTTACCATCTGCAGAATGGGAGCACAACTCCGTTCTTATAGGGTGGCAGCATTTCAAATGCTCGAGGAGACTGGAAAGTGTCACTTCTGAAGTTATTGTAGAAAGGACTGCACTCTTGACATAGGTGTGCGCCCTGCATCCTGGGGAGGGGACATTTGTTGAGGACCCACTGTGTGCCCCACACCCTGCCCGGGGCCTGTCACCGGAGGCTCACACCCTCCTTGTGTGGGGTGTCTTCCACGGAAATCCCGTGTGTTATGTAGGGGTACTCTGTGCCCAGAGCAGTGGACACCCTGGACCCCGCCGCCAGTAGGTGGCGGGGCTGGGATTCAAACCCAGGCAGTCTGGCTCTAAAGCCCATTGTCTTTCCACTAAGCCAGGCTGCCTCGGCGGAGTCCCAGGAGGGATGGCTTTGGGTTTTGCTCTACTCCCTCTCCCACCCCGGTGTCTCTGCCACGATGGCCTGTCACGTGGTTGGGGTGAGGCAGGTGGCTTCGGGGAGGGATTCAGAAGTGTGGGAGCCTCCTGGGGGGGGCGGTGAGCAGGAAGCAGAAACACTGGCCGGGCCTCCACGGCTTGGAGGGCTGGCTGGGCGGGGGCAGGAGGGCTGTCAGCTTGAGTCCCTGAGTACGGGCAGTCACCAGCCCCTCCCAGCTGTCAGGAGAGGTTGTCCTGCTGCAGGGCAAGCCCTCCATAAGGGGGATCTTGATTCCTCGCTCCCTCTGCTCCCTCCTCCCTCTCTCAGAACCCTGCGGGTGGGGCTGCTGTCTGTCTGCCCGGGCCTCAGGGATCTGGCAGAGAACCTCCTACCTGGGCCCCTCCCTCAGACAGAGGCCCGGAGAGGCATTGGGTTGGGGTGTGGAGAGTGGAGCGCAGGGGGAGATGGGTGGTGCAGGCATTTCAGGTGTGGCTCCAACACCTACCAGCGGGTAGCCCATATCACGCCCACGGGCCTCAGTGACTCCAACTGTAAAATGGGACTTGTGGCCGGTTAATTAGGTGATGTGGGCAGGGACCCTCCGTGAGACCTCAACCCCAGGAAATGGAAGAACAGATGAATGAGTGAATGGGTGAATGAATGAATGAAAGAGAGCAGGCAGGAAGGAAGGAATTGCGGGAGAAAGAAGTTGGTTATCTGTATCTCAGAATGGGGTTCAGGAATTCCTGGTGGCCTCACATGCATGTGGGGCTCCCACAGCACCCCAAGAGCTGAGGTGGGATGAGGGGGGACAGCTGCACTAAACAAGAATTTCAGTTTTAACTGTATGGCTGTGGACCAGGCTTTCCCAGAGAGAGTGAGCTCCCCGTCCCTGGGGGTATTCAAACCGTTCTGGAAGGCCATGTGGCAGGGTTTTCTCAGGCACCTTTTTCTCTGGCTGGGGGATCAGATGGTGATTGCTCAGTGCCCTCAGATGCAACAGGACGGGGCAGGCCACTCATCCTCACTCTGCAAGCGTTTATTGAGCCCTTACTGGGAGCTTGGCGCTGCCCCCAGAGGCCGAGGAGCCCCAATGCCCCCCAGTGGAGGGCATAAGAATGACAGGGAGTGCTTCTCAGAGGAGGTTAGCCAAGCAGTTTTCATGGGCTGGGGAAGCAGTGAAGAGTGTTCTGGATAGAGGGATCAGCATTGGCGGAGGCTCATAGGCTGGTGATGACGGGCTATGTCCTAGGGCTTCTGGAGCAGAGTTTGAGGGAACCGTAAGAGAAGCAGTGGGGTCTGGGAGGCTCAGGAGCATTAGGGTCAGGTCATGAGGACCTAGGACGTGGGATCTTGCCCCACAGGCAGGGGGGTCCATTACAGGGGTCTGTTTCACAGAGTGCTTCTTGGGCAGACCTCCCTGCTCAGTTTCCTTGCCTGCAGAATGGGCGCAGCTGTGGCCCCCCTTGTCATGAGGCTGCAGTGAGGCCCCAAGTCCACGGCCCTGCCACCCATGGCCCTTGACTTTCCTTCCCTGCCCCATGCCAAAGCTTGGTGTGTCACTGCTGCCGGAATGGCTGTGTAGACTGACCTTGGGGCAAGCCTTTTCTCTCGGGTGACCTTGTTGCTCGGGCTAGACAGCGGTGCCTTTGTCCAGGTTGATCCAGAGCTGCTGCCCATCCCCTAAGGGCACTGAGGCCCAGAAGGACCCTCCCAGCCCATTCCTGGGTTCTCCGGCTCTGAGACATGGTGCAGGTGAGCCCGGATGAGGCCTACCCCTGCTTCTGGTGGGGGGCTCCGAGTAGTGGGGTGGAGGCTCCATGCTGGGTCCCTGGGGCTTGTGGAACTGTGGGCTCAGCATTTGAGGTCCGGAGCTAGGTGCCCATCACCCCTGTATCCCTGTCCCTCCGGTCACCACTGGCACCTCCCCAGGGTTTGAGGTATCAGAGCTTTGCCAGACATAGGACTGCTCCCAAGTCGGGGGCCCACATGCTCCAAGGGACTGAGCTTGGGGCTCTCACGGCAGATGTTCTGCCCCAAACCCAGACTCATGGTTCTTAGCGTGGGATCGGCCTTCTGGACGGAGAAGGTTGGCTACATAGAGCTTCTGGAGCTTCAAGCCAGATGGGACCCGCGGGGCCATCATCCTGGCCCCTCCACTTGGACTTTACAAGTCAGGGCACTGAGGCATGTGGAGGAGGCCCCTTAGCACAGGGAGGAATTCTCCTCCGCTGTCCATGGGGGACGAGACATGGGTCCATGTGCAACCTCGGCTGGGGACACCGTGGCCCATCCCATGCCGCCCCCCTCTGCCTGACCCATCTCATTCATTTTTCTCCCATGGGGGGTTCTAAGGCCTTGCAGTCGTGGCTCGCAGTAGCCAGAAGCCCACCGCGATGACCATCTGCTGTCCTTGTCATGCTCTTGTCACCCTCGCAAGCTCTGGCCAGGAGCGAGGCTGTAGTGCTTATCCCACTGGCCTGGCCGGTGGCCAGCCGAGCTTCCACAGGGCCTGGTCCGGCTGCCGGAAGCGCTGGCCCACAGAGATGGAAGGGCAGGGCAGCTCGGGGCAGCGCTCCCTCGCTCTGAAGGGCCCCATTGAGAGGTGGGTGGCGGGCAGTCAGGATGCAGTGGCCTTCCTGCTGCCCCCTGGGCCCTATGGCCAAGGGGCCTGTGGCCTCCGCATGGCTCACAGCTGCTTGGCAAGCTCTCTGGTGTCTGTGTCACCATGCCAGGGGGCCGGCAACGCCCCCGTCCCCATTCTCAGCTGGGCCACTGGAGGGCAGGCGGCCTGCGGGTCCCTCCAGCTGCATCACCGGGTGCCACAGTTGGGGGCTCGAGACAATGGGATTCCTTCTTTCCCACTTTCAGAGGCGGGAAGGCTGGGATGCCAATGTGGGCAGCCCGTGCGCCCTCTGAGGCTGGAGTAGAGTCTGTCCTTGTCTCCTTCAGCTTCTGGGGGTTTCTGGCCACCCTTGGCGTGGGTCTGTAGCCTTGTAGCCTTCCTTCCTGTGGGTCCCTTGGTCCAAACCCCGTCTCCTTCCTCTTGCAAGGTGCCAATGACTGGCTCCGGTATGGTGTCATCTTACCTTGATGGCATTGCAAAGGCCCTATTTGCAAGTACGGTCACCTTCTGAAGTTCTGGGTGCATGTGAATCGTGGGGGACATTGACTATAGGTAGCACCCCTCACTCGGCATCCTGGCCCAGGCCCAGCTGTTCCTCTAGTCCACAGGACGCATCGTGCTCTGGAACCACCGTGTGCTCTCGCCTCCTCCACGCCTCCGTCCATGTCTTGCTCCCGGGATGCCTCCTTTCTTCCCCAGGCACCTGAGGGCCCTCCCCTTGTGGGCACATCTCCCTCTGGGTCTCGAGGTGGGGACCCTTCTCTTCCCCATCCTCAGAGGGCGAGCGCCCCCTCTGTGCCAGGCATCAGGCCAGACTTCTGACATATGTTCACCCCTGAAACTTCTGGGCCACCCCAGGAGGCAGGGGCATTGCATTCCCATTTTACAGATGCAGAAGCCTAAGCTCTGAGAGGTGGAGGGGATTGCCCCGGGGCACTGAGCACAGCTGGGATGGACGCTCGGATTCGTTTAGGTCTGTTCTGTGAGGGACCCTTGGGGCTTATCCAAGGACTGGTCTGGATTTGAGTCATGCATCCAAAAATCGTTTTTTATTTCTTTTTAAAGATTTTATTTATTTATTTGACACACAGAGAGAGGGAGAGCACAAACAGGGGGAGCAGCCAAGGGAGAGAGAAGCAGGCTCCTGGCTGAGCAAGGATCCCGCTGCAGGACTTGACCCTAGGATGCGGGGATCATGACCTGAGCGAAGGCAGCCGCCTAACCAACTGAGTCATCCAGGTGTCGCGAAAATCGTTTTTTGAGCGCCTTCTCTGTGTTCGGCATTAGGGACCTAGCTGTGGCAGTGTCCCCCCCCCACCCCTGCCCCGGTGTTCTGCCCTTGAGGACTTACAATGTGTGAAGACAGAAACACGGGTGACTAATCACAGCTTCAAAGGGCACTAGGGACCTAATCCTGGCTTTGCCACTGAGTCTTTCTATGACCTTGGCCACAGGCAGCCCCTCTGGGGACCTCAGTTTCCCCACGTGTAAGGGGGATCTCTGATCTCTATGGGCCTTTCTGGCCTGACAGTGAGCATTCTGTGTCCAGGAGCCCAGCTGGCCGGCCACACCTGTCAGGTAGCTCGGGGCAGGGCCTGGGAGCCCTGAATCCCCAGAGGCCCCAGATGGACCACCCTTGGCCAACAGCAGTGGTCAGGTGGGATGCATTCTCCCCAGGTCACAGGCAGGCTCAGAAACCCTTGCGCATGAAGGCCAAGTTGGAGCAAATCTAGCTTTTGTCTCCCTCTGAGCTTGGGTCCTGGCTCTGGGAAAGAATTGGGGGCACTTTCCAAATCCTGCAGCTCAGAGCCCCTGGACAGGGCCACCGGGTCAAATGCTGCCATTGAAAGGGGGCATTAAGAGGCCACAAGGCTCTCCTGTGGGTGGGGCCAAGGTTCTAGAAGGGCAGTCTGTCCAGGTGTCCCATAGGGAAAGCGCAGCTAATGCCTGGCTTACCTGGGAGGCCCTCAAGGGCCTGCGGCTTCTGGGAGCCTGGAGGAGTTTCCCGAAGAGGAAAGCCCTCCGACCCACGGGGGAGGGCTTTCTTCAGTCATGCGAGCCACAGGGGAGCCCTCGGGGTCATGCTTGCAGCGTACAGCCCCTGCGTCCCCGGACACACAGCAGCCTTCAGAAGTCCAGCCTGTCAGGGAGAGCCAGTTCATGCTGGGTTTGTTGGAGCAAAACTCTTCCACCCAAAGTCTCCTGCCAAATGCGTTTCTGGAGAGGAATGTGAAGGGTCCTGTGGCCGCCGTAATAGAGGCGTGCAGATGCAGGGGTTGAAAACAGCACCGGTCTCCTCTCTTCTAGGCTAGAGGCAAGAAGGGTCTGAGATGAACCTCCCAAGGCTGGAACTGAAGGTTTTAGACCACCTTTGCTTCCGCCATCATACGTGCTCTCTGCCCCCCATCTCCCCCCGCCCCCTCACTGCAAGATCCTTAACCTGACCCCATTCACACACTCGCTTTTGTCCCCGTAAGGCCATGCGTGGACAGTTTGAGGGACTGACGAGGTTGTCTTTGGTGGGGGGGCATTTGTCAATTAAGCACAGAGCCCCCTGGCCTCTTCCAGCGTTCTCCCCGGGGAATGGGACTTGGATTGGCCACGACCCCACCTGTCTGCCACCCTCATAGCCAGGCCTGGTGTCCAGGGGTCCCAGCTCCTTCCATCTGGTGTGGCATCCCCAGAAGTTAGAATTGGCATGAGAATTTGAAACTAGAACATAGACTTTGGATATGAAGAGAGATGAGGTCGCGGACTGTCCTCTGTGAGCAACCCTCCTCTGGCCTTGCCCCAGCCCTGAGACTCAGATTTCCCCTCGCCCAGATCAGGGAGGAACAGAGATTCAGAGGGAAAGAAGGAAGGTTCTGGAAGTTTCCTGGCAAGTCCAGGGCAAGCTAGGGTGCTTGCTCCGGCTCTTCCACCACATTTATGCTGCAAGACTTAGAGGGGTGGCACCTAGGAGTCTGTTCCCACTGCAGTTCGGGGACAGAGGGAGTTGGGGTCGCATGGCGGGGGAGAGAGGGGAGGGGAGGAGGTGCCTCGCCCCTGTGGAGCAGTCTGTGTCCCATTCTCCTTGGTCTGGAAACTGCGGGGGGCCAGCCTGGGACTTGTGTGACATAAGCCCTATTACACTGCCTGGGCCTTGGGCTCGAGGAGGTACTTTGGACAGGACAGATGGACGTGGGCCAGCGCCGGGCTCCTGGAGGCCCAGCCGCCGAAGAGGCCCGGGCCTGGCAGCTCGGAGCTGTGGCTAGGAGTGTCCGGTGGGTGCCAGGCTGCATGTTGGAACCTGCCGCGTGAACTTGTATGAAGCTGCGGGGTGACACGGCCTGCGGAGTGAGAGTTGGGGACTGGGGGTTCCTCCAAACACAGGTGGGAGGAGCAGGCTTTCAAGTCAGAGCAGGTCTGGGACTGGGTTACAGATCAAGCCAGTGTGGGAGGGGAAGACCCAACTTTCAGATCCTCTAAAGCAACCCTTCGCAGATTTTCATTAGCCCACGGTCCCCTGGGACCTTGTTAAAATGCAGGTTCTGATTTAGTGGGTCCTGGTGAAGTCGAGACTATTTCTAACAAGCTCCCAGGAGGCTGGTGAAGCGGGTCCGGGGAGCTCTGTGAGGGAGAGGAAGAGGGTCAGTGGCTTTAATCCTTCCCTTTCTGTCAACCTCCAGACCCCTGCAGGGGGTGGGAGGGGATGTCAGGAGCCCAGTGTGATAGATGGGGACACAAGCTCCAGGAGGGGGAGCAAGTTGCCAGGATCTCACAGGGAGGCCAGAGGTGTGGACACAGATCCGTCTCCAGTATCTGCCCTCCACTGGGAGAGGGTGGGTGCCCGCTGCCGTCAGGCAGCTGGTCTCCATGGGGTCAGAGGGGAAGCCCCCAGCAGAGGTCCTCCCTGGGGGGTGGGCAGCTTGGGGGATGTGGCCTCCTTAGGAATGAACAGCCACAGGCTAATCGTGGCTCACAGGCGGGAAGAGAGCCCGTGCTAAATGCACACCTACTAAGCACCAGGCATCTGGTGCCTTGCCTGATTTGCCTTCGTTCAGGGACAGCAGCTTTCTCTCATTAGACCTGCTTCTGCCTGGACTCAAGGAAAGAGCCTCAGAGTCTCGAGACCTTGGCTGCTCCACCTGCTGTCTGGCCTGGGCCCGAGTCTTTGGGAAGTGTGGTCTGTGATGCTTCAGCGACTCTGGGAGAGCCCGGGGACTCTGGGCCGGGCCCCTCTAAAGCCAATTTCAGCCTGCTAAGGGTCTAGAAAGACGGTGGGGAGAGCCCATTTGAAGGACTTCCAACTCGACCCACTCACGGGGCCCGACTGGACGGAGTAGAGAGAGAAATCAGACCGTGGGTGGGGCTGATGCTTCCAATGGAACACATGATCCCAGACACAGAGCCTCACCCTCCTGGTGTCTTGTGGACTCAGACCTCGGCCTTAGCCAGATCATGGGGACCCGACCACTGGGGACCAAGGGCTTTCGCTTCTGATGCACTGGGTTCAAGTCCCACTGGGTGGGAGACACTCCCTGGACAGCACAGGGCTTGGCTCATGGTAGGGGCTGAGCTTAGAGACCTCTTGGTCCAGCCACCGTGTTCAAGATGGGGACACTGAGGCCCAGAGAGGGGCCACGAGGTGGCAGGACCCCATGTGCCCCCACCCTGCCCCGGGGATAGACATGGCTCTTTCCCTAGACCCAGATACAGTGTCTGCCTCAGCCGGTGCCCTGCAGCCCAGGCTTTCCCACAGACGACTCCAAGCCCGCTCTTTCAAACCATCTGAAAGCAATAAGGAAAGCCGCTTATGGACGAAATGCCTTCAACATGAAGTTGTAGCTTGCGGTCAGTGTTTCTTGCAGTCAAAACATTTCTCCTTGCTGAGCTGGGCGGCGGTGGGTGGGGGGAGGGCCCAGGAAACCCTGTGTCTCCACCAGAAACTCAAGGAGGAGCCAGCGCTGCACCTCAGGGGGGAGGAGTGGCAGGATTGGACTTTGATTCCCTGTCCCCCATCTCTGCCCTGTTGGTCTGGCCTCCACACAGCCAGGGAGCATCCTAAAACCACAGATGACCAGACACGGTCCAGCTCTGGCACCTTCTTTGGCTCCCTACTGTCTTCGGACAGAGGTTTTAGACCTCATTACCTTACTCCTACCACTCCCCAGCCCTAGAGCCTGAGCAGGCTGAGCTGTCTGGGGCCCAAAATCTAAGCAGGTCCTCCCTTGGATGGCGCCAGAGAGTGACGCTCCCTTTAAATGTTGTGCCCGAGCAGCCTTGCTTTCCACACCCTAGACCCTGACCTGCTCTACCAGCGTCTGTGCTGCAGCCACCCTGGGATTCCTCTCCTGCTCAGCCTTGCTCTGGGCTGTGTACTGGCTCCTTCACCTGGATCCCCTTCCTCCTCTTTCCTTTGGCCAATTATGACTCCTTCTCCTGATCTTCCAGATTCCACCAGACTCTGTGGTGAGGTCCCTGCAGACCCTCATCACACTTTCAAATACCTTATTTGATGTCTGTCAAATCCTTAAGGCTGTGAGCTCTGTGAAGGCTGGGCCTCAGATGTTGTGTTCATTGTGTCCTTGGGCCTAGCACAGGACCCAGCACATAGTAGGTGCTGAAGAAACATCTGTTGGATGGGTGAGTAGGTGGCTGGGTGGATGGATGGAAGGAAGGATGGGTGGGCGGGTGGGTGGATGGATGGAAGGAAGGATGGGTAGGTGAATGGATGGATAGATGGATGGAAGGACAGGAGGATGGATGGTGGATGGATGGGTGGATGGATGGGTGATGGAAGGATGGATAGAAGAATGGGTGAGTGAATGGATGGATGGAACCATGAAGGGATGGGTGGATGGATGGAAGGAAGGAAGGATGGGTGGGTGATGGATGGATGGGGAGATGGAAGGATGGATGGAAGCATGGGTGGGTGGATGGATGGATCGATGGAAGGATGGGTGAGTGGATTGACGGATGGAAGCATGAATGGATGGGTAGATGGAAGGATGGAAGAAACATGGGTGGGTGGGTGAATGGGTGGTGGATAGATAGGTGGATGGGTGAATGAGTTGTAGTCTCATGGCTGAAACTTTATTTGAGGGTAATTTGAAGCCCTTAGCAGATGCACAGGAGTCCTGGGCTCAGTCAGGTAGGACGGACTGGACCTTGGTGATTCTTCAGGAGGCCACATGGCCCAGGGCCACAAACAAGAGATTCAAAGCTGAGATGTGCCCAAGGCCCCGGGAACACAGCAGAGTTGGACATGGTGCCTGCACTCTGGGAGTTTACCATGTGTTGTGTGTTGAGGGAGGTGGGGCAGGAACAGACCCACCATGATCAGGCAGTGATGGTGGCATGGACAAAGTGCCCTGGGGCACACGGCGGGAGGCATTTGTTCTTGAGGCCTTTCTTGGGAAGGCTTCATGGAAGAGGTGACTTTGAGGAGGCTTTGTAGGGTGGGTGGGTGTTGGGCGGTGGGGCTGGTGGGGGTGGGAGTTCCTGGTGGAGAGAATAGCATGAGTCGTACTGTCAGGCATTTTCTGGGAAGAGAGAGAAGTGCCCTGTGGCTGGGGGTTAGGAGCCGGGGGTGCTGAGTGAGCGGAATAAAGCTAAGGAGGTGACTAGAGACGCACTCTGCCAGCCCAAGGGCTTTGAATGTGGTGTGGTGACAGTGGGGAGACGTGGAGGGTTTTACACGGAAGGCAGCTCTTCGGCTCTCATTCGGCAGCTCCCAGCACAAGGTGGTGCCAAGGTCAAGTCCAAGTGGTGCCAAGATCAGGTCCAAGTTCCTGCTCAAAATTCCAGAATTCCTGGAAATTCTTGTGCAGCGCCCTCCCCCCACCCCACCCCTGTCAGGTCTCATCTCCGTGGTCTTGGAGTTCTACCACCGGAAGTCCTAACAGCGGTCTTTGCAGGGATCTCTACTTAGTCAGGGAGGGAAAAAAGAGAAAGAAATGTGTTTTCATTCTGCACTTTCCCTGGGGAGGGACAGGAATTTAAAAGGGAGGGGTAGGCTTTGATAATCCAAATATTTTGTAGAAAACTGGAGCCTGAGAGAAATTCCTCCTCCAGGCTCCCTCAGTCCTCCAACCTGCCGAGAGCTGCCCTCCCCCCTGCGTCCCTGCCTCCCCAGGCCTCCCCTGGGCTCCCTGCTCCAGCTCCCTCCTCTTCTTATGTGCACGCTCACCTTCCCCGCTCAGGAGGCTGGCGGTTCGGGATAGCAACTGTGTCTTGCCTGAGGCAGGCCCTGGCAGAATTTCCAGAATGGTCCATCAGCAACTGTCTTCTGGACCACCAGCAGCTCCTGGGGCTTCCGAGGCCGGGCCGACTCCCGGGCTCATGTCAGCCCATTTTACACACAGGGAGGCTGAGGCATGGGTAGGGAGGGTTCCCAGCCAGGTGGGCTGCATGGGGATGACTGGCGTGAAGTGGGGGCTGCGGATGAGGCCCCAGCGGCAGGCCAGTCTTGGTGACCTGGCTCGGGTCTCTGCTCTACCCCTGCTGGCGGGGCTGGTGGCGTCTGGCTTCCTCTTTTGGAAGGCGGGGCTGTGAGGACCAGGGTAATTGGTAAGTCAGCATTCCCCGTGGATCCATGTCCCCACCCAGAGTCTCAGGTGGGTGACAGCTGTCTGTTCCGTGTCCTGATCTGTGAGGTCATCTTGGGGTAGACAGCAGACTTCTGAGGCGAAAGGTCCTCCAGTCTAGGAGGGGATGCCCCCACCCCTGGAAGAGACAGGAACAGTGTGAGGCCCCACCCACCTTTTTTGTGACTTCCCTCCTCTGTAGACAGAAAGGAGGTGACAGCTTCGCTCCCTGGTGGTCTAGTGACATTCACTGGCACTCACTGGGTGCGGGGCTCTCTGGTGGGGATGGGGTGAGTGCTGTGCTCCCCCAAGGGAACCCCTCATGCTTGTGGCCCCCCCATCAGCACGGGTGGGGAGAGGGTTGCAAGGTGTCGTCCTGGGCTGAGAAGATCCAGCCAGCAGGTGGAATCATCACCCTTACGGCACCCCGCACAGTAGCAAGCTGTGCCAGAGGGCTGGCATACGATAGGAGCTTAATAAGTACTCCTGACTAACAAGATGGAGACTGGCTTAGTTTGACAAGACGTAGTCCCACACATGACAGCCCCCGACAGGCCATCCCTCCCCAGCCTCGGGACTCCCTAGGGCAGATGTTCCACCTTCAATTCTCAGTGCGCTGGGAACAGAGGGATCTTAGAGCTAAGGACTTCGTTTGCTCGTGCGTTCGTTCCCTTACCAGGATGTCCTCAAGGCCGGCCCTGTGCTGGCCTGCAGGAAAGAACAGCAACGCGGTCCACGTGGATAACTGGCAGTTCAAACTAAGTCAGGAGGGGACATTCCCAGCAGCAGGAATCACCCGTGCAAAGGCCCTGCAGTCAGAGGGAACCTGGCTCCTTAGAGGACTCTGCAGGTCAGGTAGCTGGCCAGGTGGGGCTTGGGCTTTGAGGATGGATTGGAGCCCCTGAAGGGCTCTCAGCCCATGGTGACAGGACGAGCTTTGCACCCTGCCTGTGATGTGAGACTTGTCGCCAGGGTCACTGGACAGAGGATTAGGGATCCCAGAGCCCTCAGTCAAAGCTGAGCCAGAGCCACCTTCTTTAGCAGGGTTTGTGTAGCTGCCTGTGTGAGCCGGCCCTGCAGCCTTCCCTCCCATCTTCCTTTTTGTCCCCAGAGTAAGCATATCTGCCTTTGTTCTTGCTGTTCCCCGGATGGAGACAACTTTCCTACACCAGTAGGGCCAGGGCTCGCTTCCTGACCCCACTGCCCCTCCATGGGATCACAGGTATGCATCTGTCCCTGCACTCTCGTCACCTTGTAGTTGGGTCCCTGCCGGATTTTGAGTTCCCTGGCTTTGTTGCAGAGCCCGGCACCCGGCTGGGACACCAAGCTTGCAGGGTGAATGAAGAATGAATGAATGAATGAATGAGGGAGTGACTAGCGTGCTGGGCTATCCAAACCATGATGACCAGAGCTCGTGCCCTAAGATGTTGTGTGCTCTACATCCTTCTGCACTGGTGGGGAAACTGAGGCTGGTCACCAGCTGGGGCCAAGGTGGGGCCAGGCCAGAAGCTCTGGAACTCCTGATCCTGGGCTCGTTCTGCAGCCCGCCGCCCCCACCCCTGCAGTCCCATCCCTCAGCTGGCATGCAAAATAATGCCCTCATTTATTCTTTAAAAATTAATTTTAAAATATTTCACATGCCGTCTCAATCACAGTTGGGAGCCATTTAATTAATCCCAAGTGGCAGGACACCAGACAGTTGCCGTAATCGCTTACAGTCCTCTGGCCTGCTCGGCTGGTTTGGAGCCGCCCTGTTTGTCTCCACGGAACCCTCAGATTCCCTCCCGGCCAAGCCCATGCGCCGCCCGCCCCCAGCCTCAGGCTTCCTGTGGGGCAGAGTCCGGCAGGGGCACCTGCAGCCCCTCGGCCAGCCCCTCAGGCAGATGGGCTTGTTCAGCCTGCCTGGAAATTCATGGAGGCCCTGCCGGGAGGTGCCTCCCTACTGACCTGACTTCTGAGCATTGGGTGTCTCATGCATGACCCTGGGGGGCCAAAAGTCCTTTGGCTGTGGCCTGGGTGGGGGTTGTGGGCCGCATGGGGCTAGGGGCTGCTGTTCCATCTACTGGGGAGAGAGCCCAGGCCCGTGCTGCCTGTTCTGTCCAGATGCTTTCTTTGAGGAGCAGCCCTCCCCCTGGGTGGGGACGTGGCAGGGCGGTGGACTGGGCTGCTGTTACGTGGCCCAGGAGCACTGACCTGGGACCGAACCGTGCTGGGGTGGATCAGCGCACCAGGACGGCCTAACAAGGCACCGCACGCTGGGTGGTTTAGACAACAGACATCTATGTCTTGTGGTTCTGGAGGCAGAAGTCCAAGGTCAGTGTCTTGGCAGGGCTGGAGGGAGAAGCTGTCCTGGCCTCTCCCTGAGCTGACAGGGGTTTACTGGCAAACTCGGTCTTCCTTGGCTCATAGAAGCATCACCCCATCTCCATCTGTCTTCACGTGGTATGGCCCCCCTCATGTTTCTTTCTCCAAATCTTCCCTTCTCGTGAGGACACTTGTCGTGTGGGGGACCTGATGGCCTTGGTAAGACCCTGTCCCCACAGAAGCTCACATTCCGTGGGAACAGAGGGGCGGAGGGCTTATCTAAGGGGAGTTTGGGGGGGACACAGCTGAACTCACAACAGGGAGAAATCACGAGCAAGCTCAGACATTTTCATTTGCAGATCTGGGGGGTGGGGAGTCTGGAGATGAATGTCTTCTAAGGCCCAGGGTTCTAAGGCAAAGATTATCAGGGAAGACCCAGCCTGAGCGGAGACCCGAGCACCAGCCAGCAGCAAGGGGCAGGGGGAGGGGTGGCTGCTTCTCACAGTGACTCGCCATTCTGAGGCCTGGACAGGGGAGGGCCTGGTCATGGCCAGAGTTGACAAAGCCTGTGTTCCAACCTGGCCATCAGCGTGGGGGGACAGCTGAAACAAGATGCCAGGGAGCCTGGCTGGGGCCACGGAGGGGCTAAGGACCAGTGACTAGAGACAGACCATGGTGGTCAGGAGGGGATAGGAGGTGGCCCATGTGCGAGGCCAGCATAGGACTTGGGTGGGCTCCCCCCCCGCCCAAGGCTGTGTGTGAGGCTACCACATTCACAAAGGGCTTTTGGGGCCCTGGGCACCGTGCCGGGCTTGCTGGGCCCCACATCCAAGGCCCACAAGGGCCTGCGAGGTGGGTTTCTATGTGTTCATCGGACGAATGTCCCAAAGTTCACCATGTGAACAGCTCCCAGTTGAGGTGGGAGAAGCAGATCTGCCTCACGGTTAGTAAGAGAGCAATCCGGACTCGAACCCAGGACTGCCTGACCCCCAAGCCTCACGCAGAGTCTAAATGTGGTACCCAGCATCGGGTGGCTGGGGGAGGCTGGCCTGCAGTGAGGGCACCAGCCACCCTGGTGTGTCCGGGACCGAGGGGTTCTTGGGAGCCAACTGTCTGGTGCCAGGACAGGGACAGTCCCAGGCGGACAGGGACGGTCGGTGGAGCTGGGACAGAGCCTCTCCATCTCCCAGTGTTTGTGGGAGAACCCAGATCTCAGCCTGCATCTGGGCCCAAAAGTGTCAGTTCCCTTCCTCCTTGGAAGGAGTCTCCTTCTTGGGTTTTGTGAATCTGCTCACTGGGCCTCCTTACTCGCTGCTGGGTCCGAAGGCAACCTCTTCCCGATGAAACCCGGTTTGATTATTCTTCTGTGGCCTTGCTCTCAGGCACCTTTCCCCTCCAGCACTGTGGGTCAGAGCCAGTAGTGAGGCCAGAATCAGGACAAGGAAAAGGGGAATGTGTCAATCAACAGAGAATGTGTGGTCCTGGGCCATCCAGTGACAACCCCCATTCCTTCTGGAGCTCAGGACCAGTTGAGAAAGAAGGTATAGGACAAACCTTACACCAGATGATGGCTTTATGGTCGGCAAAGTTGGCTGGGGCAATGCAGTCTGAGGTCTGCAGCCAAGAGGAGCTGCTCTTCCCTCCTGACCCTGTCTCTGGCAGAGCCAACCTGTTGCTACCCTCATCCCTACTGCGTGGTCAGAGCAGCTGGAACAAGCTTTACCTGCAGGCCATGGCCATGAACAGCAAAGGAGCAATGAGGAGCGAGGAGGAAGTGGTCCCACTTCTTAGAAAGGAAAATAACACACAGCTTAGGATGATGGTCTTGCTGAGAGTTGGATTGAGTCCCTGGCTCCTGGCCTGTGCACAGGAAACGTTTGCTGAATGGAAGCAGTCCACGGTGTGCGGTCAACCCCTGGACCGTTTGTGGGAAGCTGGAGAGTTCTTCCATAGAGACTGCTCTGATCTAGCCTTTGGACCTTGGTACAAGTGGTTCTTCTCTCTTGACCTTTGCCCCTCAGCCTGTCTGAGGCACCTCCTCCAGGAAGTCTTCCTGGTCCCACCTGCCCTAAACTCTCCCAGCATTTTGCCCTTCTTCTCACGTTGGCTGTTCTTCTCGCCTTAGCTGTTTGTGCACGTGTTTTGTCCTTTCAGCTGGATCCTGAGCTTCCTGGGAGGAGCTTCCTTCATTTTCCTACCCACTTGATCATCCTGTAGGAGGGCCTGGCACACACCGTTAAGTCCTTGACAGGGAATGATCCAGCGGCGTTTAGTGCGGTCATGGTGTTGGGCAAGAACCATCTCTCTCTAGTCCCCAGACATTTTCATCTCCCCAAAAGGAAGCCCTCCAGCCCTCCAGCAGCCACTCCCCATTCCCCCCTCACTGCAGATTGCATCGTGTCCCCCAGATTCCCATGTGGAGGCCCTGACCCCCAGTGGGGATGGTATTTGGGGGTGGGGGGGTCTTTGGGAACAATTGGTTCAAGGTTGCGAGGCTGGGGCCCCGTGATGGGATTAGCGCGCTCATAAGAAGAGGAAGAGGCGCCGGAGTGATGTCAGCCTCTGTCACATGAGGACTCAGGGAGGGGGCGGCGATCTGCTAGCCAGCCACAGTCCTGCCAGTGACCCCACCTGCAGACACCTTGATCTTGGACACTTCCAGCTTCCAGAACTGGGAGCAAGTGGGTGTCTGTTATTCCAGCCGCCTGAGCGGAAAACAGGTAGACAGAACCCGTCCTCCCTGACCCTGCCAGCCACTGACCAGCTGGCTCCAGAAATTAGCCCATCCTGGACAGGTGACGTGCATGGAGTCACACGGCGGGTGTCCTTTTGTGACTGGGTTCGTTTCCTTGGCGTGGTGCCCTCGGGGGTCCCCCATGGTGCAGTGTGGTGTGTCCTTGTCCTGGTTGAGGGATCTTCCATTGTGTGGATCCATATGTGGGACTGTGGGAGCCGGGGTGGGGCCACCATGCTCACAGGCCTCTGTTAGCACCTGCTATATACCAGCCCTGCCATGAGCATTGTCAGGGGACAGGGCTGGGGCCCGTGGTTTCTGCCTTCAAGCTTTGAGTCCCTTGCAGGGTGAAGCCCCCAGCGGGGGAGGCCATCGCACCCTCGCCAAAGGGATGGATGCTGGAATCCCACCACCTACAGGCAGGCTGGCTTTGGGAAACCGCCGGACCCTCTCCCTCTTGCAGGGGTGGCATGGGGTCCGCAAGACAGACAAGTCTTGGGGGAGCAGCGTCCTGGGCTCATGGCCTGTGAGGGGGGTGTGTGTGGCCTTCACATTTGGAGTTGGGCCCAGCCGCTCTGACATGTGGAGTTGGTGTGGCGCGTGGCCCAGGTGACATTTGTGATGGCTCCGCCTCCCAATAGGCGAGAGCCAGACCCAGCTCCTTCCAGAGGAGTCTGGGACCCGGGGAGGTCCTGGGAGCGGCGGGAACATGCGTGGGTCTGGCCTGCGGGCTGGGCCCTGTGTGCTCTGACCCCGCAAAGCTGCGTGACGACCCGCCCCATGCCACACGCGCGAGCCCTTGGCCAGGGTGAAGGTCCCCACTCTTCCCACATGGTCTTAAGACCGGAGTCCAGAGCCCTCTGGCTGAAATACCACCCCTCATCGAAAGGAACTGCTTTCAGGGCCAGAAAGTTATTTTCAAACTGAAAAAATGAAGCATCCACTGAGGGGCCCCTTGAGGGTGTCCTGGCCCCTTTAACATGGGCATCGGTCCCCCCGCTGGGATCCAGGCAGCCAGCTGGGCGGGGAATCCCAGTGACAGCCCAGCAGGGGCAGGCTCCTGGCCTCTGTGGGCCTCAGAAGGGCTTCTCACTGCACTGCACTCACTGCACATTGAATCCCCAAACAGTGGGGGAAGGCAGTGAGATCTTCTCTGGTGGGGCCACCAAGTGGCCTGGGAAGGACCATAGGACTTGAAGGGCAGAGCTGGGGTCCTGGGGCCCAGCTGGGGCGAGGAAGGGAGAAGGTGGTCTCCACGCGGCTGGTCTGAAGGTCTGCCTCTGTTCGTGGACCCCACGTCCTCCAGGGGCCAGGCCAGCCTCCCTCTGGGAGCAAAGGGCTCCCTGCTCTCCTGGGGCTGACGACAGTGTATGACGGGGTCGCCCCCTTCCTGTGCTGCTCTCTCCTGTCCCTCTGTCCATGGGAGCCTTCCTCAGGGTCACAGCCTCCCTCCCCTCCGATTCCCGTCCCACGGCTGAGCCTTGCTCACGATGATTTTCAATAGCGCCTTCTCAGGGTGGGGGACCGGCGGGTCCACTCATGTGCAAAAGTGGGCCAGAGCACTGTGAGCCAAAGCTTCCGCTCCGGGTAACCCAGCCTCAAGGAGCTACTTCCTGATCCACTGTGGGGACTGCTCGTGGGGGGCCGATGGGCTGCCTCTCTGCCGGGAGGTGTCCTGCTGCCCCCTGGGGGGGCACCCAGGGGCCCACCTGCTCGGCCTTCCTGAGCCCAGCACCCGAAGCAGGCCCCAGGTGAGACTGTACTCTCCCAGGCCCCTCCCTCCAAGGTTCCTGGAGCCAGGGTAATGAAGTGTGCCCTATAGTTTCCTATACACTAATTGGCCTTGAAGAACGGTGCCAAGTGGTGTAATTGGCCATGGACGTGGGCAGTGATTTTAATGGTCGTTAAGCCCCAGAGCTGTGAGCAGGGAGACCGAGCTCATGGTGTCTTCAGCTAGATATTGCAGCTGCCAAGGTGGAAAGAAGAGGCTGTTACCTTCCTTGGGTGCCAGCCTGGATCTCCGCCCAGCCACGGGGCCCATGGCGGCTCTGGGTGGATGCCCAGGGCAGGTGTGCTAAAGGGGTGCCGGGGATGGGGACATAATGACGTCTTCTCCGTGCCTTCCAGTCATGCGACTCTGTCCTTAGGACAGACACTGTGACACAGACCCTGAGAGGAAGCCAGGGGTCTGGCCCAGGCCCACCCAGCTAGCATGATGGTGCCCAGTGTGAACCCAAGTCTGAGGGTGTCGTTGGCAGACTCGCTGGGACGCTGATGGGAACTTTGAGGCTTGGCTCGTGGCAGTCTGGGGGGATCCCGAAGGCCCGGAGCTCCTGAGCAGTGGGCAGGGGGATGCCACAGAAGGCCACCTGGGTCTCTAAGCAGAGTGTGTCCATTCAGCTCCCGGAGGGTCACTCAGCTAAGCCATTGGATACTCCGGGAGTGAACCTTCAGTCGCTTAGCCAAGTGACTCCAGGCAGAGCACGTGACATGTCTGAGCCCTAGCCATATGTAAGGTAGACACGGTGGTCCCAATACCTGGAACCGGGCAGGTGTCCTGGGATGTGGCCTCCGCAGCCCAGTGCCTGGCGTGGGAAGTGTGTCCGCGAGCGAGCCTTTCCATCTTTGCTCCTTGCTCCTTCTGCAGAAAGACTTGACCTACATTATTGACAGGGGACAGAGTGCAGGGATGGAGGGGTCAGGTTCTAGTGTCAAAGCCCAGAGTGGCTATTTCTAGCTGCAGGGCCCTAGGTATGTTTCTTAACCTGATAGCCTCAATTTCCCCATCTGGAAAACGGCTGATATGAACAGTCCCTCCCTCCTTGGGTGGTCTGGAGGATTCAGGGAGCCCATACGCAGTGTCGATAAAGTATTCATGGGAGCCTGCTCTCCGGGGACAAAGCACCTGCCTTGTCCCATCTGAGTCCCACGAGGGGGCAGACTGGTCTCATCGTGGGGTTGGGGGATCCTGAGGTTTCCAGGTTCTCTGGAAGGTCCAAGGCCCACAGTTGGGAAGTGGCAGTGCTGGGACCTTCCTATTGGCCCTCTGTAAAGTCCAGGCATGACGTGTCCTTCCCAGGTGGTGGTGGGATTTCTCAGGCCTCCGGGGTAGCCGCCCACAGGCATTTATTTCTTTGGGCCTGTGAGTAGAGTGTTAGGGGTGGTGTGGTTTGGACGTTGGGTCCCGATACCCCTGGCCCTGTGCTGTCCTGCATGTGAAGACAGCTGTCCCTCTCTGCAGGCATGTGGACGTCACCATGGGCTTGGGACCTGAGGTCTCCGGGAGCACTTTCTGCTGGGTCCTGGGTCATCGGGACCTTAAAGCAGATGGTGAACATTGTCCAGGAGACATGGAATGAGGAGAGCCACAGGCCCCCAGGAAGGGGGGAGTGCTTGCTTATGCCATGGAACATTCTAGAAATGGAGGAAAACTGAGCAACTGGCTCAGCAGCCCTGGGCTTTTGCTGCCACTGGTGGCTGGAAGGAAGAGGGTCAGGGTCTGTGTGCTATTCTGGGGCAGCAAGGAAGGCTGAAATAAGTACTCCTGAGCAGAGCGGTCTGGGTGGTGCTGGACCCCAGTGGGCAGGGGTAAAGGTGGGGGAGTATGAGACAGGGGGCAGAAATGCACCTTTGGTGAGCGAGGCTTCCAGATCAGGCAGCAGGTAAGGAGACAGCACCATGCCGAATGGGAAGTTGGATGAACAGGTTTGGGTTTGGAAATGAGGCCAAAATGGCAAAGCTGATAAAACCCCCTTCCACGTATGCCTGGATCCCCCACATCCTGATGCATCATTTATCCTTACAAACTGATTCAGGATTCTTTCCATGAGGAGCCCTGTGGAATTGGAGGTGGGGCCCGGGATTCTGGGAGGTCAGAGGGTTTGGAAGCTGTGCCTTCCAACACTGGGGGCCACCCAGACCCCCCAACATGCTGACCCTGTGGGAGATGGACTGCATGTCACCCCCCACCCTGTTCAGGGTCCTCCAAGTTACTCTGAGCTCGTAGGGACCTAGGGAGGCCCTTCTTGCTCTCCTTCAGTCTCTGGCTGGGAGCGTGGGTTGTGCACTGGGTTGTTCCTTCAGGGATTTGGATGAATTTGGTGGAGATGGGTGGGGATTTTGTCCAGCGATTAAAAATGTCAGTCACACCACACTGGGGCCCAATTTTCAGGGGAAATTTTGGAGCTATGGAAGCATATTCCAAAGAGCAGAGTCTCTAGTATTTATTTCTGCTTGGCATCTGTTTTGAAAACGTCACGATGTGTGGTGCAGGAAAGTCTGAGTTGTGGGGGTACTTGTAAGACCACCATGAAGTCGAAAGAGCATAGATTACATAGGACATAAGGGCAGCAAAAATGTAACCACTCTCTATTTAGAACATGTGTGCCTCTGTTGGAAGGCACTGTTTGGATGGAGCTTCGCCAGTGGCCCCATCAATTTCCATTAGCCTCCAGTGACAGGCAGTGATGTGGGGGGTCTCTTCTGGCCACACCATCAGGGCTCTGCAGGATGATTGGGTGGAAGAGCTGAGCACCGTTCCAGCAATAATGCTGGCCAGCTGCATGATTTTAGGCAAGTCCCAAGGCCTCCCCATGTCTCCTGTCCCATCTGTGAGCTGTAAGGACCCCCAAAACCTCTGACCATAGTGTGTGTTTTCTGCTTAAAACCTTCAAATGATGGCTTTTTGCCCTAGAGGTGGAGCTCCAGCCCACTGACAGAGCACAAGATCTTTGGTGACCCTTGCCCAGAGACAGCCAGCCTTCTCCCCCATCCCATGCCTCCATGTCCCCCATCCTCTCTTGTCTCTGGGCTCTTACTGTGGTTGGTCTTTCTGCCTGGAGCCCTTTCTTTCTCCTCCTTCCTTCATTTTCATCCTACTATCTTTTCTCTGGCAAGTTCTTTCTCTTTTTTCTGAGTCAGTCTAGCTGAAGGTGTATTGTTTCTAATTTTTGAAAGAACCAATTTTTGGTTTAACTTATTTTTCTCCCTTATTTTTCTGTCATCTATTTTATTTGTTTAAAATTTTTTATTATTTCCTTCCTTATGTTTACTTTGGGTTTGATATGCTCTTCTTTTTCTAGCTTCTTGAGGTGGAGCTTAGATGATTTTAGGTCTTTCTTCCTTTCTAATACAAGCATTTAAGGCTATAAATTTCCCTCTTCGCACTGCTTTAGCTACACTCCATACATTATGATATGTTGCATTTCATTTTCCTCAGTTCAAGTTCTTTTCTAATTTCCCTTGTGATTTCTTTCTTTCATCCATGAGCTATTTAGAAATGATTGTTTATTTTTCAAATACTTGAGGGTTTTCCAAATTTCTCTCTGTTGTAATCTCTAATTTAGTTCTGTTGTGGTCAGAGAACGTATTTTGTATGATTTCAGCTCTTTCATACTTGTTGAGACTTGTTTCACAGCCTAACATGTGATCCATCCTGAAGAATGTCCCTTGTGCTCTGGAAAGGAACGTGTTTTCTGCTGTTGTTCAGTGGAGGGTTCTATAAATGTCCATTAGGTCAAGTTGGTTGACAACGCTGCTCAGGTCTTCTGTATCCTTGCTGATCTTCTGCCTAGTTGTTCTAGTCGTTATTGAGAGTGGGGCATTGAAATCTCCAACTTTAATTGTTGAATTATCTTTTTCTACTTTCAGTTTGGTCAGTTTTGCTTTATGTATTTTGGGGATGTGTTTTTAGGTGCATATTAGTTTCCCTTGTCATGAGTTCCTATGGGTCCTTGTATTTTCCCCATTGTAACATTCATCAAACTATATTATAACTGCTTGAAAGTTCTATGAGGCCAGGGATAATGTCAAACCCCCTCAGCTTGTCATACCCAGCACCTAACAAGAGCTTGCATAGAGTTGTAGGCACTCTGTAAATATTTGTTGGTTGATTGAATACGATCGTGTCTATGAGGGATATTATATTAATCTTGGTTATTATTATTCCTGTCATGCAGCACTGTCTTTACTTGCAAACATTTGAAAAAAAATTAGTGCTGGAGGACAGCTATGACCCAGCCCAGCTAGGCAGCTCATAAATGCTTCTTGAACAGAATTGAGTTAGGATAGGTCCTTTTCCCTGAGGGAAGTGTCAGCTCCTGCTGGTCTCCCCTGTTTGGGACCACTCGGAGTCACCTGTCTGAGGTGGCATCTGGCCTAGTTTCCCCCACCCTTTGGATTTGATTTGGCATTGGCTTAGCTGTTGGTGTTGTCCATCTGGTTCTTCATGTGTGAAGTCCTTGGCAACCCTGGATCCATTTACAGTGGACTTCCCACATGCCACACCTGGTACCAGCTCTTAAGGATATGATGGGGAATAAGAATTAAAAGCAGCTACTATGTGCCAGGCATTCTACTGGGCCATCTAAGTACCTGTCTCAGCCTCACGACAATCCAGTGAGGTAGGGGTTCCCATAGTCCTTTGCCGGTGAGGAACTCAAGGACCAGGGAGGTTCAGCATTTTGCCCCAGGTCACAGAACAAGTAAGCCCAGAGCTGAAATATTCCCCCGAGTGGTTCCAAATCCCACGGCTATTTTCAGTCCTCCCTTGTCCCCTGAGAGGTGGGGAATGCCTCTTGGACTCGGTGGGTATGTGTGGACACCTCCCACCCCGTTCAGAGCGCCATGTGTTTAAACCACAGCATCTAAAATGGAGATGAAAAATTATGTAGTAACTACATTTTAAGGCAAATTAACCTTGATACGATCTTTAATGTCATGTATTAGACTATTTTCCCTTAGTAATGCATTAAAACTGTCAAACCTGATATGATCGGACAATTAATGAGATTACACACGATGTAAATTTCAATTCGTTATTACAGTGTCTGTGCTAATAGGCTTGCGATCAACACCCAGAAAGCACGCTAGTTCAAAAGGACAGCTTTTCGTGAATCCCGTGAAATGAACAGGCAAAGGCAGCCACAGTTCCGACAGCTGACGGCTAACGATTTACTCAGATTAGCCGCGGAGATGGACTTAATTGACAGAGTCCTTTGTGTAGGGCCAGCGAGCCCCAGGAGCTGGCGACTGACGAGCGGCCGCGTGGCGGCCTCCCCGGTGCTCCCTGGGAATTCCTGGGGTAATTACTCACCATCAAGTACACGTCCTTCAGACACCTCGTTCTTCCAGGGCCGTTCGCTGCCTTTCTCGCAGGAATTAGGAAGCTGGAGTTCATTCGGAGAAAGCAAATGGTGGGAGGAAGTCTTCTGTGAACTTGAGGAATAATAAAAATAACTCGTATTTCTTGAGTTCCTACAACTTGTCAGGCACTGTGGTTAGGTGCCTGTCGTGCGTTTGTGTATTCAGCTCTCCCGGCCGCCTGGCTTCTGCCATCATCCCCCCCCCCCCCCAAACCCAGATGGTGAAACGGAGGCTTCCAGATGCTGGGGAACGGGCCAAGGCCACATGGCTGGCTGGGGGCAGATTTTAATCCTGTGTTTTCCCCGGTTGTCTCTTCTTTTTGCTACGAGCAAATGGGCTCTCCCACGGGCCGGGGTGGGGGGGCTCTCATTGCAGGAAACCCATCTGGAATCTCCTTGGTTCTGGAAAGACTGTGCGGAGACATTCCAGCCCTGACACGCCTGACACGTATCAGCCGCCCCAGAGGGGAAATCCGGTTTCATGGAACAGCTACGTCATGTGCCATGCCCGGGGACTTCTGGACCAGTGCAGGCCATCCCCTGGGGTTGGGGGGGGGCGCTCAGCATTTCCCCTTTAAATATCTTGCACGAGGGCCTCTGCAAACCCACAGCGAGTCCCTCTGCCTTCCCCATATATATCTTCTAAACACCTCATTGTTTTCTTGGGTGCCCTGGGAGCAGGGAATCCTGCATCCCTCCTCCCTGCCTCCGTGGGCATGTCCTCTGGGCTGGGCTCCCAGGCTAGGCTCCAGGGCTGCAGCCTCACTGGGAAGGGGAGGGGACGGGAGGTAAAGCCACAAAGGCTGTGGATGTGTTGGACAGAGGCGTGGAGGGTGTGGGAATGCCTCTGCAGAGGCAGACCCTCTCCTGGGTCAGGAGGGGGCCGGGGAGGGACAGGCAAGACTTCATAGTGCTGAAGGAGGGATGACAGAGGGGACTTGACCATCAGGGAGCTGTCCCCGAGTGGACGGCAGGGTGCCGAGTCAAGACACTGGGCTTTCCGGGAACCGCAGCTGGTTCACGTGTCTGGGTGGGGCTGGGGACTGAGCCCAGCTTCATTTCCTATGGACGTGGGGGGCAGGAGGACGTGGTAGTAGGAGCACTAGGTGGGATTCAGAGGCGGCTCTTGTCCTGGTTGGGGGGTGGGGGGGGCTTGCACAGGTGAACAGGCCTCCGACCAGGGGGACGTGAGTGTTGCTCCGTGGGTGGCTTTTGAAACACGTCTACACCTGGACCAGGCCTTTTGGTAGCATTCCTCCGTGATCCTCGCACGTGAGCTAGACCTGCCAGGCTGGACTTTTCCTGGAGGTTCCTGCAAAGCTGAGTGAGCGTAGCTCTGAGGTTGGCTACAGTAGGCTGCCCGGATGCAGCACTCTGCAGCAGGACCTGCGATTCTACTTTACACTGGACGCAGCTGGCACTAAGAAATTTCTGGCAAATATGAAAAATAGTGTGGTGAGCCCATGAAACGTAGGTTGTGTCTGATGCTAGCAGAAGTGCAAGGAAAAACAGCATTTTCTGGGGTGCCCGGGTGGTTCAGTTGGTTAAGCCGCTGCCTTTGGCCCAGGTCATGATCCTGGAATCCTGGAATCCAGCCCCGCTTCAGGCTTCCCACTCGGCACAGAGTCTGCTTCTCCCTCTCGCTCTGCTGCTCGACCTGTGCTCCTCCTCTGGCTCACGCTCCTCCCCCGGTGTGCTCGTGCTCTCTCCCCATGTCTCTCTGTCCAATAAATGAATAAAACCTTTAAAAAAGAAAAAAGTGTGTTTTTGTGCATTTTTTCTGCAGTGTTGTAAATGGATACAGTCTGTCTCGTTTTAAGATGCGAGCTTGCTGTGTGGCTTGAAGAATCGCACCCTGGGAATTTCTCTGAAGCTGGCGGATCCCCCGTAGCCAGGAAGTCACTGTGCTTGACGGTGTCGATGGCAGCGTCCTTTCCAGGGCAGCAATTAAGAGGCATCACTGGGGGGCGCCTGGGTGGCTCAGTGGGTTAAAGCCTCTGCCTTCGGCTCGGGTCAGGATCCCAGGGTCCTGGGATCGAGCCCCACATCAGGCTCTCTGCTCCATGGGGAGCCTGCTTCCCCCTCTCTCTCTGCCTGCCTCTCTGCCTACTTAGGATCTTTAAAAAAAAAAAAAAGAGGCATCACTGGCCTGGCATGAGGCTGTCGTCAGGTCAGCAGGGTGACTTCTCATTATGATCTGTATTAGATCGTTTAAAATTGGTCCTTTGGAAGACCCCCCACGATGAACAGAGGAGCCTAGGGTGACACGGGCAATGAGGCAAGCCCTCAGGTGGGTTGGGGAGGATGTCAGATGCTGCCACGCTTGGGAACTGTGACCTTGGGGGCTGGGTTGCCAGCCCCCCATCCCCGCTGGGCAGTGCAGTCCCGAGGGGTGGCGGGGCTGGGCTGAGATCCCGGCCCCCTGCCGCTGGGGGGGTCAGAGGGCCACAAGGCTGTCAGGTGGGGTGTTTCAGAAGGAGCTCACTGGCTGCTGCGTGTACCCCGTGGATGTAAGGTGGGAACCTGAAGGCCAGTCCCCGAGAGGCCGGTGGGGTGGGGCCTGGGCCAGGCGTGGCCCAGGCTACGGGGACAGCGGGGCTGAGATTTTCCCCATGGCCACGTGGCAACGCTTCTCTCCTGCCTTTCTAATCAAATACCGTGGGTCACAAGCGTATTTTAAATGGGCTCTGAATAATTCACATCTATTAATTGCTACTGTGATCGCTAATCTCTCTGTTAGAGTCTGGCTTACTTTGGAACCTATCCCAGGGGTCAGCTCCTGACGTCTGTGTTTGCGCTTTACAACTTCTGTTCCTTGCGCGCCTCTCAACACCCGGGCGCCTCTCTTCCCTTGCTGCCGTGTTTGGGGGGTGCAGTGGGGCATACTGACGGGGGGCTCTGGGGCTGCCCGAGGTTTGAGTGGGGGTGTTCCAGGCTGATGTTCACAGGTTGGGGGCCCGTGTTGTCTTATGATGCTCACTGACCTCGCGGATGCTGTGCCAGCAGGGTCAGGCGGTTCTGGCTTTGCTGGCCCCCTCCGCATGGCTAGCACGAGCTGCCCCCCACACCAGCCCCTTGCCCGTCTTTACATCCTCTGGGTGGGCTGTCCGCTGGGAGCCACCAGCCCTCTCCTGCCAGTCACTGGGCTGCCCTGTCACCGTGAACACGAGGTGGGAGATGGTGTCTTTGCTGTTCCCTGTCAGGCCTTTGGACCACTGTATCCCAGAGGCCTGCTTGGCATGCAGGCCAGCACTCAGCCAGGAATTTTGGGCTATCATCGATAAATCATGTCAGCTGTGGGCTGCTTTCTCTGTCCCTGTTCCCTTGTCCCTACCACATACACAGCTGGCACTCTCCCCTCATCCACATTCTGTCCGTCCTCCATCACACTGTCCCTCTGCCTCCCGCTGCCCCTTCCTGCCCATCTCCCTCCTTTCTTGCATTCTTTTCTTCCTTCTTTCCTTCAGTTTTGGCTGCTCAGTCTCTTTCCCCTGATCTCCGTCTGTCTTGTTAAGTGGGCTCTAGACATTAGTTCTTTGGGTCAGGCCCTTGCTGAGTGAGCTTGTGTGGAGGGCAGAGTGGAGGGGCAGCTCTCGCTCCTCTGAAATGTCACAGAGATCCCATCCATCCTTCCACCTGCTATATTCCATCTGTCCTCTCTCCCACCCTCCCATTCACCTGCCCATCCACCCATCTGCCTAGCCACCATTCAACTCACCCCTCCATCCCGGCTCCTACCCACCCTCCTACCCGTCCATCCATTACCCACCCACATACCCACCCTCCTGCCCATCCACCCATTCATCCATCTACCTGTCCACTCACCCACTCATCCCTCCTCCATCCATCCTTCCATCCATCCATCCATCCATCCATCCTCTCCCATCCATCCATCTATCCATCTATCCATCCTCTCTCCCACCTACCATCCATCCATCCATCCATCCACTCTCCCACCCCCCACCCAGTCATGCACCCAGCATTTATGAGCTTGCCCTGCATTAGCTGCTGGGTACGCAGTGATGGACAGCTCAAGTGGAGTTGGTTGCTTCGTTTTTTGGCTCCTTGAACCCTCCTGTGTATCCACACGTCACAGTTGTAACCACTCGGGACTGTGAAATGTTTTGTGGGGCTCTGTCTCCCTCCCAGACTATGAATGCTCCTGGGGCTTGGGTTGGGTCTTATTTATGTCCTTGCCCCCAACACCAAGCACAGAGCTAGCTGGGATATCACAGGCTCTCAGTGGGTTCTAGTTCAAAGGAGTGAAGCCGTGATCTGGTCTGGCAGCTCAGTTTTGTAAATGAGGCCATCAGTGTGGGATGTGGTGGGCCTTCTCCAGGGCCTCAGAGCAGGTTGCGGGGGAGGGCACGGCTCACCCAGGCTCTCTGAACATCCCATCCTTGTGCTTTTTCTGCATCTTCCTGCCTCTTATATTTTGAGCTGGGGAGGGGGCCTGTGTCGGGAGGAGTCTCTGCTTGGGCGCCGTCTCTAGGGAGAAAGCTGGTGGGCTGGGCTACCAGCAGGGGTCTGGTGGGCTCTGGAGGGTGAGCAGGAGGGGGACGCTGGCACGGGTGCATGAGCATTCATGAGCCTGGGACAGGTGAGATCGCAGGACTCACAGCTGCCCCAGGCTGAGTGTCAGGAAGGCGAGTCTGAGGGATCTGATGACATCCTTGTCCAGATTTGGAAACTGAGGCTCAGAGAGGCAGGAGGCAGGACCTGCCTCCCTGGTTCTGGAGTTCTTGATGGAAGCTGGTTCTTGAGCTCATGATGGAAGGATAGCTGCGAGGAATGAGAGTCCCTGTCTGCAGTGGGGTGCAGAGGGCAGAGCGGCCATGAGAAGGGGGAGCCAGGAGCCAAGGGCCCGGAAGGTGGGTCCCAGTCAGCAGAGGAGGGGAATTCTTGCAGGGGTGTTGGAGTGGGGCATTGGGCAGTGCCTGGGATGACTACCGGCTAAGATGGCAAGGTGGGGAGAGCCTCAGGGCAGGCCCAAGGAGGCTGCCTGGGTTTTCCCGGGGCCCAGAGGGAACACCAGCACCAGCCTAGGCTCCAATGTGACCTCCGAGGAACCTGGAGTGTAGATGCCTGTGCTGGGACCCAGAGGGGCCCGGGAGAGGAGTGTGCCGTGGTTTCGGGTGCGACCATCTGTCGCCTAGCACGAGGTTCCTTTCCATTCCAGGTTCCCTGTCTAGGCACCACCCAGTGATGTCCTCACCCGACCAGATCATACTGGTGAGAACAGTCCCTGGGACGGCTTTGGGAGGCAGCCCAGCTGGGCCATTTTCCCCATGCACCGAGACTGGGGGGCCCATGGGACGGGCTGGCTGGGCGCGGTGGGGATGAGGTGCGCTTGCTGTTTCTTCTGCTTTGGGCAGTAAAGTCTGACCCCTTCTGTCATTTTAGCAGAATGTGGGGTAATGAATTTTTTTATTAGCAGGGGTCCCAGTGTCTCATGAGGGTCTCTGTGGGGGAAACTTCCTGATTTCAAAGATCCATATTTAAAACCCAGAGAAGCTGATCATTACAGTGGCTGGGAAGGAGCCACTCTCCCTGCTGTGCACACAGGTCTTACCTGAACCCTGGCCTTCTCTGTCCATTTCTGGAATGTACAGTTTTGAGTGTCCACAGCTCCTCCTTCCAGCTGAGACCATGGTTCTCGGCTCTGGCTTTGTGCCCCATCAGTGGCATGAGCCGAAGACCCAGGTTCTGTTTTATCCTGTGCACAACCCCTGTACTGTGACATTGCAATGACCTTGGGCAAAGCCCTGATCCCGCACAGTCTTGTGTTCAGAGTCCCTGGGGCACAGAAGGCAAAAGCTGGTGTGCCCCTGTGTCCCAGACTGTGGTGGCTGGTCTGGGCTGGGCAGCCGAGCAGGGAAAGCCCAGCTGCCCGGGGCTCGGGGAGGTGGCCAGAGGCCACACACATGTCTCGATTGGAGGGTAAGCCTTGGACATCTCACCCACGATAAAGCAAAACCTGATTTCTAGTCGAGTAACCTCTGCAGGGGCACCGAGGTCATTTTTAACAACTGGAGGAGGGAGGGAACAAGCAATTAAATAAGAAAGCAGACCTGAGGTGGGTTGCAAAGCGAGTGAGCTTGCGGCTGAAGGTTCTCAGGGGTTAGACACGGCACCGGGAAGCCTGGGGGCCGGGTGCTCGCAGCCCGTGGGACCTGGTACCGGTGTGGCAAAGCTCAGCTCCAAAGTAGAGGCGAGAACCGATTTGATCTCGTGAACAGGTCAGCACTGATCTCCTGTGTTCGCGGGATACGGCCCATGTTTGGAGCCTCTCTGTGTTCCTCAAATGTGATGCGGCTTTTATCGATGCTTTGTTTACCCAAATCTCCTCTTGTGTTTCCAAACAGTATCAAGTGATTAGAGAAACACAAACACACAGAGGAGAAAAACAACCCCCACTTTACTGACAACATTCAATCTGTTCTATTTCTCCGTCCGGCTGATGATGTTTTTATTTGTTTGCGTCATTCTGGAATTGGGAAGGAGCCCTGGGCTGGGTCGGAGGAATCGGAGCTGGGGCCCCAGGAGCCAGGCCCAAAAGACCTTCCTCACTTCCCCATCTCCTCCCCAGACTGACCTTCCAGTTAACCTTTCATGCTACCCCCCCTCCTCCAGCCTCAGAACACATCCCTCTGGCTTAGGGTGGTTTTGGAATGTCTTTGGATCAATAATTTTGCTACATGATCTGTGTCAGGAGGTTCACTGCTGGGTGGGAGGCGACCAGCACAGGCCCGTGGAGGTTTGAAACAAGGGAGTGAAGGATCAAAGGGCTGGCAGCTATGAGACCCTGAGGTCTGTGCCCTCAGAGAGCAGGGAACTGCAGGCTGAACGTTGAAATTAGGAACTCCAAAGCCCAGGAAAGCCACCATCCTGTCCTTTCTACCCCAGGACTCAACTTGACTTCAAGGGAGACTGGAAATGTGGTCTCGTGGTCAGTCCCGGGGAAAAGAAAATGACCTTTGGTGAATGCCTAGCATTTCTTTGCTCCCGGTCAGTTCTCCCTGGGGTGAGATCAAGAAATCCACGGGTTCAGGGCTCCCAGGCTGAGCAGTTAGGGTTAGGCTTAGCGTCCTTCCCTGGGATCCCTCCTTGCCCCACCCACTGCCTGACAGCACTTTCTTCTACCCTTCCCTGGTTTCTTGGCTCTAGCCACTTTGGCCTTCTTCCTGTCCATGAGCTACCCAAGCTTGTTGCTGCCTTAGGGGCTTTGCACGGACTTTCTGGTGCGCAGAACTAGTCTTCATGGGGCCGGCTTCTAGGTCTTGACTGTCACCTCTGCAGAAAACGCCTCTTATCAGACATCCCAAAGCAGGCCTGCCTGCTGGCCCTCGGGGCCACTCGCCCAGCAGAACTCTCGTTTATTGTATTTCCTCCCACGGCTTATCACTGTTGGACACAGGACATATTGCTCGTTTATTTGGTTTGTTTTCTGTGGGGGCCCCGCCTTAGTCTGTTCAGGCTGCTGTGACAAATATCACAGAGTCCTGGGGCTTAAACAACAGACATTTATTTCTCATGGTTCTGGAGGCGGGAAGACGGAGATGAAGGTGTTGGCAGATTTTCCTCCTCCCGGCTCGCAAGCAGCTACCTTCTGGTGCGTGCTCAATTCTCACACAGCCTCTCCTTCTCCCAGGGAGAGAGCTTTGTCTTCCCCTTCTCATAAGGACGCTCATCTCGTCCCCTGGGCCCTGCCTTTACGACCTCATCTAAGTCCAAACTCCTCCCAAAGGCCCCACCTCCTGATACCCTCACAGTTGGGGTGCAGGGCTTTGCTATATGGATTATGGGGGGGGGACACACACGTGCCTGGCAGCCCCCGCTTTGCACACTAGGATGACAGAGCCACAAGGGGAGGGATGCCATCTGCCCTGCTCAGAGCGCCATCGTCAGGGACTGTGGAAGTGAGTGAGTGTCTCCATGAATGAATGATCCTGGGATTTCAGAAGATGCCTCCAGGTTTGCCCACTGATTGGCTCTGGTTCCTCCTGGAGGTGCCTGGCCAGCCCCCTGCTCTGCCCTGACACGTGCCAGATGTTTTATAACCATCCCCTCATCTGATCTTCCCAGCGAGCTCAGAAGGCGTTCTGAGCCCCGTCACAGAGGCAAGGGGCCCTGGACCCAGTCCCTCCCTCCCTTTACCGCAGACTCTGGGCTGGAGCAGTGGCCAGCCCAGAGCTTGTGGCCCAGCTCCTTCTGCCCATGACTTTGGGCGTCAGCCTGTGTCCACCATGGGGGGAGAAGGGGGGGCCTTTCCAGCTGTGCCTCTCTGCTTTGCCCATCCCTGGGACTTGGGAGAGTGCCAGGCGCAACCTGGTTTAGGGCTCAGCCTTTGCTCTTTTATTTGAAAAGCCTAATTAAAAGCTGTACAACATGACCATAGTGGCCCAACGACTGGTTCCTAATCCTAGCCGTGAAAATTTTGGATTGGGTCAAGGGGGGAGAGAGCAGATAACAGACTCATATATCCTGGAAGTTGGCCTCAAACTTCAGCTAGCAGTTGTGTTGGCTCAGAGCGCCCTTGGGATCAGAGCCCAGCTCGTTCCTGCCAAATTCTGGGGGTGGGACATTGGCTAAGGAACTGAATTTGAGGACATGCTAATTACACACCTAGAGTGCTAATAATCTCTAATCTCACCCATGCTAATTGAGTGATAATTTCGTCCTTTCAAGGTGACTTAGCTTTTCAAGAGACTCAGGTTTTTAGGAAGATAACGCAAGATAGTACAGCTCTGCTGGGTGGAAAATAGCTAAAAATCCTTTCTTGGTTTGGGAGGAGACGTTGGATTTTGGCATGACGCCTGACGTAGCCACTTAGCTGGAGGCCTGGCTGGGGAGGAGGTGGAGGCCTTGAAATCCCACGCCCGCCCGTGGGCCCTCTCCTGGGCCTGCCCTCCCTCTGTGGGTGGGGGCGGGGCCTTGGCGTTCCGGTACTTTCTGCAGACATGGGCTTCAGGTGAAGACGGCAGTGGCATGCGCGGTTCCTCTGGTTGGGGATGCTTTCCAGGTGAGCCCCTCGGGGTTCTGTGTGTTCCCACCCCGAGTCCTTCTGTACCGAGGGAGCCCCGTGGTTCATTGGGTTCCCCCACTCCCAAGGAGGAGCTCGAACAGGCTGGGATTCCCTGGGCAGGTTAGAGAGAAAATCTACCAGCGCTCACTGGGGTGGAATGTGTTGTCTCAGGGAGAGGTCCCGAGACGAGTTTTCATAACATCTGTGCAGTTCAGGCCTGCCAGGCGGGGATGGTGATAGCCTGGGTCAGGAGGCAAGTCGGTGTGAGCTGGTTAACGAAGTGGGGTCCCTGATTGGCATTTAGGAAGCACTTGCCCAATCATACCGGCCCCTGACAGAAGGTATCTCAAATCCTTGCCGTAGCCCCCTGGGTTGAAACTCGTATGGCCCTTAACCCCATTTTGCAGATGAATCGTGATTATCATTATGGTTCTGATTGGTCCCAGCGTACAGATGAGAAGACTGAGGCACAGAGCAATGGCTTGGCCAGGATCCCCTTCCCCCAGTAAGCTCCTTAGGCTGTGTTCTTCCTCTTCTTGGGATTGACTCTCATTTTAATTTTGAAGTGTCTGCTTTGACGTGTAAAGCCTTTTGACCAGTCTGCGAGGACTCTCCCTTCCAGAGCCCCCCATCTCCCATCTTGTCTGCAGAGGACCAGGTGTAGAGCTCAGCCTGGCTGCTCACAGAGGGGAGTGGGCAGCTCAAGGACGGCGAAATGAATTTTTCTAAAAGGAAATTTCAAAACATATCGAGGTTGCCTTCATGGCCCCAAATATGGCTTTTTGTGCTTTAAGTTACAAGTTGGTGGTGTGTTTGTAGCATTATTGTTTGGGTCTTTTGGGTTCTTCTGTATTTTCCTGTTTTATCATCTGTCAGGAGCCACAAGCAGGACGTTTTTTTGCATCGCTTGTAGTTTCTGTTTGATGCATGTGGATGCTGCGTCGTTGGGACAAAATATTCAAAATAGACCCTCCCTGGGAATCCTATCATTAGCCTCATACGATGCCCCACCAGGGAACGGACTCGGTGCGGATCATCTGGATGTCAAAGGGCTCGGTGCTGTCTGAAGACCGTCTGGAAAATGCCACAGGTGCACAGAACAAAAAAACAGGTGCATCTCTGTCTTGGCTCTGTTGTCACGATCCCGAGAAGCGGGTGGCTTGGGTGTAGGGGTCAAGGAGGCTGCTTCTGAGATGCAGGGACCTGGAGGGGCTTTCCCAAACTCAGAGGACAGGAGGTGGCTCAGCTGGGTCTTTGGCTGAGGACTTTGTAGGCTTAAGCACTGGCGGGGTGGGGGGGGGGGCATATCCAGGACTGGTGTGCCCACACACGCTGCTGACCAAGGACTTGGCCTTGTTCTCCGGCAGTCTTCTCGGCACCCCCATAAAGGGTAACCTCTCTCACCAGGCCGGGATCCCTCATTACCAGGGCTCAGTGAGCCGACCAACAGCAGCATGCCCCGGGTGGGGTGGAGAAGCTGGGATCCAGGCTCGGGCTCAGGATACCCCACGGAAGAGTCCCCTGTGGCAAACGCACGAGTGGTGGCTTCTCCACCGACATATTTTATCTGACTGTTGCTGGCGCTCACAGATCCCAGGCTGTGCCTCGCCAGGTAATTTAAATTTAGGAAAACACCGCTTGGGCAATGTGCTTGGAGATGTCGCTGTTTGTTTAATTGGCTTTGGGTATGGAGGGGCCGAGGCATGATATAAAAATACACAGGCTGGGGCCCTCATCGGTGATCCCGCATCAGAAGGACCCGTCGAGCTCCTTAAGGCCCGTGCCCAAGAGCTCGGGAGCCACCAGAGAATGCGTTCCCTCTCTGACCTTTGCTGGTGGCTGTTAGGGCATCATTCTGCGTGAATGAATTTACTTTTCCACGGAACGTATTCCATTCGGTGGCTGTAGGCATTAATGTAGCTGGGATTAAAATCGGGTCAACGGGATTGAGAATAAATAGTGCTTTAACCTGAGCAATACACAGCTAGGTCCCCCCAGGGGCCCACCTGGGCCAAGAGCAGCTCTTCGGAGGTCAAGACCACGTCCCTAAGTGTGCTGCAGGAGGGGAGGGAGGGACAGGCACGGAGGGTGGGCTTGGGGGACCCTGCTATTGTGGATGTGGCTGAATGCGGGGCCAGCAAGCAGAGCGTGAGTCCCGGTGGCTATCATTTGGAGAACGTACCCCGAACAGCCAGTGTATTGAAATGATTATGGGCGTTAGTTTATAATGAATGCCCCATGAAGTGGTTAATTACCTTTTTAATATTCTTACCACTGATTGGACATGAACTGCCATGGGCTTGCTGCCTGTTTGCCTGGCAGAATGCGAGGCAGTTTTTTTTTTGCATCGTCATTCTGATTTCCACGTTGTGGGTGGGGACCAGGCTCAGAGAGGTGAGATGACAGGGTCCACGTTTCACAGCAAGATGGCAGTAGGGAAAGGATTCCAGCCCTTCCTCCTGGTTGGTCCCTTGCAGCACGCCTTCCCCCGGGAGGCCGGTCCATCCCAGGAGGGCTTCCCTTTTCAGTTGCAGCCAGGCTGGGGGTGTCCTTCAGGGCTACCTGTGTCCTTTTCCCCAGGACAGCTGGCCTTGGCTGCCCCTCCCCGGCCCTCACCTTCCCCCAGTCACCTGCAGAGGGCCAGCGCAGCCCTGAAGGTCCTGCAGGCGCTGTCTGACCAGGCCCAGGGGAGCAGGACTATTGCCTCCCTGCCTCCAGCATGGCCATAGCTTCGGGCGCATTACCCCTCCAGGACGCCCCAGGGAGTGATCTCTCAGACTGGCAGATGACTGACATGGTCTCACATCCCTGGCCCTTGGCTGACCCCGGGACCGGTTGGTAGCATCCTGGGGGATCAGCTGTGGCTTGGACCTGCCTGGATGGGTGGGTCACTGAGTTCCCTCGCAGGTGCTGGATACAGGCCCTCTGTTAGCCCCCGAGGCCTGATGGATAGCCTGTGGCCTGTGGGGACGGCGTGGCGGGGGCCTGTGTCATGAAGAGCTATCCCAAGTCCTGGAGGGCCCTGTGTCCCTGGCGGGTGCAAGCCACCACATCGGAGGGACGCAGCAGCTGGCCCTTTGCTCAGGGGACCGTCTGCAGCCCTGTGGGAGGGACTCCGGCTACTTTGCCATTGGGTGGAAGGCGTAAGACAACGGGACACTGAGATGGATCACATCTGATGTGCCGAGCAAAAATTTCGGCAAAGACTTACCAGCCTTGATATCGTGGGGCTTGGGGACAGACCCCCATGGGGCTCTGTGGGTTGGCGGCCTTCAGGATCAGGACCTGACACTCCCCTCTGGAGCCTAACAGCCAGCCTGCATTTCACGAACTATTCATGGGTTACAAAAATAGCGGAAAGAGAAAGGAGATTAAAAATCCTCAAGAGCCTAGAGTGCTGGGGAATCCGTCCTCAGTGATGCTGCCATGGCTGTTTGAAGGTGCAGAATTGGAAGTTCAGAGAGGTTGAGCGGTTTCCTCAAGGTCACCCAGCTCGTGGGCGGTGGGGGGCTGAGTGAGCTGGCGAACAAGGCCAGGCAGCGGCGATATGGGGGGGCGGTGACCTTCAGTGTGTGTGGCCTCCGGCTCCTCTCTGCTGGGTCACCGGGCTGTGTTAACTTTGGGTCCTGTCTCTGCCTGCCAGGTGGCAGCTCCAGGGGCCCCCTGGGGCACGTGACCAGGAGTCCACGGGGAATACCACAGGGAATCCATCTTGTTAATCTGCCGGCATATCCTCCTGCTTCTTCCCTGAAAGCAGTGCTGGGCTTGATAGATTTTTCGGAAACTCGTCTCGGCGGGTGCCATGTGGTAGACAAAGCCGGCAGAGCCTTGGAAACAGATCTGAGCCTCGGGGGCCACAACTCAGGCCGTGTGCAGGTTCTGTGGTCCCCAAGGCATCTGATACCATGGACGCTGATGGCCACTCAGCCCATGGTCCCCTGCCATGCCTCAGAGGGCACGGTTTGTTCTTAGAGAAGCCGAATTTGTGCCCGAACAGCTCAAAATCCCTGGTTTAAACTCATTCTCTTATTTTGCTGGGAATTAATGCTAAGCTCAAAAGATCGTTCTTTCTGGATTCTGATGTGTCCTCTTCGTTTTAAAAAATGGGGACCCTGGGGGACGCCTGGGTGGCTCAGTTGGTTAAGCGGCTGCCTTCGGCTCAGGTCATGATCCCAGCGTCCTGGGATCGAGTCTCACATCGGGCTCCTTGCTCGGCAGGGAGCCTGCTTCTCCCTCTGCCTCTGCCTGCCACCCTGTCTGCCTGTGCTCGTGCTCTCCCTCTCTCCCTCTCTCTCTGACAAATAAATAAATTAAAAAAAATTTAAAAAGTGGGGACCCTGGGTGCCGCTGCCTTCGGCTCAGGTCATGATCTCAGGGTCCTGGGATCGAGTCCCGCTTTGGGCTCTCTGCTCGGCGGGGAGTCTGCTTCCCTCTCTCTCTCTGTCTGCCTCTCTGCCTACTTGTAATCTTTGTCAAATAAATAAATAAAATCTTTTAAAAAAATAAAAATGGGGACCTTTTTCCTCTCTGGGCCTCTGGCAGCCCCCCAACCTCTCTGGAAGGGTGTGGCAGCCCACAGGACCAGCCACAAGCCAGCCAGACTCCCAGAGCTCCTGACTTTGGACCGAGAGCCCAGAGGCCCAGTTTCCTCATCTGTGAAGTGGGTCCAACAGCACCTATCTCTGGGTGAACGGTGAGCCTTCAGTGAGTCTAGGGACATGATGGCTCACAGATAAGTGTTCTGTCCCAGCAGCCGCATCCCCTTCTTCCTGATGTGGCTGGATGTGGTTGTTTCCCGCTGTCCTGGTAAGGCAGGCTGAGTCCCCTGTCCCTGAGGCCGAAGTTCTCCAGAGTCCTTGCTTCCCACTTCCTCTTCCTGCTGGAAGACCTTGGTGCCAGGCTGATTTGCTCCCTGGCCCCTCCTGGTCCCTTCTTCATGCATCTTCGTACTCCCACGGATGTTAAGTGTCCTCTAGTTTGGAGACGAGCGGATCTTGGCCCCATCCCAGTCTCTCTTTCCCTAGTCCCCTCTGGAGGTCCTGGCCTAGCGTTCCATGACCTGGGCTCTCAGAAAAGCCCCCTCCCTTCCTTCCTCCTTCGGGGTTTCATCAGACCCTCCGAGGGCCTGCAGCCCGCCCCACTCTACCCCATGTCCCCCATCAGTGGCATCGTTTTCTTGGTGAACACACAATACGTACTTTGGAGATAACTTCATTAGGGCCTTGCGTGCCGTGGATGGCCAAGCAGGTTTGTAAGTTGTGGATGGCCTGAGAGATCCCTCATGGAGATGCTATCAATGCGGTGACAGTAATCTAGTCCTAGAGTCCTAGTCTGTGTCTCTGAGGGCCACTCCCCCTCCCCCACCCGTGCCGCCCCTCCCCAGGAAGCAGCAGGTGAGGCGGTGGGATCTGCTCTGGGCTGAGCGCCCGCCCACACCTGTTGCCCAGATTAGATGTGCTCCCCACCCCTCTCCCCACCCCGGGGCAGAGCAGGGACCGCCCCCCCGAAGGCCTCTACATATGACAATCCCGAGGAGCCAGCGATTATGAACAACATTATTTTATAAAGGAAAAAAATAGAACCTGCTTGCCAGAATGCAAAACAATAGGAAATGTCTCCATGTGGAGAGAGGGGGCTGCTGGGGCATCTGGGTGCTGGGCCCCGCTGCTGGTGGCTGGACAGCTTTTATGAAACTGACCTTCACACAATGGCTAAGGAAGAAAAGAGGAACAGGTTGAATGCTAATGACTGAAGACTTGGCCTTGCTGCTCAGGCGGACACAGCCTCTAGGGCCCTCCCCGTGCCCAGAGGTGCTTCTGTGGCAGTCCCGAGGGGCAGGTCGAGCATAGCCTGGGGAGGGGGAGATGGGAGGGTGTGGGGGAGTCAAGCATCCGTGGGATTTGGTGGTGACTGGGGCCTGGGGGTGGCTGGGGGTCGGTGGCTGTCAGAGGACCCCTAGGTTCTAGTTTGGGGCACCTGGGTGGATGGCAGGACAGCCAAGGCTGGGTCTGGGACGTCCGTCCAGTGCCATCAGCCGTTCCGTCGTGGACGTGGTAAACAGTGGCTTTGAGATGTTTTCAATGCCCATGACCATTTCTTTGAAAAGGATCTAGAATAGAGCCATGATTTATAAACCAGACGAGCAGGATCCCCCTGCCACAGCCCACCCTTGGTGCGTGGCGATCAGTGTGGGACCTCAGGCCTCCTGGGGCAGTGATCAGAAGCCCAGGTGCCGGGGTGGCTGTGCCCTCGTAGGAGCCCGACATACCTGCTATTTACGGTCACACCTGCCACAGGGACTGCAGGGGTGACCATAGCTGGTGGATGGTTGTGCTAGGGTTCTCCAGGACAGAAGTTGGTCCCTGGCTTTGCAGAGTGTCATGTGAATGCACAGCCACCCCCTACTTGACTGGGACAAGAGGTACCACTTCCAGGGCTGTCCTCATCGCCCCCACCCCCAGATCAGACAAGCCCAGGGCTGGCAGCCTGGTCCGGTTCCATAGGTACAAAGAGTGGGCTCTCTGTCCCTTGTTTTTGTTTGTCACAGTGACATTCATCAGCAGGACACCCGAGTCTGTGCCTGAGACAGATGCAGAAGGTAGGGCTGGGCGGGGTGCCTCTGAGCATCCCCAACCCTAGCACCCCTCCTCCTCCTGGGCTTCTTCTGGTCTGTGATATGGAAAGAAAGGCGGGAGACTTCCATTCCTTCTTTCTCTCCTTCTTCGCTTTTGCTCCTCTCCTTTCCTCTTGCTCCCCTCTACTCCTTCTCCTTTCCTTCCTCCTTTCTCCCCTTCCCTCCCCTCCCTCTCCCCTTGTCCTTCCTCTCCCCTTCCCCCTCCCATCTTCTCCTCCTCTTCCCCCTCCTTTCCCCCTCTTCCCCCTCCCTTCTCCTGTTCCCCTGCCCCCTTCCATCCCATCTCCCCTCCTTCCCCCTCCTCTCCCTCTCTGTTTCTGAGACACTGTCCATGCCCTGTGGACACCAGCCACAGTTTGCCACCAGTGATGGGCTGTGTGATAGCCAACTGTGCATGTTGCCTGCCCCGAGAGGGCCAGCTCCCCGGAGCAGAGAGCTGGTTTGTTTCCTGCTGTGTCCCCAGCACAGAGCCAGGCACAAAGCTCACACTCAGGGATTTCACGGTTGGATGAAAGCCTGCCTTCTTTCCTCCATTCCTGCGTTCTCCCAGCATTTACTGGCTGTGGTTGGGCAGCCACTCGGGGGAGCCCTGGAATCCATTTGTAGAGTTGGGGACACCATGGCCCAGGCCCTTGGATGGTGAAGGGAGGACCTGGCTCGAGTCCATGGGGAGGTCAGCGGCAGGGTCTGACCTGGCCGGAGGGACCTAAGTCACAGAAGGAATCTCACAGGGATAGATGTAACTTATGCATCGAGGTTCCCAAACCAGCTGACCCAGGAGCAGGTGCTGGCCTCTTTCCTAGCAGCAGCAGGTGTTAGGAGGACCCTAGGGTCTCCAAGGAGTATGAGCTCCCCATGGGGAACCATGCTACATGACACTAACACCTCAGGCTACATTCATAGAGGTATTAGATCTACATCAAGGGAGGTGATAGTCTGTTGTACTTTGCAGGGACCTGAATACACCTTGAATACTGTTCAGGTGAGGTCATACTTGAAGAGGGGTGGCAACAATTGTCATTGTGTCCAGAGCACCATGGCCAGAATGGAGAACTATCAAATTTACCGTCAAGCAGTGTTGGACTCCAACAGGCTCGAGTTTTTGCTCTGCTACTTGTGAGTTGTGTGACGTCGTGCCAGTTCCCAAACCTCTCTGAGCCTGAAGTTCCTCCTCTGTGAAATGGGAATGATTGGTGCTAGGGGTTGTCGGGAGGATTGAATGATGACCCTTGCCGGGGTGGCCGTCACAGGGACAGTGGACAGGGTGTGTCCTCAGAGCATGCCCCAGCTCAGGCCAAGCAGCTGCGAGCCACCGGCTCTGGTGGGTGCCGGCTCTGACACTGGGCTCTGACACTCGCTAGGAAATTGTTCATTAGGGGCCCTGAAAGCGTGCATTGAATTCATGCAGTTTATTTTTACATAAATTTGGGGGAGTGGGAAAACAAAAAGAGACAATTTGAAAAGAGCATTCTCCAAGCATAATGAAGGCTTTGGCAGGGGGCCAAACTTCACCCCAAATCCCAGCTCCAGGGTGCAAGCTGGTGACAGACGCCCCGCCTGCTGCCTTCCCACAAAGCCCAGGCTGTGTGTCAGTTGGATTTTCAGCTTTGCCTCTGAATGGCTGAGCTGTCTTTGGCCCTAAATCCTGTGCTCTGGGCTGTGGGAAGACTTTCAGAGACGGAGAGCTGCTTAAATATGGCAGAAGCCTTCTTTCTACAAAGGGCTTGCGAGCTGGAGCCGTCACTCTGCACATGCCTCCCCCCCCCCCCCCCCCCCCCCCCCCCCCCCCCCCCGGCCCATTGCCTGTCCCGGCTTACTCGTCAGGGGGGATGGGTGCCCTTTTCTAAAGCAGAGCCCGGGCCTCCTAGGGGGGATTTTGGACTCACCTTCTGGGCTCCGTCCTGCTCACACCCTTGCATGCACTCTCCAGGAAGTCTGCCCTGTTGAGGACTCCTGGCTTCATAATGATGGGGCAAGCCATGTCCCCCAGGGGGTTTGAAAAGTGACCCCAGGTGGTTGCTGGAAGCATCTCCTAAGTGTGAAATTGGCCAAGTGCATAATGGAAAGTGATGCTTAAGAAAATGCTTGCCCTGAGCTGTCTGTCCTAAGTCCGCCTCCATTCCTCAGAGCTGCTTCAGTTCACAGATGGGGAGACTGAGACATAGAGAGCGGCATTTGTTTGCTGAACGCAAGAGGCAGTAGGGGGAGGAGGTGGGGTATGACTCCAAGATCTATTTAGATGTTCTGGGGGGTGGCAACTTTGGGTGGAGTGACGGGACCCTGGAGCTCGGGCTTGGCATGGGGAGAGGGTTTGAAGGACAGGTCCCCAAACCTCCCACCTCCCCTCCAGCACCCTCTGCTGTGGCTTCTCAGCCCCTGGGATGTCTGCCCTTTGCCCTCCTTGCCCAGTTTGCTTTGCGGTTTCTGCCCCATGGATCTTAGCAGCGACCCTGCAGCCTCCTGCTGGTGTCCACTCTGCTGGGCAGCCCCCCAGCTCCTCAGTCCCATCAGCACCTGCACACTCTGGGGGTTTGCACATGCTTCCCCCCGGGCAGGACCCCTGCACTGTTGCCCCCTCCCCACAGCTCTACCCCCTCTCCTCTAGGAGGCAAGGAAGTACGGATTGCTGTGTGACCTTGGGTAAGTTAACCCCCTTCTCTGAGCCTGTTTCCCCATCTTTGAAGTTAGGATAATCATAACAATACCAATAACCCCCCAAAGTATGGGGATTGTGTGAAGGGAGGCTTGGCCGCTCTCTGCTCTGCTGACACGTAGTGGGGCTGCTGTATCGCCAGCCTGTACGGGCACCCAGGATATACGGGGTGTGGGGACTTCCTTTCAGGTTGTCCCTTCAGCCTCTGGGAAGGGCGGGGGGCCATGGTGCCTGGGAGGGACACAACTTCTAACATGGGAGCCCCTGACATCCAGACAGAGCTCTGCTCATGGCCCCTGAAGGGCCTGGACATGCTCGGAATTCAGCAGGTGTATTTTTGGGGTGGTGAAAGAGGGATGATGGGCTCCTGGGCTGCCTGGTCTGCATGTGCGGGCTGGCGCGACATGTGGTGGGGGAGGCAGAAGACAGACCCTGACCGCCTGGGATCTCTGTCGTTAGGATTCTTGACAATTAGTTGTAACAAAGCTGAGCCTACTGTTGACAACTTGAGCAAAATATTTAAAATCAGGGTCCTTGGCAGTGTGGCTGACTAATTTATGATTGAAAAATGACACCTCAGCACTAGCAAAGCTTTTCCAAAAGGCAAGAGGGTTACCTGTCATCACAATGTATCTGCAGGCCTCCATTGGGACCCTGCTGGGCCTCCACTCGGCCTCCTGGCACAGGATTCGGTCCTGTCTCTCTCCCTCCTGGCTCTGAGGGCTTCTGGAGGGCAGGGACAAGTTTTTTTCCTTCACAAGTAGGAGCCGGGTACCTGCTGAATGTTTGTGGGGTGTTTCATGCAGAATTGGGGCCTAGGCTGTTTGCCCAAAAGTCGGCAGAGTTCCCCTTGGACTCTTCCCTGCGTTTCTGTGGAGGTGTGTGGGAGTCTGAACCCATGTGCGTGCCAACTGCAGATTTGGAGGGTGCAGGGGTCCCCATCCTGGGCCTGAAGGGGCTGCCTGTTCTTCCTCTGCCCTCACCCAGTGAGAAGGCACTGCCCGGAAGCCGAGGCAGTCAGGGTCCCATCCTGGGGGGCTGCCTGTGCCCTGTATCCGGGCCAACCACTGTTGGCCAACTCACTGTTCCCATCACGGAGCACATTGGACATGCCCCACAATGTCCTCCTGGAGAGCCTCACCACACTTCCCTGGTTTCCATGGCGATGTCAGTTTCCCACTCCGAGTGCTCTTCAGTGGGATTATAAATTCATTATTTCATACTTAGGTCTTGCACTCTGCCTTGTTCGGCTTCTAGATTCCACTGTCTTGATAGGACTCTATTCATTTATTATCTGATGGGGGGCGAAATGAATTGAGTTGGTGCCTGGATATTTCCTTCTCCCCGGGGCCTGAGGACGGCCATGCTCACAGAGGAGCCACTGTACCCAGAGATGCGGTGCTGGGCGTTTGGAATCTCTGTTGTGTGCCTTGGGCTCTGGAGCTGTAGATTTTAATCACTGTGGATAAACTGAGCTGCTCAGATGAGCTGTACACAGTCCCCCCCTGGGGGGGGGATGGAGGTCCATGGAGAGTGGGTGGCTATCTCCTGCTTGTTGTGGGTCCTGGTCCTGGCCAGTTGCTTGGTAGCTGCCCGCCCTTGGATGAGTGGGGGCAGCAGGGTCTGAGTCTCTGTCCCCTCATCTTTAAAATAAAGCCCGCTTTTCAGGGCTGGGGGCCAAGCAGACAGAGTCCAGCACAGGGAGAGACCCAGGCATGTTCCGTAGGAAAGCTGCTGAGTGAACCATCACCCTTCCTCTTAAGAAGCCATCCTACACCTTAGCCAGGGGGAAAGCGTGGGTGAGTGGTGGCGTTTCTCAATCTTGGCCAATGTCGACATTTCAGACCTCATCATTTTGCTGTTGTGACTGTTCCGGGGTCAGCCCGTGCCCTGTAAGGTGTTCAGCAGCTCCCTTGAGTAGTTTCCACCAGATGCCAAGAGTGGCAATCAACAAAGTACCAGAAGTCACCAGATGCCAAATGCCTGCTATTTGGGAACCCCTGCCCTGGCCTCCGGGGGTCCAGGCTGGGAGAATGTCTATGCCATATCTGCCTCTAGTTCCCTTCTGGCTTCTTCTGTCACTGTGATGACTTTCTGTCCTGCGTTCCAGCCCTGCATGCTTGTGCTGATGATCAGGTATGTGTCATTTCCCCAGGGATTGTGACTGTGGGTGCATTGTCTTTGGGTGGATGTGCACGTGTTTACGTTTCACTTGGATAGATGCCAAGGAGGGGGAAGATCTTATGATAGCGCATTTACACTTTGTAAGCAAATTGTTTCCAAAGTAGCCATGTCATTTTGCATTCCTTCCGCCGAAGGGTCAGAGTTCCAGTTGCTCTAGATCCTTGTCAATGCTTGGTATTATCAACTTTGAAATTTTAGCCACCTCACCAGCATGCTGATCTATCTCTTCGTGATTTAATTTTCATTTCCCTAATAACTAAGGATATCGAGCATCCTTTTGTGGGCTTCTTGCCACCCATATCTTTTCTTTGGTAGAGCAAATGTTTGACGTTTTTGGCTATTTTCTATTGCACTGTTTGTCTTCATATGATCAAATTGTTAGAGCCCTTTTTATGTCCTGAATTCAGATCCTTTGTTGGATGTGTGTTTTGCAAGCATTTTCTCCCATCTATAATTTGTCTTTTCTGTTTCTTAACAGTGTCATTCGGGGATAAATTTTTAATATTTGTGAAGTCCAATTTATACTTATGTATTTTTTAATGGCCCATGCTTTTGTGTCTTAGCTAAGAATTTTGACCAGAAGTCACAGTGATTTTCTTCCCTGTCTTGTTCTAGAACTGTTAGAGTTTTAGAGTTTACATTTAGGTCTGGGGCCCATTGTGAGCTGGGTTTTTTCTATGGTGTGAGGTAGGGGTTGAGATTCGGGTTTTGCTTTGCTTCTTGTTTCTTGGCAGGTTTATGTCCTATTGACTTGGCACTGTTTGTTGAAAATACCATGACTGATGATTAATTGATTAATTAGTGATTAATTTTAAAGGAGTGGAAAGAGATAAGGGGACTCCCTTTGAAGAAGGATGGAGTTAGTTCATTAAGACCATGATGTGGAAATAATCTTAACCCAAACAAGAAAGGAAGGAAGGAGAAAAGTAGAGGACAGTGGAGCCCTCGATGGACTCCAGGTCTGGGTGGCAAACTCATTTCACCCAGATTTCTCCTACCACAATGGAAATCGGTTGCCATGTGAGCCCTGGGCATGGTTCCTGGAGCCCTGGGCATTGGTTTTCCAGAGGGAGTGGCTCGACCTGCCCACTTTCTACCCCTCCACTCACATCCTCTGGCCAAATTCACTCTGACCATGCATGACTCAGGGCCCGGTGAGGCCAAGGCCGGCATCTTGGTGGCTGTCAAAGGCTGAGGCCCCTGCTCAGTGAGAAGCCCACACATTTGTAGGAGGTCTTCAGAAACGGCCCCTGTAGCTCTGTGTCATGTCCCTGATGGGAACACAGGCTCCATTCCTGCCATGTCACCCCGACTCTGCAGCCACCTTACGCTCCTGCCTGCCTCTCTGCCTGGGTGCACCGTATGCAAGGGTGGGAAAGGCTTCGAACTGGGAAAACCCACCCGAGCTTGCCTTTATGGTGGGGGCCTTCTGTGTTTGGTTTGGGATTTTCTTGCAGACAAATTAACAAATCCCTGCTCTGGACTGGGAGCGGAGTGACCCTCAAAAAGAAATATCTGGCTAACTCCATCCATCATCAGGGCTGCTGGCATAGTGATGACAAAAGGCAAGATGTTGGCCAGTTTATGGTGCATGAGAGGAGTTGAGGGTCCATGAGGCTCCCTTGTCCAGCTCCAGCTGACACGGATCCCCTCTAGCATCCCAACCAGCTCATCGCCTACTGCTTGCTCACTCCCAGCGATGAGGACCTCACTACTCTGATCAAGGGGAAATACAGCTTCAGATGGAACAACTGTGTCTTTTCTAACTCCTTGAGTCAAGTGTGGAGATGCAGAGTTATCAAACAAGGCTCTTGGGCATTTATATCAGAGTCTCGTAGAGAAGATACATGGAAAATTCCAGGAGCACCAAGGCTAGCTGTGTGGGCCATTATCTCGGGACATGAAAACCCTCCCATTCTTATCTCCTATCCTTGTGGCCTCATGGAGCCATCAGCAGGACACCACCCTTGGGTTTCTGAAGGAAGGGCTTGGCTGGGCCAGCCAGTGGGAATCCTTGCCTCACACAAGCCCAGTTCTTGTGAACAGTAGTGGTAAGCGTGGGTGGGAGGCTAAACCCCACTACCTGGGTTTGCACAGAGAACCAGCTTGGGGCAGCCTTGTGGAAGTGGGAGTAGCGGCTGGACCAGAAGCAGACACAAAAACCACACATTAGACTGCATCGGCCACGCTGCCGTGGACACCCGCCCACCGGAGAACCCTGAGAGGTGACTGTGAGAGGTACAGGGTATCCCCCAGAGGGTGACCAGGAACAGATGCATCTGGTTTTCAGTAGACTTGGCTTCTTCCGGTCTCATGCAAGCTCCTTTCTCCCATCATTGGCTGCCAATCAGCTCTGTGCGAGTTCCTTAATGTCCCCGATCACCAGCTGGAAAAAGTAATTGCCCTGAATCATAGGCTTATTGTGGAGCTCAAACCAGGTGAATGCTCATAGCTTGGAAAGTTCCAGATAAGCACCGTGATGTAAACACCTAAGCTAGGCGATCACGGGATTCGGCACAAGAACACGTGGAGACAAGTCTTGCATGTAGTAGGAGCTCCATGGAGAATGGCTGACTGTGTGCGTCTCGTACCTTGAAAGCCCATCCAGACAGAGCTCTGTACTGCGTGCAGCTATGACAAATGTGACCTCTTTGGTCACAGAATTGCCCCACCCCCCAAGCATTCTTATTATAGAAAATCTGGCAAGTGTGCAAAAGAGAAAAGAAAACTATTACTGCACCCAGAGGTCACCGTTCCTGCATTCAGACACTTTCCATCTGGTTAGTTTCATGCATGTGTCTGTGTATCTGTCATCTGTCTACGTCTGTGTTCATAGGTGGGTATAAACTCAACAGTCACGATGAAGAGATAGTGGGAAACACGCCACGTTAGTTCATTGGGGTTTGCTGCGCCCGCACTGGGGGCTGGCCCTGCCCCAGCCTGGGGTCCAAGGGTGGGTAGGCGTCCTGGTTGTTGACTTCAGCAACTCTGTGGTCTCATGGCGGAAACAGACAAAGACACACAGATTTTCAGTGTCATGTGGAAGCATGGGGAGGACCTGCTGTATGTAGAATCTCAAGCATTTTTTCAGGTAATATTATATCATGAGTATTTCTCTGATCATTGTTTGTCTCCCCTCTCCCCCTGCCCCCTTGCCCTGCCCCGTGCTTTGTGTTTACTGATTGAATTAGATGGTTTTGCTATGGTTTATGGAAACTTTCGCTCCATAGGCTTTGCTCCCAGGCTTGGTGTTATAAGTAAACAGCGCCCAGATGAGCTTTGAATGTTGACAAGCAGATGTGTTAGTCCAGCCCCAGAACCGGGAATGGAGGCGGGGATGACAGATCGGACCTCCTGCCAAGGGTCTGATTCTGGAGAAAGGGACAATCTGGCAGGAAGCGGCACGGCTGTGGTCTCGGCTGGAGCCCGGCAGACATTCATCACTTCGGCATCCCCTCTGAAAGCCGGGACCGCATCGGGATGCGTGTTGAAATAGTTCTGCCAAATTTGCTCCATCATTAACTTTCCATCACTGTTAATTTCAGCAGGGCTCTTCATTCATGCCTTTTGTCTTTGTCGAGTTGATGGAGATGGGTCTGTTTTCAGCCCAACGTGCTGGCGGCAGGGCGCTCCTGCACCCGGGACGGTGGAGCGCCCTCCGCCGCAACTGGTCGTGACACACTGAGCCTGTGACTTAGCCGCATCAGCTCGGGACATTGGCACACGGAGCCTGATTTGACAGCTCTGTTCTGTAACGCATCACTCCGGGGAAGGGAGCATTCTGTCTCTTGTACTTAAGGTACGGCTCAGCCATATGTTCAGGTCCCAGCAGGTTCATTCCCTTTCTTGTCCTTCGGAGGGAGATGCACTGACGTCACCCTGGGGGGAGAGCATCTTTGCAGAGATTTCAAAAATGAAGTTACAGTTTGGGTCTGCAAGTCCAGCCCTCCCATCATTTTCTTCTCTCCAACAAGTGACAAATATACCCCAGTTTTCATGATTATTTTATATATATATACACACACACACATATATAACATATTTATATAATTATATATAAATATATATATAAACATACATATAAATAAAAATCTATAGATATATTTATGTATTACATAAAATATAATATATATATATTATATATATATATATATTTCCCCTCTGCTTTTAGCTAGAATTCCTTAGGCTGCCCTGAAATATTTAGAGAAGCTAGGGTCATGTTTATTTACAACAGGTATATATTTACATCAAGTATAAATGTGAGAAGATGGGGTCACTGCCCTCCTGGCTAATGTTTGTCCTTATAGGGGTCTTTTCGGATAATATGAAACAGCTGATGGGGTGCCTTGCGCCCCACCACTGGAGAACACCTGTGCGCCGGGCTTGGCTCCTGGCATCACCAAGCTGTCAGTCTCCAGCATGCTCTCCAGGTCCACTCCCCATTCAGATGGTCCTGGGCAGCTGAGAATTAACCCAGGTCGTCCAACCCGGGCGTGAGCTCGTTTTGGGATGGTATCAGAGGAAGGGTCATGTATCTCCTCTTGCCCCATTGTCCACCATGGACACAGACTAATTCTTGGCATTTTTAGCTGCAGGGCTGAGACAGGGAGCCCCTTGGCTGATCCCGCTTAATTCTCTGGCAGTGCACACAGCCTGCCTTTGTCTCATCTGGTGCCCTCGGATGGTCAGCCACGCCCATGTAAACAGAAGTGTGTGGTTTTCGTGGAATTCTGTTGCCCCCTGGGGCCCCGTGCCTGGGAGGGTGGCTAAGGGTGCCGGGTTGGAGGGGCAGATCCGAGAATAGGCAGCTCTCCACATGGACTAGCTGTGAGAATAAGGACTGTTTCAGGAATTTAACACAGGCTATGGTTTATCCGTCTGCTTTATTGGTTTGTACAAGGTCAGCAGGAGCTGGGTGACATGACATTGGGCAGGGGAGAGGTCTTTGGGCAGCTGCTGGGTCTGCAGTTCGGCCGTGGGGAGCAGACCAGCCTGCATGGTCCCGCGGGGCGGAGCTGGGACCTACTCAGGGGGATAATTCAGCTAAACCTGCAAGAGGGGCCTTGGAAGGGAGGGGCATGCCCCTTTATAGGAGCTGTGCAAGCTGAAAGCCTGGCGGGCTGGGGTGCTACAGGTCTCGCAGTGACGTCTGAAAGAGGCTGCGCCATCCACTGGTGAGACCTGCGCGGCATCAGGGTCCCCACTGAGCATTCTCCTTCCGCGGGCATTCCTTGTGTCCCATCTTACCGATGAGTGGCTTGCCAAGCTGGCTAACTAGACTGGGGAAGAACCCCCACACACTGAGGTCTTTGGACAAGGCAAGGGACTACCTGGGAATATGTCGCTTTGTGTGTCAGATGTCCCCTAAGACCTCCAGGAAAGGCCCGAGGTCCCTGAGATGGGGCTGCGCTTAGAAAACACGGCAAGGACAGCTGTAGAAATCTGCTTCCTGGAAATGGCCAAATGTTCTTTTAAAAGTGCTTTTCTCCAAGAACTTCATCTCTGACATCCACAGCATGGCTGTGACGACGGTCCTCTTTCCAGGCAGGTCCTTCCCCAGTCTGCCAGCGGCACCCTGCCTTCCCCATGTGAACAGGCTTGGGAGACCTGTCCCAGGCCAGGTATACCTATCCCAGGCCCCTGAAGATTTCTCCCAATGACTACTTCTAGGAAGGGCACAAGCCTTGAGGACACTCAGGGAAGCGGTTTCTGAAGATGTCATTGGGAGACCACCCCCTCCACCCCGCCGAGGGGGCGAGTTTCCGTAAGACCAAGGCCACCACGGCTGACTATGTGTCTGAAAGCCCAGAGAGGGCCTGCGGAGGCCATGGTCACCATTGTCAAAGACAACTTAACACCCACTTGGGATCTGGGGCTTCACTTGAGCCCCACACAAGCCTAGCTCTCTTTGAGGAAAATCACTGCCCAAGTTTATGGCTCTTGCCTGGGCACCCCCATGGCTTTTTGGCTTTACAGAAATAACATCCACAGGGAGAGGCTGGGTTTTGTTGTCTGCCTCGTTTTGTACAGAAGCTGAAGTGGCTGAGAGCTTTTGGCAATCTCCCTGATGCATCCTGTCCTGTGGGAGCTGCATTTGTGAGGTAGTGAGCTCCCCGTCACTGGATTCCCATGTTGCTGTTGGGGCTTGAGGAGGAAGCTGAGTGGGGTATTCTGCGTTCAGAGAAGCTGGGAAGAGAAGTTCTGCATTCAGAGATGTTTTTCCAGGGAGGAGCCAGGACAGAGGCATCCAGTGACCTTTGGGGCCTGGAGGGGACCCCCCTCTTCCCCCCATCTTCTTTCCATTCTCTTCCATGCTGACAATAAGGACAGCTGCCTGAGCAGGGACGAGCATGCTTCCGACAGCTCTGTAGTTCCCTTTAGCAAAGCGAGGGCAGGCCCCAGGTCCTGGGTGCGCTCGTCTTGGGCGGACAGCGTGCGTGCGCAGTAGGAGGGAACGAACTGTTTTCATCATGCTAGCTTTCCGCTCGTGGGAGCAACGTGAAATTTTCTGCTTAAGTAAAAGCAGTGACTTGATTTAAAAAAACCTTAGTAAAAAACAAAACAAAACAACAAAAAAAACCCCACCTTAGTAACATAGCTTCCTGATGGATGATTTTGGTACAGATGGCACAGGTGGGCCCAGAGTGATGGACACTGGCTGTAGACCACTGGGCAGTGGTCCCTGGTCCCACGTAGATGAGGTGGCCACTGACCTACCAGCCCAGCTGAGGGCGTCTGGTATGGGGGCTTCTAGGTAGATGCACAGACCACTGAGCTGCGACAGTCCCCAGAGGAGCACGCCGTGCCCCAAGCCACGTGGACTCATAGGCCAGCCCACTTCCACCGTGACAGCCAGACTTCAGTGCACAAAATCTGGCCACAGCCACGTGCAGCCCGAGGACCTACTGTGTGCCAGGTGCTGAGGTGGTGGGACAAGCAAGTCCTTGATCTCTAGGAGGCTTCAGTGCCGGGGGGCAGACCCCAGCTGTGAGCCATCAAAGGAGGCAGATGGGATGTGGTCAGCCGTGGGGACGGGGGCGAGCCTCTTCCCTGCGCCAGCTCCTCGCCATCCCAGACCTATGGGCGCCGGGCTCAGAGCTGGCCCTTGAGGAACCTCCAGGGAGAGAAACAGCCAATGAATGAGGAGTCAGGGGTACAAGGTCAAAGACACAGAGTCATTGGGAAGGTCTGAGATAGGAGGGGCTCTGAGTCCCCTGGGGAATGGGTGGGTGGGGTTGGGGGAAGGAATTTGAGGGTGAGGAGTGGGGTGAGCCGGGCCCCAAAGCAGGGTAGAGCTGGAGGTGGATGGTGGGCGGGTCTTGCCTGTCAGCGAGGGGGTCTGGGCAGCAGGAGACCCCACGGAGCTCGTGCCTGGGAGTAGGCGTCATTACCACCATGTGTCTATGTAGCTTTACCGTAGGCTGTAAAGGGAGTTCCCAAGTGACATCTCTGGGCTAAATCCACACTGAATGGCCTAGTGAGGCCCAGAGAGCAGGCCTGTCCAGAGAGGGCCCAGGCTTGGCAATTTCACAGGGATGTACTCGAAGTAGTTCTTTCTGCCTGGCCGGGGGAATGGGAGGGACTCAGTGGCCCCATAGACTTGTTGAGTCCCAGGCTGGTCTGTGAACCCCAAAATGGCGTGGATAACTCTGCTGATGGGCCTGTCTCTACAGTTATGGGTTTCCTGGGATTCTTCACAGGAGGACCCCTACCCGAAAAAATGTCAGAGTCATAATTCTGGGTGAGGGAGGGCTATCGGGACCTGTCTGCCTTGGAGAATGTGTGCAAAGGAGTCTTTTGGGGGGTTGGGCTGCAAGACTGGCGTGCAGGGGGCACACGCTGCGGGGCAAGGCCAGGGAGAACGGGCTGGATGCGGGGGGGCTAGTGGGGAGGCCACAGGTCCGTGTCTCGGGCAGACTCAGGGCTCCCTGCCAGGGCCTACAGGACATTTAGACACCCACAAAAATGTTTTAATTTCCTTCAGCCTCAGAAGAAGAAAAAAAAATTTTTAGGTCAAGGAAATGTTTTGATATATAATATGAATATTTCTTTTTTATACCAGTGCAGCCATAAAATATAATTGTTCGTATTTTTTTAAATGGAGGAAGTAGCCCATGAAATCCTGAAATGCCTCAGGCCCCCGAAGTCATCTCACTCCCCAGATGGCTAAGAGGGGTGGATTCCAGAGACGGGGACTGGATTTCATTGTTGGTCTCTCCTACCAGCTTTCTCGAGAAGATAAATTAGTCTTTGCAGAGCTCAGATGGGCCCCCAAGTGGCTTCTCTCCAAGCTGGTATCTGGCCCACCAGACCCCCTGCTTTCCTGGGAGACAGGCCTTTTGGGGGTGAGCGGCCTGTCTGGGCTCCTTAAAGCCCTGGGACCTCTTCAAGGGCTGCTGTGGCCAGCATCTCTGCCTCCCAGCTGGAGGCAGCCAAGGGCTCCCATCCCACCACCTGCCTTTCCTTTGTTCTGGGCCCCTCTGCTCTGACGTGTCGGCACCATTTGAGAAAAGAAATTCTTGGAAGTGGTGAGCATATGGTTCTCGGGCTGGAGGCTGGCGGGAGGAGGGGCAGGGCGTCGGGACCCAGGGGAGGGAATTTCTGTTTTAAAAAAACGGGACCAGCAGTTTCCACCTCCTGCGGGAGATGCCCCGGCATTTTCTATGTTGAGAGAGGAGGCACGCATGTGACCGTGTTTCCAGTGACATTTTCCGGCCACAACCAGCTCTGAAAAATGCCAGCTCGGCCCAGTAGACGGGAAAGAGCATTGTTCCAAACAGCTAGGAATGGGAGAATAAATGAATGAATAAGGATCTTCCAATTTCACTAATAATTTTCCTGATGGCGACTTAGGAGGGAGTGACAGGTGGGATGAAGGCCGATCGGGTGGCTGGAAATGGAAAGTAAGTAGTATTTTCAAAGCTCAGCCGGGGCGGGAATGTCTACCAAGACCCATCTATTAACTTACACATTATCCTTTAAACAGCTTGGATGTAAAATGCCATTTTCCACAGAGGGGTAACGTTCTCCATTTATTTTCTGCTGACTGATTTTGATTTATAGGAGTCCTTTCGAAGCTTACCTCTCAACTCCCTTTTTTTAAACATTCGGTTTGGCGCCCGTGAAGGGGGCCTGACTGATGGAGGGCTGGGCTCTCACTTGCTTGCTGTGCTGGTGCACACGGCTAGAATGGAGGGGGGACACAGCTTTTCAGAGCCCAGCTGCCCCTAGGACCCTCCCCTGTTCCTTCCTCCTGTCTGGGCCAGTGGGAAGGGCAGTGTCCCCTGCAGTGGGCCGAGCCTCTGTGTTCTCATCTGGAGAATGGGTATGTGCCTGGGTCGGTGTCCTTGGGCTGCCATAAGGCATTGCCACCCACTGCATGATTAAATGGCAGAAGTTTATCACCTCCCAGCTCTGGAGGCTGGAGGTCCAGGGGTGAGGTGTGGGCAGGTCAATTTCCTCCGAGGGCTCAGAGGGAGAAGCGTTCCCAGCTCTCTCCCCCAGCGTCTAGTGGCTTCAGTCATTCCTTGGCTGTGGACAGACATCTTCCCTCTGTGTGTGTCTGTGCCCAGATGTCCCCTTTTTGTGAGGACACTAATCATATTGGATTAGATTAATTCCTCTATTTCTAGAGAAGGTCGCACTCCCAGGTCGCAGGGGTTAGGACCTTTCGGGGGGCGTGATCCGACCTGGTCTCCGAGGTCTGGGGAAGACATCTCACGCAGCACCCCCCCACCCCAGGCTGCTTCTTTACCTGTCCTACCTGGGACTAGAGACAGAGGACACTCCTGGCCCTGCCCGCAGGAGGATGCCATCTCCAGGAGGAAAGAACAGTACATGCTGATGAGGTCCACTTGTGGGAGAGCCAGAGCATTGGCCTCCTGGGACGGCCGTGGCAAAGCACCCCAGGCTGGGGGTGGAAGCCACAGGGTTTGCTCTCTGCCTGCTCTGGGGCCGGGACTCCTGGATCAGGGGTCTCAGGCAGGGCTGGTTCTGTTCCAGGCCTCTCGTCCTGGCTTCTGGGAGTTTGCTGGTGATCCTTGGCGTTCTCGGACTTGGAGGCGTGTCACCCCCATCTCTGCATCTATTTTCGAGTGTCTGCCTCCCTGAGGACTGTCTCCTTTTCTTTGTAAGGACACTTGTCACTGGATTTAGGCCACTCCAGGACGATCTCATCTTGAGATTTTTTTTTTTTAAGATTTTATTTATTTATTTGAGAGAAAGAGAGAGCGAGTGCACAAGTAGGGGGAGCAGCAGGCAGAGGGAGAGGCATGTGCACTGCTGAGCAGGAAGCCTGACGAGGGGCTCAATCCCGGGACCATGGGATCATGACCTGAGACGAAGGCAGACGCTTCACCACTAAGCTACCCAGGTGCCCCCTCATCTCGAACTTTTTAATTATATCCTAAATGTCCCTTACCCATATCAGATCACATTCAGAGGTTCCAAGTGGACATACTTTGGGGGGCTGTGTTCGACTCACTATATCCAAGACCCAAATGGGGCACCAGCCTCAACTGGAGGTGGGCTGAAGGTTCTGGAAGTCTTCCCGGACATCTGTGCCTGACAGAGTCTCTCTAGAAGTGCAGATGTGCCGATGAGGAGGGCCAGGGGAGGACAAGGTCTCCTGAGGGGACCTGAGCTGAGTGGAGGGAGATGGGGTGGGGTGGGAGAAGAACACAGGGGGACTGGGTGGGGCCTGTTCATGGCAGGCCTGGCCCTCCTGCCTGATCGGAGCGTCCTGTCCTCACCCGTGTTCACTCCTTCCTTCTCCATACCCTGCCGACTGTGGCCCCAGAGGGGAGGATGGCTCCCTGCCCGCCCCCTCCCCCCACCCCAGATGCACCCGGGAGTTGGGGGTTGGTTCAGTCCGTTTGCGTGGTGGCCTGAGACCTTATGAATAAATCCTTCTTCCTATGGTGTTTGGGTTGGACGAGGGCTCTTCGAGGGGTGGTGACAGACAGCAGGCCGCGGTCTGAAATTAGAACTGTAAAACATCCGTGCGAAGCCTGATGGAAGGCCTCGTGGGGATGTTGCCTGTCACCGTGAGCTCCTGGCAGGGGAGGGGCTGCCGCAGATCTGCCAAGGCCGAGGACAGCTCCCTGCTGGCCCACCATATCGGAGACAGCTTCTGACACCTCTGGAGGCCACAGCAGGGACGGGAGTCTGGCTTCAGGGGACGCATGATTTGCTGCCACCTGTCCCCAAGCTGTCCTGCTAAATTGGGGTGTATGGTAGTGGGTAGAATAGGGCTTGGGTGACACGTCTCTGTGGACATCTGTACTTCAGCTGCCCTGGGTGACAAAGGCCTCACCAGTGTGGGCACTGCAGGGACTGGGAGAATGTCCCTGAAACTGCCCTGTGGACCCGGCATCTTACTGGCCTCTCCCAGGGAGAAAGGGCCGCTTGGCAGGGTCATGGGTTCAACGCCGTGGCTCATGTGAGATGTTCTTTCTTGCTTTTGTCCTCTTTCAGTTCTTACATCCCTGCCTATTTCTGGTCCCCACATGCTGGGGATACCCCAGGCAGGGCCTCCCAGTCATGTGGAGGGAGCCCACCGTGTGTGTGATAGGCCTTGGTCTCGGTCCACGGGGCTGGCTGGGGAGTGGGCCTGAGTGTGGCCGCAGGCCCAGCCTTGTCTCGGGACTCTCTGTGAGGCTTGTCTGAGGTCCCCGAGGGGTGTGGGTGTCGGGGGAGGGGTGAGGCTTTGCTTTGTTTTCTATTCTTTGTATCTGGGTGAACTGCCTCTCAAATTTCTCTTTCTTATGATAACTTTTATTTTTTAAGTAGCAGCAAGGAGTCACAGAGATAGTGTGGACAGCTGGGTGTGACCTCCCCACCATGTGGCCAGACCCACAGGACCCTGGCGCAGAGCCCCGCATGGAGAACATTCCATTTGGGCTAAAGCTGGCATTCCTGTCTGGGATGCCCCATGCCTGCCTTGTTGGGCCACATCCTTTATGAACGTTCTCCTTCCTTCTTCCTGGAATGAACAGGTTTGATCATCCTCCCACTCCAGACCCTTGTCAGAGATCCCTGCCATCTCCCCAGGCCACCAGAGTGCTGTCCTCGGACCCCCTCATTGTCTTATCAAGAGCCTCTGCAGCGAGGGGCCTTTCTAGAGTGGCCTCACACCTTCTGCTTTTCCAGAGAGTGCTAGACCGGACCCTCCCAGACCTTCCCAGACCCTCCCCTGCTCCCGGAGTGGCAGCTTCTCCTTTTGCCTTTCCCAGACGTGGTGGGAGGTAGGGAGGAGGTCGTATGGACACCACGAGCGAGAAGGAGTCAGGCCTCACTCTGGACTCGCCGGGCAGCCCTGGACCTCTGTTTCTGCACCTGGGCGGCTATAGGGCCCTTTAGCCCAAATGGAACTTTCTCCGTCTAGGAGTCAGGGGGTGGGGGGCTGCATCAAGGGGAGGGCTCTTTCAAGTGGTAGGAGCTAGGCTCTCTGCTCCGTGGAAGAGTCTGTTGGAGGGAGATGCTTCATGCTAGCAATGGCTTAGCAAGTTGGCCCACTTGGGAGCAAGAACCTCAGGGAACTCCTGGGGCCCGGGGGATCCCACCAGCCTGAGAGAATCACAGAGACTTCATGAAGTAGACGGAGAGGAGGTGAGGCTCCTGGGGTGGGTGGCAGGCGTGGCTGAGAGCTAGCCAATGGCCTGAGCCAGCAGCCATTGGTGTCTATAGGGAGATGGTGGGCTTGACCAAGGTCTGGTCCTTGGAGAATCAGCATGTGCCACACGGCTTTCTGAGCCCAGCCGTTCCCTGTCTTTCCCGGGGGGTCTTGGGCAGGGAGAAACAGGATTCCTCTCCCTGGTAGATAAATGCAGAAGCAGCTCCCTTAGATGGACCAGATTGCTTCATCGAGGAGGGCTCTTGGGTTGAAAGTGTGCAGAGCTGAGCACTGCTGTCTTTCTGGGGTACGGGGTATGGGCCAACCCTGCCTGCTGGTTGGGGGGAAGACGTGCATGGTGGGTCCACGGGAAGCCCCTCCTCTCTCATTTAGGCTGAGGAGAGCTCCACAGGGTGCTGTTCTAGAAAAAGCCATGGTCTTGGCCTCAGACAGCCTGACTCCAGCTCTGCCGTCTCTCGAGCACACCCTGGGGGTCACCCCCCTACCCTGTCCACACCTCCACTTCTAATCCAGGCGGTGGGAATGATGGTGCCAATCTGCAGGGCTGTTGGGAGACATAAAGGATGGGAATGTGTGTTCCCTCTCTTGTGCTGCATCGTATCTGTGAGCAGTGGGACAAGGCCCCTGTGCTTGCCCAGGGCAGGGTCCGACACCCTTCCCCTGCCGGGGCTCACAGCCAGGTCTGGGCAGGGTGACCCTGCCTGAGTGCATTGTCACCTGACCCAGTACCTTCCGTGTCCCTTCACAGCCCAGCCACCCCCCAGCTCAGGGTCGGGTCTCTTGAATGGCTTTGCTGGGAGAGAGAGAAAATGGACATTTATGGAGTGCCGACTGAATGCGTTCATCAGGGTCTATTCTTCACCCTTCCATGGGTGCCAGTCCCCCGGCATAAAAATGAGCATCTTTATCAGGTTTTGAGGACAGGAGGGAGAAGGACTCCTCAATGTGAGTGCTGGGGAACATCAGTCTTCGCTGCCAGGGTGACAGCATGCTGGGGTATGTGTGTGTGTGACCCCAGTACGTGCACACGTGCCTGAGGTGTGAACACACAGTAAGTGACTCAGCCCGGGGCTCAGTGTCAGCAGCCGTAACGGGTCTCCGGTGAGAACCTGCCCTCCTTCCCGTGTCTCCTCCGTCACCCAAGAGTAGGTTTGCTCCCGTCTAGCCCCGATCCCATCCAGTCCCGATCCCATCCAGCCCCAATGCTGCCCAACCCCGATCCCGTCAGTTTTTCAGTTGAGATAACATTTGAGTGACCTAAAATTCACCATTTTAACTCTTTCCAAGTGGGCCATGATCCGGTGGTTTTTACATCTCCCATGTGTTAACAGTTAACGGTGGCTCTGTTCACTGAGTGGGCATTCTGGAGGCCCGTCCGTGCCATCCACAAGCCCTCCTTCCTCCTCTCTATGGCTGCAAGGTGTTCCCGAGGGTGGCCAGGCTGCGGGCCATCTATCCCCCCATTTCCGATCTCTCCGGATTACGGTGTCGCAGGAAATGACTTTGGACATTCATCATTCCATACGCACAAGGACATCTGCAGAGTAGTGCCCTGGCGGGGGGGGGGGGGCATTGCCAGGCCACCGTGTCCACGGGCTGCGGTTTTGTGAGCTGTGAGGTGTTGGTTTCACCATGAGTGTGTCTTACACACCCACTGGCAGCCTGTCAAAGGTGCTGGCCTCTTGCGGCTCCTTTGCGAGCTGGCTCTCTCTGCCCTGGACCAGCATCCTTCCGAGTACAGGTAGAGGGTAACACCTGGGCCCACGAACCTCACATAAAGGCCAGCCGGCAAGCTGCCATCTCACACTTGCCCTGGCCCGGGCTGGAGCCCCCAGGCCCAGGGAACCTCCGGGTGGGCCTGCTGGCACTGGGAGGCCATCCCGATGTCTGTCACCTTCCATCACCTTCCCTCCCTGCCAGCTGTAGACCAGCCTCCACCAGCATGGGCTGTTGGGGCCGAAGAAAGCAGCTGCCACCATCTGCCACCAGAGGTGCCCTCCTGCTGGGGCCCAGGAGCAGGCGCCCCCCCCCCACCCCCAAGCTCATCATTTTTTGGAACAGGTTGTGAGGTGCTGGGGCTGGATTGGGTCTCCACAAAGGCACCCCCAGGAGGGCGTCTTAGCTCACAGCTCAGGACAGAAAGCATTCCTTTGTGTGTGTGAGGATCCCCAGGTGTGGGTGGCCTTCTACCCTTTCTGTGTAGTAACGTGTGTTTACAGACCGCAGAACACACCTTGGTGTGCTCTCCTGGGCATCCTGGAAGCCTGTGGAGGGAAGGTCCTCATCCATGGGCCCAGGGGACCCGGCTGCTCCTTCTTTGTGGCTCCCCCTGCTGGCCATAGTGAGCGATGAGACTGTTTGTTGAATGAATACTCGAAGTCACCATAAGACATCTTATTCTCTGCCTTCTTTTTTGACCTCCCTTTTCTCAACACTGGATGTTTCATTTATTCTTTGTGTTCCCACATCAAATGCTAGCTGTATGATCTAGGGGCTATTGTTTTATGTCTCTGTTCTCAGTGTGTTCATCTGTGTAATGGGCACAGTCGATTCATGGGGGAAGACATTAGCCTTCTTCCCATCCTCAGCATCTCTCCTGTGGGACTCAGTGCACCATGGGGCAGAGAGCCAGGGTGGGCTTCTGCAGGTGTCCCTGGTCTGGACCCCTTCCCTGTCTGGGCTTCTGACGGGGGTGAGCAGATGGGGACTCAGGCCCTTTTTTGCGTACAGAGATATGTCAGTGTGGTTTCTTAAACATTAAGGTTAAAACATTCTGAGTCAGCAGGTCGGGGGTGGGGCTCCATTCGGGTTCTGCATTTCTGGGAGCTCTGGGGAAGTGTGCATGCCTGGGGAAGTGTGCATGCTCACAGACCCCACTGTGAGCAGCAAGGACCTTGCATGACACAGGCTGGCCCTGTCCCAATTGGCAGGGACGGGGGCAGGGGGAGACCCATCAGTGTGCAGGGGGCCCTTCTGGGCCCTGAATTTTCCTTTTCTGATGGGAAGTCCGTTCTCGGAGTTCACAGCTGAGCCTGAATTCTCGCTGCTGCGTGAGTGCGTATGTATGTGTGTGTCTGTGTGCAGTGGGCTTATTGATGGACAGCTGAACTGAGCCAGAGTATCTGATACTTTTCTTGGATTATTCTTGAGCCTGTAGAAGGCACAGGGCTCAGTGATCCGCCCACATGAAGGGCTTGCATCTCCACTCAAGACTGCACAGCTGAATGAGGTCTGGCTGTGTGCTGGCCATGGGCAGGGGCCCCGTGTTTCACGGGCGGCCGCAGCAGGGCCCCTGGTCAGTGAGAGCTCCTTCCCCAGGATACAGAAACAGCTGATGTGGACACGTGCCCTTGGCTATGCAGGGTGGGGGGCCTGGGCCCTGGGATACCTGTGCTCTGATTTCTGGCAGAAGCCCGTGTGGATGGATGTCACCCTCCCAGCAGCCTTGTGAGGCCCTACTGAGTCCGCTCCCATGCGCAGCTAAGGAAACTGAGGCTTGGAGGGCCAGGCCTGTCCCTGTGCACTGCACCCTCCTCGTTTGTTGGATTCCGTTGGAGACATGGGTGCAGCCATGCCTGGGGCACCTGACGAAGGTGAATGCTGTTTGCAGGTGGAGATGCTCCTTATTGTGCCATTGGGCTCTGTAGCCCTGGGCCCTGGCGCTCCCTACCGTGAGCCAGCCTCCTCTCCAACAGGCAGATCTGCTTATGCCCCTTACGGGTACCCTGCCGGTGGGCGACTCTGCTGGTTCCTCCAGCTGCAGGGCTGCTTCCGGAAACCCCTTGCAGGGGCTTTGAGGGACAGACCCGCTGCCTTGTTTCTAAGTGCATTGTATAGGCTCCTTGAAGATCCTGAGGAGTGAAGGGCGTGTTGCTGGGGGTCATGGGGACAGTGACTCACCATCTGGGTCTGGAATTGGCCCCACGACCTGCAGAAGATCTCTGCATGAGTTAGGGTTTCTTTTCCTTCTTGGAGAGCGAGCCCTGGGCTGCTGCTCAGTGGAGGAGCAGGCTGGCGAGGCCCATGGCTCCCATCTGTGGAAGCTATTCCTGGGCCCCGGATGGGGCTCTTGGGGGACCAGGCCTGCCCTTGCTGAGCACACTTCCGTCCTCTGAATCTGTTTCTCCATTTCCAAAGGCAGGCATTGGATAAAGCCATCCCAGGTCCCCCTGGGCTCTGGTGTTCACTCTGATGCCTCCTACAGCCTCCCACCTGGGCCCGTCCTCCTGCTTCCCTGACCAGGAGATGAGGTCCAGCAGGCTCGGGTAGAACGGGGTGTCCTCAGACACTGTCTCTCCAGCTCTGCGAGGGGCTGGAGGGGATTCAGACTGGGAACATCAGGCCCGGCTATGCTATTCCCAGGGTCCAATGCATAGTGAAAACATAGGGCCCTTTGTTCAAACATTTTTAAGAATTTCAAGATGGGGATAGCAGAGCATTAAACCAAGCGGGGGCCCTGGGGGACTGCTCGGGTCGTACACCAGCCGGCTGGTCCCGGCTGCCTGGGACACTCCGGTTGGGGACACCTCATATATGCTGTCCCTGGGAAGGGGGTAGGCTCCCCCCACCAGGATTCTTGAGATCCCTCCCGTGAGGGCTGGAAGGCATCACTGTGGACAAGCTGGGGACCTCAAGAACGGGGCGAGTTCTGGACCCTCGGGTGGTGTTTGCTGGTGTCGGAAGGAGATGGATGGGCTCTGGAGGGAGCTCCTGGCTGCAGGAGTTAGTGGGGTCAGCTGGGGTCGGCTGTGGCCTCGGCCTGACAGATTCTGTCTCAGCCCTGGATCAGCTTCTAGAAAGGTATATTCATTCATTCATTCATTCATTCACTCATTCATTCAGTGAACACTGGTGAACTCTTGCTCTGTGCTAAGCTCTGCGAATTCGGGTGGAATGAAATGGATCATGTCCCCCTGCCCCGATGGAACCCACAGCCCAGCGGCCTTAAGGACAAGCAGGCCTGGGAAGTCCAGAGAGCCCGGCTTCTCTTCCTGGGGTCACAGGTTGGCTGGGCCCAGGGGATGGGACATCTGTTAGGAGCAGCACCCCTGCCATGATCCCATGATACCTCCTGGGCCTGGGGGACTGGCAGTGGGGGGAGGAGACACAGGGGTGACCTGGGACCTGAGGGGCCTGCCCTCCCCCTGCAGAGGCTATTCTCCAATCCTGGTCTCCACCTTGGGTGTTCCTGGCTGTCTGGATGGAGTCACGGAGGCCAGTGGTGGGCTCTGGCCACCTCAGAGACGAGAGGAGACCATTGGCCACAGCTGGGAGCTAGAGGCCCCAACTCCTGTTCCAGACTTTTCTCCCACCAGATCAAAGCACCCAGAGCTGCAGGAATAGGCCAGCCATTGGAAAATAGTTCCAGGATATTTCATTTTCAAAGCTGTTAATGGAGGAACCCCTGCCCCCCCATCCCCCAAGGGCAGGCCATACTTTTTAGTTTTTTTTAACGACTTTCAAACAGTAAGGAAAACATGGGGCCCTTGTTCAAACCCTTGTGAGAATTTCGGGATGGTATCTGCGCACAGATGGTAGAGACCCAGCCTCACCCCGAGTGTGGAGGACACACCGTCCGGGCTCCCAGGCTGGCCCAGGTGCTCACCGGCTGTGTGCACAGGGCTTACCCTCCCTCTGCTTTGGCTCCTTCATAGGTCTGTGGGGATGATGAGGGGCCCATGGGTCCCGAGTGGAAACAGGCCTGAGTCATGTCGGCAAGAGGCATGCCCAGCGCTGGGACCCGAGGCAAGACACAGTCCCCTCCCCCAAAGGGCTCATGATCATGTGATGGGAACTGGCCCTGGGAAGGTGCCAGAGGGGAGAGCACAGTGTCTGGGAAGTGTGGGGGCACTGAACCAGGGGAGGGGTCCAGGAGCCTTCTGGGAGGTGCTGTCACTTAGACTGAGGTCTGAGAGTCCTGTAGGAATTACCCAAGGAATTCGGAGTGGCGGTGGGAAGAGGGTCCAGAAGGCCTGGTAGGGTTGGTACTGGGAATATGAAGGGGCTGGGCCCAAGTGGAAAGGCCCACCCAGAAGGGGGTGGGAGGGGCACTAGCCCTGCCTGGAAAGGGACCCCAGAGCAGGACTAGTCCCAGCAGCAGAAACCCCCAGACAAGGAGCTCAGCCTGCAGAAGGGCTGCAGTGCCATGTTAGGGGGTGAGCTCCCCACCCCTCCAAGTGTGTGGGCAAGGCTGAAATGGCTGGGGCTTGATAAGGATGTTGGCTTGAGGATTTCACCCTGGAGGGGCTGCATTAAACAGACTTTGAGGTCCCTTCCAGCTGTCACACTCCAGCTCCTCAAAATCCCCTCTGGGAACAGTGAGGCTATGAAATATAAATCAATAGGTTAAAAATACGGTTGTCTCCTGCACGTCCAGGCCCTGTCACTCTGCCTGTCTCCCTCGGTCTTCAGAGGATTCCCGCTCGGCTCGGGCAGCCTGAGAGCCCGGCAGGAGAAAATCGCTTTGTTCCTGAGCAAGGCAGGGCTGATCGCGTCTCTGTGGATGGGGCCTCGAGTTGGTTTTTGATCATTGCTGCCTCTAGGATGCACACTATCCCGTCGCGGCTGGCATCCCCTCCTCATGCCTTCCCTGCTTTCATCACCGGGGAGAGGACGATCAGGCAGACCATGTCGGGCGGCAGCTGCGCCCCCAAACCCGAGAGCTGAGGAGGTCGTGCCGGCGGCAGGAAACCAAACTCAGGGATGGCCAGTGTGGTGACCCCAGATTAGCTGGGGTAATGGCTCTGCTGGGGGGTGGGTGTTCCCCGGTTACCTCCTGGGGTTCCCATGGCAACGGGAGTGTTAGGAGCAGCTAATAGGGACTGACAGCGAGTGAAATGAAATTTGATGTATGGGAAAATGCATCGGCCAGTGAAATAATTGGGGAGAAGGCGCTTTTTCCCGCTGGACAAGGCCAGTCCTCACTTCCTTTCTGTTGTTCTGTGAGAATTTTCTGGTGCTCTTAGACGCAGGTGTTTTCATCAGAACGAACAGTCGCCTTTTCTCAGGGGAGTGAGATGGCACAGGCTCTGTCGCACGAGGCCCCGTGTGTGTGTGATGAGCTGTTCGGCATTCCTCGCATGAGTGTGTGTGTCCTCGACTGTGTGCGGCCCACCACTGGACCGCTCGGCTGTTCTTGGGCCTTCCACAGCCCATCGCTGGCTCTGCCATCAGCCAGCGCTGGCCGGGGGGTGGGGTGGGGTGGAATGGGGTCAGGGAGGGGGGTAACCACAGCCCGCCGTTCTGGGGCCTTCTCTTGTCCTGGGTGCAGCCCTGACGGGCATTCTTGGCTGATCTCCAGGTCCCCATCTTTGGAACTCTTATTAGATGCGTTCTGAGCCCAGTCTGGGCCATCACCTCGGTGTCCCTTTGGCCCCAGTTTGAGAAGGTCCAAGGCTGGGTTTGAATGTTTCCTGGCAGCTACCGGGTAGACCTCACAGGACTGGGATGTTCCCAAGGTCACTGTGAAGAGCGGGGTGAGGTTTCAGAGCCTAGACTCAAGGCGCTCTGCTGCAGGGCGGCTGGAGCCCCCCAGAGAGCCCGCCAGAAGGGTCCAGGCAACTGATGTTCAACACAACACCCCAAATCCTGGGCGGCGGTGGGGGGGGTGTCGTCTTATCCCTCTTCATTCAGAGCTGTGAAACCCACTGATTTCTCTCTGTTGCCACCACAGGTGATCTTGATCCTGACAAAGTATTACCATGCAGACATGGGGAAGGTTCTGGAAAGTTCTCTGTGGCGGTAAGTCACCCCTCCTTATGCACCTGTGTGTCTCCCCAGGCTGAGGGCCGAGACCCCCTCCCCCCACGCCCAGCAGGAGCAGCCCTGTGAGTTGATGGTCTCCCAACTTTCCTTTTGGCTGCACAGTGCACGTAGGGGACAAGGAAGGCAATTGAGGGTGTTCCCCGTGGGCCCATACAGCCTGGAAAAGAGACAGCCCTATAGAAAGTGTCTTCGCTGGCTTTGCTTTCCGTGTGTCCTCCCCCTGCTTCCTTTTCTCCTCCCCGGGGGAAGACGGTTTGCATTGTGAATTCAGGTCAGTGTGCAAATGCCCTCTGCCCGTGCCCTAGACTTCAGATGTGGCTCTCAGAGTCCACCAAATACGCGATTCCCCTCATTGTTCAGACGTGTTTCTTTCTCTCTGGCTTAGCTGAAGAACTTGGTGAATAAATGGGGGGGGGGTCTCCCTTTCTATGTGAGATGTGAATTCAGCCCAAGAATGTCAAGCAGCCATTCTGATGTTTTAAACGAGGTGGGAGAGAAGGAGGTTTTGAGAAATCATGTCAGTTACTCTTGTCTTCGATGTTTATACCCGCTCACCCAGACCACAGGGAGGGAGGCTCCCAGTGTCTCGCACTGTCCTTGCAAAGCTTTTCTCGGGCAAGGATCCTGTTTCCTGTGAGCGCCGATCGTCGCTCCCATGTTCCCTGGGTGTTGAGCCGTTTTGGTTTTCAAGATGTGTTTCTCAAGGAACAATTAATTCATTTTGCTATTTGAAATCCATGAACAACACCCAGATCTGCTATCAGTAGTCCCGTGTGTGTATGTGTGTGTGTGTGTGTCGTGGGGGGGGGGGCTCGAGCTGATTTATTTTTTGGTTTTTGGCTTTGCTCCGAGGGCAGGAGTGTGATGGTTGATTCCGTGATGGTTGATTATGAGGCTTTGGGAAGGTGTTGAAATGGCACCTCGAGCTGGGTCCTTTCCCTGTTGTATGAGGATGGTGTTGCCTGGGGGCCAGCTGGCGTGGTCACTGGAGGTCCTGATGGCACCGGGTCTGGGGAGTAAGCCGCACATGCTGCCCTGGGTTTTTCTGACCCCTCTCATGGCAGCGCTTTGAGGGTTTATGCTCTGGGACTGGTTTCAGGGGAGGCCCCCTGGGGAAGGACTGGCCCGCGAAGGCAGTTCCCCTTGCTGGGAGGATGGTCCAAGGATGCCCGGGTTATGCAGAGAACAGAGGCACCTGAGTCTTCTCTTCCCCCAAGGGGAATTCTGTAGTCCCCTTGTCGGCCCTGCCTGCCGCATGCTGGCTGAGTTCTAAAGTGGGGGACTTCTCCTTCCTCAGCACCCCCCGACCATCCAAAGCCCCGGGGGTCCTCCGCTCTTGGCAGCATCTCCACGGACCACACATGGTGGAGATGGTGGTGTCATAGATGTTGTTTCGACAGTGAATAGCCCTCTTTGGTATCTGTGCCCACGGGACAGAGCTGCCCATCCTTGTGGGGGACACGGTGGGGACAGTGGCTTTGGGCCAGCCCTGGGGTGTGAGAACTGGGCCTTCGTGCTTATGGACTCCAGACTCAGATTCTTCAGATGCAGGTAGAGAAGCAGAGAGAGAGGACAACCACCCACCTCGGGGCCGCTGTGACGGGGATGGGGGTGTCCCTCTGCTCCGCCCCGAGCCTTAGGTCCTAACCTGTCCCTGCCTGGAAGACTGTGCATGCCCAGCAAGCTGACCCAACCTGAAATGTCCCTAGAAAGGTGCACGGTCTCGATGGAGGTTTTCTCCAGAGCAAATCAACAGACTTTAATTCTCCGTGTTCTCATTGTCATACGCAGACAGTTCCTCTCCTTTATTAAAAATACATGCAAAGGAATTAGTCTTGTCAGAAGCAACCCCCTTCCCTGTTCAGCACCATTCCTTCCTCTGTTTATCTTTCTCACGTGGTCATGTTTATAGAGTCAGACCTGGAATAATGTCTCGCGTTCTTCACGCATCTGTTTCCAGCTCGTCCCTGTTGGCCTGTGGCCACAGCAGGGCGCTTTGGGGCCTCAAACTCGTGCTGGAATGGCTTCCTTCTGACGCTAGCCACGGCACCACCATAAAGCGCGTAGACGTGTGGTCTTCCTCCTCCTCCTTTTGGTCCTGATGTTTTAAATGAGGTGGGAGAGAAGGAGGTTTTGAGAAATCATGTTGATTACTCTTGTCTTCGATGTTTATACCCACTCACCTCCTTCAGGAGGCTTCACTTCCTGAAGTGGTATCTCGGGGTGATTAGCAGCAGGAGGACCACTCTCGCTCAGATCAGCCTGCCCAGCACTTGTCTGATGTCCAGTCTGTGAGAAGGTCCTGGGGCCGCTGGAACAAAGGATGGAAGTGACAGGAATTCGTTCTCCCCCAACCCTGGAGGCCAGAGCCCGAGATGGAGGTGTGGGCAGGGCCAGGCTGCCCCTGAAGCTCCAGAGCAGGGTCTTTACCCTTCTTCCACTCCTGGGGCTGAGCGGACTCCAGGCCCTGTCCCCATGGCCTCTCCTCTGTGTGTCTGTCCTCTGTTTGTGCCTTACGATGACACTTACCATTGGATTTAGGACCAGCCCAGGTGATCAGGGTGATCTCATCTCACAAGCTCTAACTTAATCACATCCATAACTGCCCCTTTTCCAAAGGAGGCTGTGCACCATCTCTGGAGGTCGGCCATGGACATGTGGGTTTGGCTCTGCCGTTCAGCTCCCGGAGTGGTCATGTCCCCTCTGTCCACACCACTCAGATCTGACTTCCTGAATGGCTCTTGCCCCCGCCCCTGGTTCTCCATTCTCAGCCATGCTCCCTTTACACTGCTTCATGTGTTGTGGGGCCCGTAGCCCTTCCCAGCTCCTCCCCTCTCCCCCTGCTGTCCCTCCCAGCCTCTGCCCTTGCAGGGCTCCGGGGACGTGAGAAGAACACATACTCACAGTCTGGTCCTATTCACTCATCCCCAGTGGCTTCCCGAGGCTGACACTGGGGCAGCCCAGCCCTCCTTGTCCAGGCACAAGGGATTCAACGGGCAGGGCTGGAAGCTACAGTGGCAGGTACAGAACATGGGCACTCGTGGTCCCGCGGAGAGATGATATGGCTTGTATCCATTCCGGCGTAGAGCCATGACGGTTTCAAGGGAAAGATAAATAGCGTTTGGAACACGGAACTAAGAACAGCATGGTGTGTAAGGGTTCCTATGCTCCCATTCCCTGCCTGCAGGAGGATGTCGCTCAGTCCTTCTCCTGGTTTGGGGCTGTTCCTCCAGATGCTGGGAGACATGGGGCGGCCAATGTGACCTGAGGGGGTTCCCAGGACACTGGGCAGGCAGTTTGAAGACTGAGACCATTCCTGGGCAAATAGAAGAAGGGGCAGCCCTGAAACAGTGGAGGCCAAGTCCTCAGCGGAGCCCGCCTGGGCCCACAGCCTGGAGCAGACATTCGCGACCCCCTCCACCTCCCTGGTAGCTATTTGGGGTCACCTGGCTGGTGGGGGCTAGTGGGTGATGGGCGGGAATAGTCTGGGTGAAGCCATGGAAGCTGAGAGCAGAGCCTGGGCTAGCCCAGTACCGGGTCCCTCACTGGCATAGATGTTAATTTTTTTTTTCCTTCCTGGGATTTCTATCTCTTCGAAAAACACACTCTTACAGATTCTGATCAAGCCCAGCTCTCTCCTCTCTCCTCCCATCCCCCACACCCCGCCATTGCCCACCCAGAAGAAACCACCCTCTTGAAACTGGTGAGGACCATTCCCGAATGCGCATTCTCGGTGAACGACACGCACGCGCATCCGTCCACCGTCAATGGGTTCTACGGTTCAGCATGTTTAAAGAATTGATAAAAATGACATCATGGTGTCTTTTGAAATCTGATTTATATTCCCAACTCGGTTTGGCTAATTTCTATGTGCAGCACACGTTAGCTGGCTGATGTCTGCGTCCCCCTCTGCTGGGGGAGCGTGAGGATTCCCCCCGCCCCCGATTTTGTTATTCCCATCAGGGCTTCCATGAGTGTCCCCACATGCGTCTCCAGCTTCCTTCTCCGCTCCCTGCTGCCCGTCTGTCTGCCAAGGGATGCCTGCTCCACGTCTCCACAACCATCAGGCTTCGTGTATCTGCACTCGGGCGGGTGTGAGAGTGTATCGTATCTTTGTGATTTCGCATTTTTGTTTATTTCTCATCTTTGTGACTCTTCATGAGCCTGGACATACTTTCTTTGTATATAGTGACTTGTCAGGTTTCCTCCCCCCAGATTCACCTGCTTGGGTCACCATCTTTTTCCTCTAGGGGGCTTAACGTTTTCTTAAACCCTGCCCCTCTGCTGCAAAGAGCCCAGATGCTCTCTAGGACCCTTGATTCTAAGGCTCCCAGCAGGCGCTGTTCATTCTCTCCCAATGGCTTCTTTTTAAAAAGATTTTATTTATTTTTGGGGGGAGGGAGAGAGAGAGAACAGGTAAGGGGGAGGGGCAGAAGGGGAGAGAGACTCCACTGCGCGCAGAGCCTGTCTGGGGGCTCGATCCCAGGACCCCAGGATCATGACCTGAGCAGAAGGCAGACGCTTCATCGACGGAGCCCCCCAGGCGCGCCTCTTTCCAGATAGCTTATCAGAATGATGCCTCTTATGAGTGTTTTTCTTTGCCACGTTATGTTGTGTGCGATAGAAGAGTCATTCTCTGGGCGATAAGGGCGCCCTAACAAGTCACCCTGAGCTCGATGGTATGAACCGCACACTTACCCTCATGCCCCTGGGTGGACTGGCTTGGCTTCCTTGCACAGGGCGTGGACAGGCAGCTCTACTTCAGGCCGCAAGCTGGTGGGCACGACCTGCTCCCTCTGTGTTTGTTCTGGGACCAGGCTGACAGGACGGAAGTCATGAGGACACGTTCTTCCCATGCACCACACGGCCTCTCAAGAACCAGACCAACCCCATGAGCACATTCATGGCTTCTGCTCACCTCCCATTTGCTAGAATTCTGTCCACCAAAGCAACTCACAGGGTTCATCCCAACCCCAGTTGGGGAGGGGAGAGGAGCAAGGTCAATGTTCGCTGAGTGACAGTTGCAGATATCACATTGGTCATAGGGGTTTGGTGAGAATACACGTTTTTGTGGTCCTATAAGTTTGGGAAAACTTCTCAGGTTGAAAATCAACCAGGTTTCTTTGCCTCGGGACTTTGGGCATCTCTGACACGCCAGCGCCCCTCGTACGTCTCCTGGGGCGACTTGGGAGGCGTTTCTCCATCTCATCCGAGACCGCGCTCTTTCATTTTGATTTTATTTAAATGCTACTTCATTTTAAATTTAAATTAAATCAGATTAATTTCAATTCCATTTTATTTATGCATTTTAATATGTATTATTATTGCATTTTTGTTCCGCTGAGCATTTCCTAGGACCGGGTTTCCTGGGCACCGACTTTGGGAAGCTCTGTTTCATGGATTTTGTGTTCTGGTGGAGTTGGCATTTGAGGTGTTGAGATCACTTCTGTTCTTGTAGGATGTTATCGCATTGTTACCCAACCCTGCTTAAAATCAGAGTGGGTTCTGCGGTTCTATCCTGTCTCCCTGGATAGTATTTGAGCGTTCTGTGTCGGGAACGCAGGGTCTGGGGTGCTCGAGGCGGTGAGCCCCAGTCCTCCGAGGACCTCTCCACGTGCACTGATACAAAGCAGCCTCCAGGTCCTGCCCTGCAGACATGCATGACGGGGGCAGGGTGGGGATGTCCACGTGGCTCAGTGTCCCAGGGTGAGGTGGACAGAGACGGGGCACGCCCTTCCCAAGCCGATGGCGGTCCCTCAGGGGCCCCGAGTGTCAGGGCAAATGGGGACACACTGGGGCAATGGAGTCCCTCTTGGAAGGCGGGGCAGCCTTAGACTTCAAGGGGCTTCACCCTGAGGCTAACTCGGGCCCGGCTGCTGCGTGGTTCGTGCCCTGCATGTATCGCGCTTCCGTTTGGGCTCTGAGACCTCCCTGCCTCGCCGCATTGTCTCCTGTCTCCCCTGAGCGGGAGGTGGCAACGTGAGGACGGCAGCTAAGGCATGGACACCTGGCACTTAGTAGGTGTCCTCCCTCCCCCACCAGCCTCTCCGGGCAAGGGCTTCAGCATCACTGTGGAGGCCTGAGCTTGATTTAATCAAGACCCAGAGCAGATAGGGATCAGGACAGGCACTGAGTTAAAAGCTTTCAGGGGTTGAATCTATTCAGTAAATAATTCGATTTGAATCAACAGTTTGATGAGGTCAGGCTCTGAGGCCTTGAGGTGCCTGTAGAATACTCTAGAACAAGAATAGGGGTGGCTGGAAGGTCACGGGACATTTGAGGAAATCCCTCAGCATCCCCAGCCCCCGAGCCTCTTCTTCCTCCCTCTGTCCTCACTCAGGTCCTGGCTCATGTTATGTCTTGAATATTTTCTTTTGCTCCTACATGTTTTAACACTGCTGTTTTCAGTGGCCATATTCTAAACTCTCGACAGAAGGAAACATTATTTATTTAACCAAATCCTTGTTTTTGGACATCAGTGTCATTGTCAGTTCCCAGCAGTGCAAGGATGTAGACTGGGCTCCGGGGAGCAGCTCGCCCACACCTTGTTCCCACGCTCTGAGGACTTTTGTAGGGTAAATGCTTGAGCACGGGCTTCCTTCTGTGCCTGTTGGATCACGGGGTGCTGGGATCCTGGCGTACGTCTTGGGAATGTACGAGCCAGGCGGGAAGCTGGGGAGAAATCAGAGCCCCATTTAGGGAGGAGGAGATGAGACAGACGCCACGAGAGCCTCTTCCTGTCCCGGCACAAACGCTCCTCCAGCTGAGGAAAGCCGAGGCAGCCGGGCCCAGGAGTGCTGTCCTGCGCACCCCACAAATGGATGGAGGCCTTTGACCTTGACTGGCCAGCGCCCCATCGCTCCCTTGGTGCTTCTTGAGGCCCTGAAATGTGTCAGGCACCGTCCTAGGTGTCAGAGACTCAGAGTGAATGGAACACAGGTGTCTGCCCAGCCACACCACCATGGGACATCACCGAGCTGGGGGAGAACAGGGGATCCAGGGTGAGCACCCCCCACCCCGCCTGTGAAGCCCTGTGAGGCCTGACTGAGCCTCAGCAGCTGTGACGTCCCAACTTACTGGACGTGTGAGGACAGCATCCCCTAAAAGGAACCTTAGAAATAGGTTCTGAAGGATGAATAGAAGTTCACCTGGTAGGGAAGGGGAGGTGAAGCAGGGGACGGGAATCAAGACAGCAGGAGAGGCAGGCAGTGGCGCAGAGACTGGGCATGCCCAGAGTTGCGGGGAGCCCCCTGAAACTGGCCAGGATGGCGCGCCTCATATGTTTATTTTCTTTTGCTGCTGTAACGAATTATCACACAACTAGTGGCTTAAAACAACCCAGGTTCATTACCATGTAGTTCCAGAGGGTACAAGTGCGATGTGATATATGGGTCCCACTGGCTAGAACCAAGTGTCCCCTTCCTGAGACATTAGCAGAGAATCTTTACCATGGCCTTCTGCAGCTGCTCGAGGCCACCTGCGTGCCTTGGCTCATGGACCCTCCTCCACCCTCACTGCCCAGCACAGCCTCTCTCTGGCCCCTCTTTTACTTCCCGTCTTTCTCTGACCATAGCTTGGGCAGGTCCTCCCTTCCAGGAGCTGTGTATTAGATCAGGCTCACTGGGAGAATCCAAGAAGATGGCCCCATCTCCAAGTTCTCCACTTGTAAAAATTTCTCTTGGTGCCAGCACACTGCCATGCCTTGGGATTATTGGCTGTGAATGAGACACCAGCCTTTTTAGGGAGGAAGGGACTGATGGAGGGTGGGCAAACATCTGCTGTGAAGGAACCCGCAGGAGAGGGCAACTGGCCATTTCAGAGGAGGTGGTATCTGAACTGGGCTTTGAAGAATGAATAGGAGTTTTCTAGGTGGCCAGGCAGGGGAAAAGCGTTCCAGATAGAGGAAACATTGCCTATGGAAACGTGGAGGCGTGAGCCAGCCTGGTGGGAGGAATCTTAGGAAGTTGGGAGGGGCTGGTCAGAGGATGATAGGAGACAAGGTTGGGGGGGCCTATGAGGGTTGGACCCAGGAGCCCTGTATGTACAACGAGAAGACCAAACTCTGTCCTATAGGTGGTGGGGAGCTAGGCATGGGGTTGTGGATTGGATTGAGCACATAGCTGCAACACTGGGGGGACAGTGGGGGCAATCACATGGTTTAAGGAGACCCACCGGCAGAGTAGAATATGGAGAGGGGGAGAACATGGGACCCCAAAGCCTCATCCCTCCTCGCCCCTCCAGGACCCAGTGGAGCACAGAGCCCCAGTTCCTGGGAGGGAGGAGTTTGGGGTGGGGGCAGAGTGCCATTCTTTCCCTCACTCACCTCCCGCACCCCTTCCCCGCCCCCCGCCTTTCCCTGCAGTCTACAGAGGAACAGAGCCGGATTCCCTGCCCTTTGCGTTAAAATCGCACTCTGCCCTGGAGATTTATTACATTTTAATAAAACTCCCTGAGTGGGAAACATATGAAAACACTATCTTTGTTTTCTATTATGTAATAAACCTCGCTTGAGCGTGCTTTGAAGGATGGAGCCATAAACCTGTTTATAGGGCGAGCAGCGTCCAGGGGACGTGCTGGTGGCCGAGTGGCATCTCGGGGGCTCTCCAGCTCTGCCATTATTAGCCTGTGCCGGGGACAGTGAGTCCGTTTCTTGGAGCCCCGGTTTCCCCATCCACAAAGAGGGAGCTGCGGGGTTGAGCACAGTACTCTTGGTATAATTTGCTAAACACGAGGGTCAAAGATTTAGCTGTTTTTATTCTGCTGTGAACGTTATTTTGTTGGGAGGTAAATGCTAATATTTGGGGAAGTATGGGCACCCGAATGTGGATGTCCCAGCTCTGCCATTCATGAAGGAACCCGGGCGAGTCACTCACTGTGTCTGAACCTGTTTGCCCACCTGTAAAATGGGTCTGTTTGCTCCCCCAGCTCTGCTGAGGAGGGCGGCAGTTACTGGGGGGCACCCGGCAGGGGATCTGTTCTTCCCTGGGCCTGACCCATGTCCTCTGTTACAACTCCCCATGTCTGTTCCCTGCGGTTCCCATCGTCACTGATGTCGGCCCTGGAGGATTCAGGGAAGGAAGGCCACCTTTCTGTTCAGTGGGGCCCGAGCCAGAGGGTGGCCCCTGAGCCAGGCTTGGGGAAAAAGGGGTCGGCAGAGGAGAGCACTGGGGAGAGAGTCCTCTCAAGGGCTTTGATGCTCAGCGCATCCTGATGGCAGGGAACATAACAGGATTAAGTAAGTGGATGGGGGAGGGGATCCTGGAGAAGCTGAGTTTCAGGACTGGTATCATATAAGCAGATATGAGCTGGTGCCATCAGCTGGGACCCATACTGATCTGAAATATTGTGACTCCTCTCCTGCCCCCTCTCTCTCCTGTCCCCTCTTCCCTCTTGTCCTCTCCCTCTTGTCCCCACCATCTCTCTTGTACCCTCCCTCCCTCCGTACTGTCCTCTCCCTTCCTCCTGTCCTTTCACTCCTGTCCCCCTCATCCTTCTCGTCCTCTCCCTCCTGTTCTCTCCCTCTTATCCCCTCCCTCCTTCCTGTCTCCTCCATCCCTCCTGCCTTCTCCCTACCATCCTGCCCCTCCTCCCTCCCACCCTTTCCTCCCTCTCCTCAGCAAGTTTCTCCGAGCCCTGAGCACATTCTGGATACCCTCCTTGACTCCAGGAATTCAGAACTGAATGAGAGCGACTCATGGCTCCTGCCCTCATGGGGCTACTGTGCTTCTGGCCTTCCTCTCTTCTCCTGGAGATAGTGTGACAGGTGGCCGAGAGCACAGGCTTTCAGAGGGATGAGGAGTCTCTCCTGGCTCTGTCTTATTAGCTGTGTGGCCTTGGGAGAGCCGCTCCCCCTCTCTGAGCCCAGGTTAGCTCAGCATTGGTCACACGGGGACAGCAGTATCACCTGGTTCAGTGAGTCCAAGGACCAAGGAAGCATCAGGGAAAGCAGCTGTCACTGTCACCACCCTTGCTGATGGCACTGGGGACTGGGTCACTGAATTTGGCCCAAGTCCCTTTGTGTAGCGAGTGTGGTCTCTAAGCTACAAGCTGGCGACTTTCTCCACTGGGCCCTGGGGACCGCGGAATGACTGTGCCACAGGCCTGGCCCTCTCGGGGCTGGAAGCTCTGTCTCCATCTCCTGTCCCCACGCGGGGTGTGCTCAGTGCTGCATGGTCCCTCTCCTGGATGACGTGCCAGACTCCGAATCAGCAGGGGTCAGGTCCACGCCTCCCCTCAGAGCCACTGTCCCACCAGCCTATGTCACGAGCCCTATGTGTTAGACGCAGTTTCTCTGGGCTGTTTTCTCTGTTGTGCTGATCATAAGCTCTCAGGATTTAAATGCAGTCTTTGTAATGCTGTTATTTTAATCAGTTCTCATTTCCAAACCTTCATATGGTTTTTTTCCCATATGGCGTATCTGTGCGCTCCACCAGGCGCAGGCGGGAGGGAGCCATGTCCTTGCCCGCCTTCACTCTTGCTGCAGGGTCTAGAACAGTGCCTGGTGCCCAAGGCTCGAAAGCAGAGACCAGACGGACATCTTGTTTGTCTGGTCTGTGAGCTGCTCTGGGTGATGGGGAGACAGGTTCCTGCCAGGGACCAGACTGGGACCAGAGCCTGCCCTTGCCCAGTACTTGCTGTGTCTTTGGGCAGGGTCTGTGCTCCAGAGACCCAAGCCACCTTCTCAGGGGTGTGAGCTCTAGGAATGGGGGGCTGCTGGTAAATGTTAACCCCCGGCCCCCCAGGAAAGAACCCTCATGTGTGCCGCTTCTCAGGGCCCATGAGAATGGACATGTAAATTCCCCACCATGGCCAGTCACAAGCTACGATGGAGTTTGGGGGAGACGTGCATCATGGGCTCCAGCTAGCTGGTGTGAGCTGGTGTGAACTGGTGTAACCCAGAGTGAGCTGTCGTGAGCTGGTACCAGCACACCATTGTTCAGGAAGATTCCCGAGGCCTCTAGCCTTCCAGGAATGGGCAGATCTGTGAGCAACTGGCTGGGAAGACACCACTGGCCCAGCAGAACAGCTGGGATGTTGTCGGCTCTTCTCAGGAAACTCGGCCACCAGTAATGCTGGCACCTAGCGTGTTTCCTGGCTGCGTGTCAGGAGGAGGTGATGGGGCCTGAGATGCCGGACAGTTCTCTGTTCCTCATCCAAACAGCAGGATCATAATCTCAGCTCCCTTAGCAAACCCCCAGAAGCAGAAGCGCTGGGTGGAAGTGTTGGAGAGCCTGGGAGATCCAGGTCTGAGCACCATGTGACCCCAAGAAGGCTGTGCCTTTGCCTCTTGGCTTCACTTTCTTTGTCTGCCCGGTGTGGATGCTGAGCCCTGCCTGCTGGCCCTGAAATCCAGGTCTGCACGGCCTTCTGAGTCAGCTGGGGAAGTGGAGGCTCAGAAAGATCTAGAGGCTTGCCCACAGTGGCCCAGGATGTTGGCAGCACCCCCTCGTGGTAGCAGGAGTGGGGTCCCAGCAGGGATGGCTTTTCCCAGGAGGGTCTCAGCAGGAGCTGGGTGAGGGACCACCAAGGGACCCTGTTGCTTTCTGGTCACTATAGGGTGGGGGGCCAATGGCAGGGACGTTGTGTCCACGAGTCCTGTCAAGTCTGCTTAGCCTGCCATCACGCAGATGGGCGTCCTCTTGCCCCTGGAAGGTCACCCAGTCAGGCTAGTGTGTGTGGGGGGGGCAGCACTGAGGTCAGGGTGAGAGGACCTCAAATCCCACCGCCCCCACTCGCCCAGGCTGCCGAGCTAACCACCTCCTGGTGGGGCCGGCTCTCAGTCTTGGGAGAGCTGCCGGGTGCGGGGGGGGGGGGGGAGAGTGGGGGGGGTTCCTGTCAGGGTCAGTGGGAGGGTGGAACAGACCCCGCCCCTCCCCTGACCTTGGCCCCCTGGTGGGATGAGCTCAGGGACTGGCCCTGGGAGCCTGGGGGCTGCATGGGCCTCTACTTTGGGCCGGATTCTGGAGGCTTGCAGGTGACCCTTAGGTGCTCTGTGTTCCTGCATGGTCCTGGCTGTTGGATCCTTCCACAGTGAGGGCACTTAGCCGGCACGGGGACATGAGAGCCTTGTGTTTTCAGTTTAGCTGGATGTCCCCAAGCCCTGTTCCTTGCTGGCTATGGAATCCCACAGGCTGGGCTGGACTGGCCATCTCCTGCTCCAAAACGGGCAGGAAGCCCCCTACCCATGGTGCTGGTGACATTTAAACAGGGCAGTCTGTCCAAGGCACCCTCCGTTTCTGCTGGTGGTTTAGCCATGGAGGCCCTACCCCCAGGGGGCCTGAGCTGGGAAGCTGGCGTGGGAGGGGATTGGCCCACTACTTCGGGAACCCACTGCAGAGTGAGTCTGGTGGCCCCCCCACCCCAGGCTTGGTGAGGAGACAGGTGGCCTGCAGAGGCAGGTGCTGGTGGCCCATGGGGCCAAGCCTCCAGGCATCCTTTGGCCAGAAGAGGACCAGAGGAACGTGTTACTGAACCACCAATACTGAAGAATTGGGATTGAGGTTCTGACCTCGGGAGCAAGGAGAGGGAGGGGAGGCAGGGGCCACTCTGTCCCCGGGCCACCACACTGTCCGCCAGGAGGGCCCAGGGTTGGACATCGTCGTGCCCAACCCTGGGTCCTGGGGGTGTTGGTGCCGGGCCCCCGCCAAGCTCAACCACCCCTGGTTACAGGAGGGAAGCAGGTGTGAGCTTCACCCCCCAGGTCACACTACCCATCGCAGGGTCCCCCAGGAATCACACTTGGGACTCCCTAGCGGCTGAAAACATGCTGGGACAGCCTGGGACCTGTAGCCATGTGCCAGGGCCCGTGTAACCTGGGGAGGAAGGCTGTGCGTCCAGGCCCGCCATGCCGGACATGACTTTCCCATGGTCAGCGAGCATAGACTTGCTTGCTAGGGTCTGGCAGGTGGCCCCGAGCCCGGTGGAGAAGCCATCCTCACCAGCCAAGGGCTTTGTGTCCAGCTCTGGAAACATCCTTCCCAGCTCACACCGTTGACCTGGTGACAGCTCTTGGGTTCGGTTCTTAAGTACTGTGTTGTAGGTGCCCCTTTTTGGAGGGAAAACCCAGAACAGCTTTGAACAGAAAAGGGAAGATCCCTTCTCTCCCTCTCTCTTCTTCCCGGCTACCCCTCACCCTGTGTCTCTCGGGTTTTCCCTCTTGGCTTCTGGGTCATCAGGCCAGTGGGCTCTTTCAGATCCATCTGGCGAACTTGGACCCTAATGGGATCTCTCTGGGCAGTGGGCCTTGGGTCAAGTTTCCGGGGTTCTGTGAGCTACAGGAAGCTGAAGCTAGGGGTCAGGGGCGGGGGTTGGTGTCCTCAAATAGACAGGACAACACAGATAGTGTACAGTTATGTGCACCTGGCCTGGCAACAAGTTCGGATGCAGTGACCTTGCTTAATCCTCGGACAGATTCCTAGCAGGGCATGCCTTTTTACCCATGCTGGGAACCGCGGCTCAGAGCTGTGAAGTGACTTGGCCAAGGCCACACAGCTGTGAGTAGTGAAGCCTGGCTCTGATGCGCCCACGTGCAAAGACTATTCTTGGTTCCTGGGACTCCCTGTCTCTTCCAGAAAGTTCCCATGGTGGCAGGTCAGGCTTGGCCCCTGTTAATTAGGGGGGACTCAGTGAACCTGGTGCATTTCAGAGCAATGGGGTCTTCCTGGGGGAGGAGGCCTATGGAAGCTGGGCCTTGCAGACCAGGAGGTTGCGGTGGTGGCGGGAGCTGGGCGGGGGCCGTTTCTGGGCCTGGGGGGACAGCTCCTCTGAGCTGGAGCCTGGCTTTGGGGACTTCTGGAGGTCCCATGGAGAATCCTGGCACAGTTCGAGTCCCAAGGGCAGTATGAGGGTGATTGCATTGGTATGGGGGTGCATGTGGCATAATATGGGGGCCTCTTGCTGCAGGACGAACAAAGCCTTGCAGGGAGAAGGCTCAGGCCCCTGCATGTCTCTAAGTGACCGGACGTGGTTGGCTGCTTCTCACCCAACCCTTCCCTTGGAGCCAGACCCCGGATGCCATCTACACTGGGGCTCAGGACTTCAGGCAAGATGTTGCCCCTCACTGGGCTTCAGGACTTGGGCATGTCCTGGACCTTTTTGGGCTGCGTGTCTCCCACATCCCTTCCTGACCAGTGCTCGGTGCCCCAGCTGGGAGCGAAGCTTGGTGCCCCAGCTGGGAGTGAAGCAGAAGGAACAGTCCAGACTCCCGTCCCCAGGAGGCCCCTGCTTGTGCAGCGCTGGGATGGGCCAGAGCGCCCAAGTGGGCATGGCAGTGGGGTGACAGTGGGTGTGACACTGCCTTGGCAGGGAGCTGGAACTAAGCAGAGCCAATCCGCTTTCATTTATGGAGGGATCAGTGTCCATATTGGATTCCTGGGAGGTCTGGCCATGGCTCAGCCTTCTCTAGAATGTCTGACTCCACAGGGCTCTCTGGGCCGGGTGGTCCCCGCCTGTGAGCCAGAGGGAGGTTCCGGCAACAGATGCTGTCATGCAGAGCCAGCATCCCAAATCCCTCCCACGCACATGCACGGAGACCTGTTCGAAGCTGGCTCTGTGCTAGGAGATGGGAGCAGTGAGGACCCCAGATGTCAGTAAGAAGTGGCATCATTAGTGTGCTCTGCGGGAGTGCCTGAGAGGAGGATGAGCCAGGAGCAGGGCCAGCGGTGTGGGGGAGGGCCCTCCCCGGGAGGGGACATGGGGACAGAGTTTCACAGGAGGGAGGGGCTGCCCCTCCCTGAGGTTGGGATGAGGATGGACTGGGAGGGGTGGAGGAGGCAGCTGGGGTGGGGGGGCGCTGGTGCCTTGGGGTGAGCCCAGGGCCTTGTAGGAAGGCCTTATACTTCCAGAAGTTGTTTGTAGGTTGGTGGGGCCCTTTGGCAGCTGAGATGGAGGGAGAAGGGGGAGCAGCAGGCTGGTCCCGTTCACCCTGCTGGGCTCGGCTAGGCCGGGCCTGAGCTGGGATCCACGTGACCCTGACCTTTGGCTTTGCACAGAAGCTTCCGCGCAGATGTGAGCACGTGCACTCACAGTGACATACCCACAGTCCACATGCCCGTGCCTGGAGGTTTGGGGAAAGCGAGGGATACCCCCGCTGAGCAAGCAGCTCCCCGATGCCGGGCAGGGTGGCTCTGGCGCTCTCCCAGGGGCTCAACTCCTTCAGGAAGCTAGTGCACCCGGCCCTAGCTTGCCGATCTGAAAGGAGTTTGGGGAGGGAAGCGCTAGGAAACAGCAGAGCGTTTAAGATGCTCGCCCAGGGAAAGCTAATCAGCCGTATCAGACCCAGAAATCAGTGTGTCTTAAGAGGAAAATATGCAAAAACCAAACCAAACCATGAAAACACATTTAAAGAGGAAAGCTGGAGAGGCAGAAGGAAAGATGTTGGGTCGGGGAGGATGGATGGTGTGCGTATTGAGCTGTCCCCTCCTCGCACGGTCACAAATCCTACTGCGGACCCCAGGAAGTAGAGATCATCCTGTTTACGATGGGGAAGATAAGGCAGAGACCACAGAGCAGTAAAGTCCGGACTCGAACTCTGGCATGTCAGGTGCGGCAGGTGGGAAGGTCAGGAGCGCAGACCCTGGGACCCGCTCTTGCCTGGACTGAGCTCCTGGCTCCATTGCCGGCTGGCTGTGTAACCTTGGACCAGTTACTGAACCTCTCTGGTCTCTGTGACATGGGACGACAACGGCGGCTGCCTGGTGGAGGTCATGGAGGGTGAGGAGTGATGCCGAGCAGGGCTGCTGGGGCAGGTGGGAAGCCCTCGGGAGGTGACCGGGGGCCACTGTCCTAGTTCACAGGGCATGCTGAACTTGGGTGCTTGGGAAGATTTCTGAGGCTTCCTTCCCAGCATAGGGGAGATTTCTTCATGCCTGCAGGTCAAAGAGAAAGTCGAGGAAGGAGGAAAGACGGGGCCGTGTGGGGTCTCCCCCGTGTGCCTTTCCCCGGCCCTGGTGCCTGCGTTTCTGCTACGGGCAGGTGGCTGTCCACCATGACTGCTCTTCCGCATTTTCCAGGAGAGCCCCAAATCTGTATATGTGAAGTCTTTGCAAAAGAGGAGACGCCACCAGTTTTCCTGACGTCTGGTACAAAGTTTCTACCCACAGATCGCTTTTCTCAAATGAGAGCAACCCAACATACTTCTTCACCCCTAGCCCTTTCTCACCGCGATTGGGACAGGGGATCCTGAGGGTCCCCCTCTGTGGGTCTCCCTTTGCAGGTCACCCTCTCACTTCAGATGACACGTGGAGGAGCCCCAGAGGAAGGGTCTGGGCAGTCCTCACAGGACGCGGTCTCGGGGCAGGGCACGTGGCCACACAGGCCTGCCGCGGTAGTTCAGGTTGGTTTTTGGTCTTTCTGATTTTTCTTGGTCAGTGTAAGAAATGACATTTCTTACAGGCACACCTCGTTTCATTGCTGTCCCTTGGCAATTCTCACGCTGTTTCACACCTCTCCACTCCCCTTCTGTGATGTGTGGTGGTCTGTGATCAGTGATCCCTGCCCGCAGAATGTTATGGGGATGGTTGGCGTTTTAGTGGTAAAGTGTTTTTTTGGTTGAGAGGTGCACACTGTCCTGTTGGACACCCGCACATGTGGTCGGCCGTGGCGTAACGTGTGCACGTGGCCTGTCTCTGCCCTTGGAAACCAAACGACTCATTTGACTTGCTTTGCTGCGATGTTTACTTTGTCGCGGTGGCCTGGACGGGGCATGCAGTGTCTCCAGGTGGGCATGAAGAGGATAGTGGGGGCAGCGAGCAGAGCCCCCATGCCCACAGGAGGCCTGGAGCTTGGAACTCCACAGGAGCTGGAGCTGGGAGCTATGGAGTCATCGCCAGCTGTGCTATGGGGCACATAGGTCATGGACGGCCACCCGTGTGGAGGGAGCACTGGCTGGGCCCAGGCACAGTCCTGGCCATACAGGGGGTCCATGGGAGCAGCTGGTCCCCAGGCCCGGGAGTGGGGGCGAGCAGAGGGAAGGGGCGTTTGGAGAGCACCCTCCCACCCCTTCCTGCTCTGGGTAGCTTTGCACTGGGGGAAGGTGGGTGAGCTCAGGGCTGGAGGGTCTGGGAAGCCTCTCAGCTCTGCATAGGTCACCCATGTGGCGCTCAGCTCTCCTGAGCTCTGGGAGTCCGGCCGTGTGTGACTAGTGATGTCTCACATAACTGTCAGCAGTTTTATTCCTCAGACAGGCTAGAGGAGGAGCTGAGGCTCTGTGCTGTCCGAGAGGGGAGAACCTTGGTCCCCAGTGGGGGCACTGACAGGCCGACAGTCTCTAGGGCCATTCCCAGAGATGGTGGTTCGTGCTGGGTCCGGTCATTTCCAAGTCCACCCATCCCGAGCGGTCTGTTTTGGAATCTGACGTGGAGTTCCCTTCCCGTGGCCATATCCAGCCCTTGGATTGGTGGTCCCTTTTGTGCCTGTGTCTTAGACAGGGCTGACCAGGGGGCCCAGGCCTGCCAGCCAGCGAGTACCAGTGTTGAGGGAATGGAAACTCAGGCTAAGCATGGCTGTCCCTCCCTGGGGCAATGGCTAGGGCCCCAGACGTCTACCTGAGGGCTCGGGTTTGGTATCTTGGAGAAGAGAAGCTGCTCAGGTCCCTGCCAACCCAGGTCTGGACCCTTCTCTTTTCCAGGGAATTCTATGGAAGGCAGCTACTGGGCCTCACCTGGCCAGACCTCGCATGACACATGCTGCCGGGGTGTGTCCCACAAATGTTCGAGCACCTTCTGCATGCAGCCCCGTGCCAGGCCCCAGACACTGCAGGGATCGTGTCTCACGTCTGTCTCCCTGGGGCTCATGGTCCCAGGGAGACCACAGTGACAATGTAGCACAAGAGGAAAAAACAGCAGAGGGAAGGCTTCCCATGGGAGGGGACACCTGAGGGGGGTGCCAGAAGGAGGGAGCTGTGGTGGCCCCTCCCAGACCAGGACTTCCGAGAGAATACAAAACAGGCACTTGGTGAATGCTTTCAGGTTATTCAACACTTGCACAGCGAGATTTCTCTGGGGAGCCCCGGGCTGCGTGTTGCAGATCCCAGCAGAGTGACTGGGCTCAGTGGGGGAAGAAGCTCATGGGCATCTCCTTGAATTGTCTTAACATCCCTGTGAGACAGGTGTGGTCACCCCTATTGTACAGATCAAGAAACCGAGGCTCTGGTGGACGAGTGGCCACCGCGAGGTGGAGGAGACCCCAGAGGTCACCACCCTCTACAGGTGCCAGCGTCCAGGGGTCCAGAAGCTCAGGCTAAGCATGCCTGTCTTCCCGGCACCAGCATCATGACAGCAGTGACCACGGGCGGGGGCTGGAACAGGGCAGTAGGCATCAGGTGGCTTCATCTGTTAGAGACGCTTGCAAGGAGGGCAGAGCCACGTGGCGTGGCCACTGGGACAGAGCTCTGCAGTATCCGAGTCTCGGTTCTGCTCTCCCCAGTCAGAGCCCCAGTTTCCTCTGAGGGAAATGGGGATGGGGACAGCACCCACCTCATAGGGACCCTGGGGTTTCAGGGAGTTAGGGCCTTCCAGGCGGGTGCTAGCAGATGCCGGACCACTGAAGGGCACGGTCCTGGGAGCCTTCTCGTGTGGGCGGCTGTGGCTGTGGCAGAGCCCCACAGGGCCACACATCAGGGCTGACTCCTGGCTCTTCCCCAAAGCTCAGGCCTGTGGCACACCAGCTAGTGCCCAGCAGCTGGGAATGGTGGACATAGGGCCCCAGGGTCCATTGTGTCCGCGAGGGCATTGACAAGCTGGGCTTGAACTCAGTCACACAGTACTGATGAGATCACAGGCAGGAAGAACAGGTGGTCTTGAAGATGGACAGGATATTGTCCTCCATGCTATGGGTCTTCGGGCTGTTGGTGATGGGCTGACCAAGTTCTTGCATACCTGGCGCGACATGCCACCTTCTGTCCCCAAGGACAGTGTGGCTGCAAGGGCCTCGCCAGCTTCCTGGGTCCCCCTGGGGTTGCTACACACCTCCAGGGTCTCACATCTTCTTCCCGGGGTGACTCTGGTCGCCTAAGAACATGTGGTAGGTGTCCACGAAGGTGACGCCCTACTGGGCAACGGAGGCAGGCAGGACTGAGCCCACAGAGTCCGGAGTGTTGTTCTTGAGGACCTCTGGGCTCTTGGATTCCAGCCACTCATCTAGCTACTGGACCACCTGCAGAAACACCTCGCAGGTCATGGCCTGGCTCTTCTTCCTTGGTGACACCAGCTTTGGACGCTGGACCCTGTCCACACCAGCTGCGGGAGCAGGGTAGGTGGATCTCTCCGGCTTCTCCCTGAAGTCTGCCCTCCCATGGATCTCCAGGGGTGTGGCCAGGTCAGTGTTTGCACAGCTGGGGAGGAAAAAGTGGAGGATGGACTTTTTGCAGAGGTGACCCGCGGAGGACCCCAGGGACTCACAATGCTCCTACATGCTCATGTCCGCCAAGTTAGGTTGGACCTAATGGTGCCTAGGAGCCCAGTGACCAGACCAACACGGTCCCAGCACATGGGACCCACAGGGATCGGCAGGAGCCAGGAGTGGAGGGACTCGGCGACCTCGAAGGGAGGGGGTACCCCTTTGGAGGTGTCATCCTCGGAGGGTGGTGCCTGGGCAGCTGGTGCTACAGGAGAGGCCAGCAGGGGGTGAGGGTGGCACACAGGTGTGCAGGGCCCCGCCGAGGCTGCGGGATGTGCCTGGGGCGCTGCCCAGCGAGCTCAGGATGCCTGAGCTGTGGCTCCTCACCAGCTTCTTGCATTGGCTGCGGATTTCTGGCTGGGAATCCACTCACAGGACTTCTTCAAAGCCAGAGCCTCTGTCTCTGTGGCATTGGTGTTCAGTCCTTCACGGCAGGACTGAGGTGGCGCAGGTGGCAGGTCAGGGACTTGGTGGTGGGCTGGCCCCATGGTCTGCGGGTAGTGCTCCCTGGGATCTGCGGGCAGTGCTCCCTGCAGCCTGTGGGCAGTGTTCCCCGGGGTCTGTGGCGAGTGCTCCCCAGGGTGTGTGGGGCATGCTCCCCATGGTCTTGGGAAGTGCTCCCCATGGTCTCAGGCAGTCCTCTGCTGCCCTGAGCCTCATTGCTGTCTGCAGGTCCTGACCCCACACGGCACACCGCTGGGGGACAGTGACAGGGCTGGCCATGGCAGTTGTGATGGGGCTGGGCAGGAGAAGCAGGGCACAGAACATGCTGGATGGTGAGTCTGTTGGCTCCAGTGCCCTTGTCAGCCCAGCTGTGGCTTATCAACCCTGCACCCCACCTGAACCCCTGAGTGGTGGCTCAGCTACCTGCCACAGCCCAACTCCTGACCCCCACTACCCTGCACCTGCAGGTGTCTTCCTCTTTGCCTCTGGGCTTACATTGACCTTGATTTTTTCTTCCTTGGTTTTGGAAAGCGTTCTGAAGCAAGAAAGTGAGTGCTGGGTGAGAATTCCAGAGTCAGCCTGCCTGTGGCCTGATTTCTGCCCATTCGACACCCCCGCTGGGCCCTCTCCGGGTGGCTGGGGGCCCAGTGGGGGCCCACTCCCTGGGTGGCTGTGTGCCCCTCGTGTAACACTCCCTCAGATCATGGGGTTCAGAGGGCGCACTGGGAGCATTCCGTGCCCCCAGGGTTGTCTGCAGCCTTAGTGGAGAAATGCGGGCAGGGCTGTAGTTGGTGGGCTCTCCTGGCTGCAGGGGTAGCAGCTGGCCACTGGACTCCATGTGCAGAGATGGGCCTGGGCATATCAGGTGTCCTTATCTAGAACCGCCCAGACAGGCAGGTGTCTGTTCATTTCACTTATGGGCCTGCTGTTCATTCAGGGTTTTGTCTGATGCTGAGGGGCCCTCACGCCCTTTCCATAGGGACCGTGGGCTCAGGGCTGGGGGAGCAGAGGGCCTGGCCTGCTGTGTGATTGGCCTGTGTGCAGCTGCTCTCCGGGCTCAGCCTCACAGTCGAGCCCCACACTGCCGCCTTGCCCTCTTTCCCTGGATGGCACACTTCCTGGAGGGCCTAGAACATTCTCCTCCTCTTCGTATGCACAGTGACCTGTGATGAAATACTGAATTTGCTTTTTATTTTTAATTTTTAGAAATATTATATTTATTTATTTGACAGAGAGAAGGGGGGAGGGAGAAAGAGAGCAAGAGAGAGCACAGGCAGGGGGAGTGGCAGAGCGAGAAGCAGGCTCCCTGCTGAGCAGGAATCGGGACATGGGGCTTGATCCCAAGATAATGGGATCATGACCTGAACTGAAGGCAGACGCTCATCTGACCAAGCCACCCAGGCACCCCGTTTTGTTTTTTTATTTTTAAAAAGCACTTAGAAGCCTTTTCTCTTGGACTTTCTTATTTTTAAATTTTTATTGAAATAGTTCACATATCCATGAGAAGGCACAAATTATGTGTTCAGGGCAGTGAAGATCTACAGACCAAGCCAGTGCTAATCCAGACAGAGTGTCCACCACCCCCCGACAGCCACCGTGCCCCTTCTGGTTGCCCCATGCCCCTACCCTGCCCGTGTTGTGTCTGGCTTCTTGGGTGCATTGTGTGTCTGATCTCCATCCCGGCTGCTGTATGGGGCTGTGGGTCTGGGGTTCTCATTCCTGGGCAGGATGCCATCAGCAGGTGCTTGAGTCATTTCTGGTTTGGGGCTAATGTGGACGATTTCTGGGCACATCTTAGAATGCATGTGCCCCCCCCGCCATCCCATCTCTGCTGGGTTTTATCAAGGAACAGAACTGTCATGGTCAGTGTGCATAGGTCACATAGGGACTGAACGTTTTCCCCAAGTACTGTGCCTGTCCCAGCTGCCCCCCACTGCTTGAGTTCTGGTTGCCCCATATCTTTTTTGGGGGGTATGTTTTATTTTGATATAATTTTAAAGATTTTGTTTATTTGAGAGAGAGCAGGAGCAGGGGGAGTGGCAGAGGGAGAGGGAGAAGCAGGCTCTCCACTGAGCAGGGATTCCAATATGGGGCTCGATCCCAGGACCCCGAGATCATGACTTGAGTGAAAGGCAGACGCTTCACTGACCGTGCCCACCAGGTGCCCCAATTTTGCTATAATCTTAAACTTAAAGAGCAGTTGTGAAAATAGTGTGGGGGACCCCCACCTGCCTTTACCCCCAGAAGCCTGTGTGCATTGCTCTGTGGCCCCTCTCCTCTCCTCTGCCCCTCCATCTCCACGCTAGATATTTGCAGACACATTTTCCTGGTACGTTAAGAGCTGGTTGGCAACCTCGAGTCCCTTTACACCTGGTTTCCTGAAGACAGGGCTAGTGTCTGAGATGATCACAGCCCATTTGTCTCCATCTGCAGCCCGTGTTCAGATGTTCCGGCAGCCCCGGGGCTGCTTGTGTGTCTAGACTCCACTTCCCAGATCCCGCTTTGGTCCAGTTCAGGACCCCACGCGGTACCTGAATAGCTCCCAGCTGCCTTCATCTGTCTTTTGAAACAGTGGTGTGCAGGATGATTATTCGGAGGCTGCTGTCTCCCGGGGTCTGTCCGGGTTTGCTATTGTCAGTTGCCGTGGTGTGTTTTTGTCAGGGATCCAGCTCGGGTGCCTGGTGTCCTCAGGGCATCATATCAGGGTGTGGGAGGGGGCAGCCCAGTGCTGCTGGTCTCGGACGGTTTGCTGGCAGAACTCTCTTTCTCCTCGTGATTAGTAAGTAGTGTTTAGAAAGGGACTCTGAGATTAGGTCAATATTCTGTTCTCATCAAGTGTTTACCCATTCCTCTTAACCTCTGCCGATCAATGGCTCAAACCCTCTCCTTTCTGAATTTGTGAGTTGGCATTCTTCTCTAAAAAAGAGCTTTCCTTTCTTGCCCTCTCTCTTTCTTCCTTTCTCTCTTTCAACAATGTGGACTCATCAGCTTGTAGTTTATTTAGTAGGCTGTTATACATGACCAGCAATTGTTTTCATGCCTCAGTGACTCCAGATTTGGCCCACAGGAGCCCCTGGGAGCTGGCCTTGCATGTCTTTGACTTGTGTCCGTCATACTTGGAATGCTTCCACACTTTCTGGCACAGGAATTGTTCCAGGCTTTTCCTCTGCTTTGCTCAAACCAGGTCTGGAATCAGCTTGCTCTTCAAGGGAAATGGTGTTTAGAAACCAAAACCCAGACCCCAGAGGTGGTCAGTGTTACTGTGAGGTCGTTACTTCTAGGCTGTGTTGGGGAACAGGGCAACAGGGCAGTGCAAAACTTACCTCTTGTTGATGGGGATCAAGGAGGCAGGAGGGAGGAAGGATGTATTTATAATAGAAATAGGGAGGTAGAGAGCCACAGAGAAACATGCATGTGTATGCATACATATACATATGTGCGTGTAACCCTCAGATCCATCCATCCACAAGTCTTTATAAGCCTGGTCTGCACAGATGCTTCTGGCACCTTGGGGCAAACTCAAGCGTTCTCCCTTCCCATATTTATGACTCTCCTGCTCAACAAGGAGGAGCCTGGCTTCCATTATCCTAAACGTATCCACTCATTTGCTCAATTGTAAAATGTCAAAAAAGTTGTTTCACAAAGGCCGACCTCTGCCACCGTGAGAAGCAAACCCACCAACTCGGCTTCCCCACGTGTCTGTATTTCTCTTGGTTCTACTGGGAGAAAACGTACACATATGCAATACACACACCTTAACTGCAACTCACTGAGTTTTGGCAAATATGCCTACGGTGGAAATCATGTCCTATTGTGATGCAGAACATTCCTGAACCTCTTCCTTGTTGCTCTTCAACCAGAGCAAATACTTTTCTGATTGTCTTCACCAAAGACTCAGTTCACCTGTCTTGGATCTGATATCAGGGGACCCAGCAGGATGCTGTCCCATGTATCTGCTGCTTCCATGCACTCTTGGGAGAGCTGTCCACGCGGACCCTGCAGCTGTCCTGTGCCTCGACGGCTGGGCCACATTTCATTGTGTGATTATAAAGCCATCTATTTTTTCCCTGTTGGTTGGCATTGGATAGTTTCCACTTTGGTGTTATTGCAATATCACAAATGCTCTGTACATTCTGCATGACGCATGGTGGATATGATGTGTGTTTTGGTTGTGTGAGCACCTAGGGGGAGGGGTGGCTAGGGCATGGAGCTTCTGTGTGCTGACCAGATGTCCCCTAAGACTCTTGAAGTGGTGATATCAGGTGTGGTCACCCCACCAGTATCGTTACACATTGCTGTGGTTTCAATCCCAAGAAGATGGAGGGAATGATACGTGACTGTCCTTTTGCCATCCATAACTGAGCAAATGGTGGCATTCTCTATATTTGTAAATTCCATTTGTTTAAGAAAGTTCTCTGGAAGTTGTTTACTTTTTCTTCCCAAGCAAAGATAAGCCTGGTCACAACAGGATTAAGGAGTATGTGTGTGGGGGGGTTGTGGTTTGTGGAGCCTGGTTGGTGGGGAGGGGTAGGGAGAAGCCAAGCAGCTGGGGATGGAGAAGCATCCAAGAGGGAGTTGGGAAGGTTTTGATGCCAAGCAGAAAACACCACCCACTTCTCAGCCCTTTGCTGGTCCTCCCCTACAGGTCACCTTGCTTGTGGGGAGCTGCCCTGACGGGCACAGCTCGCTCTGCCCCCTCAGAGTGTCTGCCTCCAGTCCCAGCCCGGCTGGGCTTGCCCACCTGTATTCCAGAATGACCGATCACAGAAACACTGGCATTTCTGTTCTTCCACCAACCCTAACCCTGACCCTGGCCCTTCTGCTGGGGTCACGCTTGACATTCCCTCACCTCTGCTCCCGGGGCTGCCTCTCTCTTCCCCTCTGCCCTTCTTCTGGGGGCTGCTTCTGTCCCCTGCCCAGGACCCACCTACCCCACCTGGCTATGTTGGGACCCAAGGGTGGGACTCACACAACAGTGCATTTCACCCATATTTTTGTGACCCCTGCTGTGAGCTGGGGGCTCAAATGGGAAGAAGACAGACAAGGAGTGGGTGTTCTGGTCCAGGGGACAGACCATGAATGAGTAAATACCAAGTAGCTGTTCTAATGCCAGGGGAAGGAGGCATTCCCTTCCCACAGAGCAAAGGGAAGCAGAATGAGGACTCATGTGGCGGGGGAGGTAGGCACTTGGGCAGCTGGGTGGTCTGCACGGTCCCTCTGGGAAGAGAGTGTGAGGGTGCTCGGGTATGGTGAGTACCCAGGGTGGCACAGTGAGGGGGCAAAGGCCCTGTGGTGGGCATATGCTGCTGTCTGTGCTGGGTGAGGAGCCCAGGGAGGGAGGAGCACTTGGGCGTGTGGGGCTGCATAGCTTTCCTGAGCACCTGAGGCCCCCAGAGGAGCCTTTGACTGCTTCTGAGGGTGGGGTGCCCGCTTTATCGATGTACCGTCTCTGCGAGGTCCGCGAGACAGGGCCCCCGGGGGAGGGGGAGGCGCGTGGGTGGAACAGCCCGAGGGGTGTCAGGACCTCCTCCAGGAAAGCACCCAGCCTGCCGGAGAGTTGGAGAAACTGAGCCCGGCTATGGTGGGGCCTCGGGTCTGTAGCGCAAAGGCCCCGCAAGGCCTGGCAGGGCCGGGAGTGAGGGGCGGCGGCCCGCCAGGGAGCTGGGCTGTGTGGGAGCCTCTGACTCAAGCCTGGCCAGCAGGTGTGGGCGTGGGGGGAAGGCGGGGTCATTGGGATTTCTTGACCAGCGCTTTGGGGAGTGCCCCATCAGAGCACCTTCCCAGCACAAGGTTGGTGGGGACGGGAGCTCGCTGCCAAGCCCCTTTGGAGCTGGAGCCACGAGTCTTCTGTGTGCCCGTCTGTGCCGCCCACCCTCCTCCCTATGGATGCGGTCAGCTCCCTGGCCCCTGCCCTCCTGCCGAGACACACGTGCTCCCCGAGGCACAGCAGAGTGACATCTGTAGGGAGTCAGAGGCCGCACAGGGGACCTGGCTGTTTCACAGGTGAGCACTCTGTGTGCTGGGGACCAGCAGGGGACCCTCTGCTCTCTTCCTCTGCACCTCTGTCCTCACCTGGCTGCTCTCTGGGCATCTGTCTTCTCCAGATTTCCCTCTTCCTATGAGGACCCACCCTAAAGGCAGACTCTCATTCCTTTGTCCCAAAACCCAAAGGCCGTGGGAGGCATGAAAGCTTCCAGCCGTTCTGATCAGCAATTCCAAGCACTTGCGAACCCTGTCTCAGGCTGTGAGGTGTAGAATCCCAGGGGCCGCGGTGCATGAGTCCCAGGGACCAGAGGAATTAGGGCGCAGGTCTTTGGGGGCTCTGAGGATCCGGGATCTTAGGATGCCAGCCGTGCTTCTGCGTCAACATGTGTCCAGCGCCCTGGCTGGCCCTCTGCTGCTTTCCTCCTCCGAGTCTGGGCTTCCTCCCAGCCCATCTGAAGTCTTCCAGGTGCTTCCCCACCAGGACCCTCCCTGGACCAGCTGCAGCTTAGGGGGTCTTCCTAGAACAAGCTCCGCTCAGGACCCCCACCCCCACCCCCCGAGGCTGCCTGTGGGAAAGCACCTGGGGGAGCCTCGCTGGCAGATAAAGCAGGTTGTCTCATGGCCACAGGCGAAGGGAGAAGGCTGGCAACAAGGGTAGGACTCTCCTGTGCTCCGTTAGAAGAAGGAGAGAGTGTGTCTGGGGTCAGTCGCACCCAGAACCCATCTGCTGTGGATGGAGTGAACGGTGTCCCCTAAAGCTCTCAGGGAAAATGCCTGCACTTTGTTTATGTTGCTTTTCTTTTATGCATATATTCAGCAATTATTTATTGAGCAACTACTGTGTGTCCGTGCCATTCTAGATTATGGGGCTATTGGAGTACATGAAACAGATAGAGCCCCCATGCCCCTGGGCGTAGTGGGAGGAAGCAGAAATTAAACAACAAATATACTGAATATGTCCATGCTGTAAAGTGGAAGAAGGTGTTGAGCGAGGAAGAGAAGTCACATGGGGGTCCAGAGTGGGTGGGAGGTTGGAGAAGGCCTCAGTGATTCAACTGTGTTGGAGTGGAAATTCGGAGAAGGTATGGATGCAAGCCAGATGGGTGTCTGGGGGAGGTGTTCTCCAAGCAAGGGGACTGGCCTGTGCAAAGGTCCTGGGGCACATGGGTGTAGGAATAGTCAGGGTGGAAACAGGGAGAGCTGGTGATGGGGGTCTGAGTAACAAGGGTGGGTGGCAGGCTGTGGATTCCTGTTCTACGTGAAGTTAGAGCCAATAGAATACATTGCTAGTTTGCATATGGAATATGAGAAAGAGAAGTCAGGGACAGACCAGTGTTTGACCTGAGTAATTCAGAAAGTGGCCTGGAGGAGGGGATGCAGGCAGACAGACTTGTGGGCTGTTGTATAGACATCTAGGTGAGAGGCAGGTGCCTGATCCTGAGCATGGCACAGAGGACGGAAGGACACAGGGGACTGGGCCAGCACCAGGGGCCCAGGGGAAGCCCAGACTTGTGTGGTGGGACCCAGGAAGGGAAGAGTGGTTGGGGAGGGCAAATGCTGACCTGGGGAGGAGGGCGAGCAGGGTGAGATCCTTTGGGAGAGGCACACAGGACTGCATTGGGACAGACATTTGGGGCTCCCCCCACTCTGCGAGGGTTCCAGACCCAAGAGCAAGTATGGAAGTCCTGCCTCTGGGTGGTCTCTGAGGTTCAGAGGTCGAGAATGGTTGGGAAACAGTGGGGAGATATTGGAGAGAGGAGCCCCAGGGGATGGGAGAGGGGAGACATGGGGGATTGTTTGCTGCCCTGGGGGGTCTTGGAAGGTTCGGACCACCAGGAGGGTGCTGGTGGTCTTGAGGAGGGCAGTTTCTGGGGCAGGAGCTGGCATGGTTGCCACAGGGGCTCAGAGAGGCCGAGGGTGCCAGTGGGGAGCACGAGGGCTCTCAAAAGAGGATGGATTGAGGGCTTGGGGGTGCTGGAAGGATGCAGGAGGAAAACGAAAGAGGCCCAGCTCCCACCCATCTCCCCAGGGAGCCGCCCCCAAACCGTTCACAGTGCGACCCTATTTTTCTCTATTTCTTTCTACTCGGAGCCCCTATCAGTGTCCGTGGGCCCCTAATGGAGCGGGGGCAGAGCTTCCGCAACAGAAATGTATTCTCGGGGCCACTGGGTGGCTCAGTGGGTTAAAGCCTCTGCTTTCGGCTCAGGTCATAATTCCAGGGTCCTGGGATCGAGCCCCGCATCGGGCTCTCTGCTCAGCAGGGAGCCTGCTTCCCCCACCTCTCTCTGCCTGCCTCTCTGCCTACTTGTGATCTCTGTCTGTCAAATAAATAAATAAAATCCTTAAAAAAAAAGTGTTTCTTAAAAAAAAAAAGTATTCTCTCGTGATCTGGAGGCTGGAGGCTGGAGGTCCGGGGTCCAGGTGTTGGCAGGGCTAGCTCCTTCCGAGGCTCCTGCCTCCTCCATCCTTACCTGGTGTTCCGTGGGCGTGGCCCCTTTCTGGAAGGTGGGAGGATGCACTGCTGACCTCACAATGGCCTCAAAGACCTTATTTCCCAATGAAGTCACATTGCAAGGTCCTGGGGGCTGGAGCTTGGGGATATGAATGTGGGGACCTGTTCAGCTCACAGCCGCTACTGTCATCTTTGAAGATCTGTGGATATTGAGGCACATATAGGGGTTGGAGGGTTGTTCTAATGTACTTGGAAGGCTGGGGACCCTGCTCAGGGGTCACTTAACCCTCCCAGAGCCCTGGGGGGATGGCGTGTCCCCCCACCCCTGCCCTCCAGCTTGTCATTGACTGTTGTGTAGAGACGGAGACTGCTTCCCAATATGGAGTGGGACCTGGCCCATGGGAGGTGCCCTGGCATTGGGGCTGAGGGAGCCAAGCATCGTGTGGGGACCTCATGGGACATCACACATGCAGAGCTGTGGGGCCAGCCTGGGACATAGGGGTCAGGGCTAGTGTCCTTCCTAGAGATACCGCCAGGTCAGGCTATGGGCTCGGGGAAACTGAGGCATGGCCCGGGCTGTGGCAACTAATTGCAGTCTGAGGTTTCCCTAAGCTTCATCCGGGTGTTTTCTGTGGCCTGTCTCCGTGACCCCACAGCCTGAAGGAGCTGGGTGAAGCCGTCTTACCTTTACCGACACTCTCAGTAGGAAAAGAGTTCTAGAAGGATCCCCCATCTCACAAGGGGCTTGGGTTTATCTGAAACAACTGTTAAGCCTCATCCCCATAAGTCCCCACAGGGAGGTCACCTGGATGCACCGGTGGGGCAGTGTCCAGGCTGGGTATGCTAATTTCTGTGCCCGTTCCTTGCCTCATCTAGGAGGGGGCATCCTGCTGGGGTTTCCCGAGTGCTTACGTAAGTCCCTGGCACATGGTGAGCCGTCAACCTGGCCCCCATCGGCCCCATTTTGGATGGGGACACTGAGGGTTAGGGAAGTTCCAAGCAGGATTTAGTCCTAGCTCAGCTGACCTTGTACTCTGCACCCGTACCCATAGCTTGGTCCTCTGCACCACGCAGCTGCCTTTCATTCCTGGCGGGCGGGTGTTCTCGGCATAATCTGCCCCACGCTCTGTGCCCCGTTTTACTCCTGTGAAGTGCTGGGTTAACTGTCGAGGGCTAAACGAAGGTCAGAGGGGGTTGCTGTTGTCACAGACCTGGGGGGACTGCACCCTAGAGCTAACTTCTGTCACCTTGGAGTAAGAGTGCGCCCTGGTTCCAGCGAGCCCTTTGTGTTGTGAGCGATCATGGAAACTGTGGGGAACCAGAAGGAGAGGGGAGACCCAGGGCTGCTGCCCAGAGAGCACAGTCTTGCTGCCTTGGAGTGCGTCCTTCCCACCCTTTGCACACCATTTCTTTGAGTGGCTCCTGAGTCCCCTGTTCCCATCTGTGCAATTTCCCCTGCTCCTTGGGTGGTGGCAGCTAATGGACTGTTTGCCTTATTTGCTGGTGGCCTTGTCCCAGAGCCCAGTGCCTGAGTCCCTCAATGAGGTGTATCGCTCAGTCCAGGGGTGCTTGTGTCCAGGATGTCCACAGGGCATGGGTGGCACCTGGCCGGCCTACTCCTCTCCAAGAAGAATGGCTGGACAGGTGGCCATAGCACCTGGGGGTTCATGAACCCGAGGGATGTGCAGACAGGCTCAAGGTCTGACAGCATCTTGATTTTCCTCTGTCCTCAGCCACAGGCTTGTCCTGTTGACAAAACTGCCAAGGTGACGTCCTGCCCACGGGTAAATGGAGGGTCTCCTGTGCTGGGCACTGTGCGGCGGGGTGGCGGTGGGAGGCCCAGGTCACCTGCATGCACTCATCACCACAGCCTGCAGGGGGCACTGTGCTCTCCTGTTTCAAGGGGAGCACCTGCTGCTGTGACACCTGGGAGCCCGGGTTTAAATTAGGCAGCTGCCCTCTGCTGTCCCCATGCCCTGCTGCTTCAGTTCTCTGGGGACAATTTGTTCTAGTGTCTGTCCACATCTGGGTTGTTTGGATCCTGGGGCAGCCTGGGAGGAGGGGCAGGGACCATGGTATTCTGGTCCTGCCTATGGGGAAACCTGGCTGAATGCTTTCGGGCCTGGGCCCCACCTTCCCCATCCAGATCACATTCTCCACCCTCCCTCCCGAAGGACGTGGAAGGGCACCGGGGACTCTCACGAGGCAGAATCACCATGTCCACCCCCTCTCAATCCGCAGATGGGGAAACAGAGACTCAGAGAGTTCAAACCACTGTCCCCCAGTGAAGCCAGTGCGTGTGTGGCAATCCCCTTAGATCCTGTCATTTCTGTTTGCTGGCTGATCCCCTCCTGGAAAATGTTCTATTCTCCGTGGAAGCATAGATAAGCAATTTACCAATAAATCAGTCCACACATTGAGAGTGTGGACTTGGAAACATGGCAGTCAGACCGAGCATCTGGGGTCCTCCAGCAGCCTTGGGGTGCTCAGGACATGAACCCCTGGCTCCTGCCACCTGGCACTCAGCTCAGGCTGCTTCCCAGGCGAGATGAATCCTAATGGTTAAAAAATTGCAATTGTGAAACTATTTAAATGGGGGAAACAATGTAACTGTTGCTGCCCTAGCTGCCCATGGACATTAGACAGATGTGGACATTTGGCATGTGTGCCTGAGATTTTTGAAAGAAGTCAAACATTGTAGCTATAGCACAGACATTTCCTCCCTCGCTCCAGCCCTCCCCCCCATGTGACCTCCATGCACACATGGACATATTCCATTCTCCCACGTGTTTGTACGGTTTTGACGCATCTCTCTGTGCCCATAAACAGTGCATGCCATTGTGTCGTGTGCTCTCAACCCACGCGGCTGGTTCCATCACGGACATCTCTGCCTGCGGCTTGCTCTTCCCCACTCAGTGTTGTGTTTCCCAAATGGATTCCTAACGATAGGTGGGATTCCTCTCTATGAATAGCCCGCCGTTTGTCCATTTCCCCTCGGAGGGCCACTTTGTGTGTTGTTCCCCCTTTTTGCTGTGATAGTTAGTCCCACGGCCACCATCCTTATGAAGTCTCCCAGGGGCACGTGCTCAAGTGAGCAGGTGGGTTTCCGGGGAGACCCATCTGGGCTCTTGGAGTGTCTCCCGAGTCACTAGGTGTGGCCGAGGGGGGCTCCGGAGCCCCGTGCCGGCCAGGCAGAGCAGAAGAGCAGACTTCACGGGCCTGCATTCAGAAGGAGGTTTTTGCCTGCCTGCCTGCCTCCCTTCCCTCCTGCCCTCCCCTTCTCCCCCTCCTTGGGCATCTTTGCAATCGCATGGACTGCAGGTTACTGTGACCAGAGTTTTGCTCAACAGGTAATCTGTGTGGCACCCACATTCAGTAAGGGCTGGATGTTGTCATTTGTTTATTGAATAGTCATGCCATGGATCTGTTGACTACGCCTCTAGCCATCATGTGGGCAGGCTCAGTGCTAGGCTCGCTGCGCCTCCCAGCACCCTCCCCCTCCATGCCCCCTTCCTCAGCTGGCCCTGGCGCTCAGGCTTCTTGTCTCATGTGGTCTTTGGCCTGGAGGTTCCCTCCAGGTTTCCAGGAATTCCGAGGCCTCTTCCCCCTGGTCCTTCATCAGCCAGACATTCTACCACACCCAGGGGTCCCCAAGGGAGCCACCCCCTAGCCCCCAGAGGTGAGCTGTGTTGAAAAGGAACCTGGGGCTATTCAAGAGGGGGGAGTGGGAGCTGGGGAAACATCGGGAAATTCTTGATCCTTGAAACTAGTAAATACCATTCACTCTCCCCCTTACCCTTTAAATGACCCAAAGAATGGGGCTCGCGGGACCCAGGAACATGGCATCTTCTGTTCATAGTAAGGGTCTCAAGGGATGGAGGGGCCCCGAGATGCATGTGGGCAGAGCCCGTGGTGTGGGTCAGACCTGCTGGGACCTCAGGCTTGTCTGCCCCTCTCTGTGCCTCAGTTTCCTTGTGTGTGTCTGGTGGGAATGGATGGAGGGTCTTCTCTGGCTCACGAGGGAAGTCGGCCCGAGATACTGAGTCCCCCAGGGACACACTAGTGGGTATCCTCTTCTGCCCATGGGGAGGGATTAGGAAAACCAGAAAAACCACGTGGGCCCTGCTAAGCGCTCCCTCCCTCACCCTTCCAGGGACCCCGCAGCTCTAGTAGTGGTCAGCCTTCATGACAAGCCTTCACATGAGACCACCACCTCCTTACCCTTGCTCAGGGGTGGGCTGGTTCACGGACCTGCACTTTGAGGCCTCCTGCACCAGATCAGAGCCCCCAGCCCCACAATGCCCAGCTTCATGGCCTGAAGGCTCTTCGGCCCCCTTTGTTGTGCTCATCACAGCTCTAAGTTCTTCCCTTCATGATCCAATGAGGTGGGCTGCTTCTCCCACAGAAGATGTGCCCCAGCCTCCAGGGCTCTCCTGACTTGTGCTCAGCATCTGCAGAGGCCTGGCCTATGGGAGGTGTTCATCAGCCACAGTGGGAGTGAGTGAATGAGCAATTGATTGAATGAATAAATGAATGAGTAAGTGAGTGAAGGCATGAATACATGAATGAATGATTAGGTGAGGGAATGAATGATTGAGTGAGGAATGAATAAGTGCGGAATCGACTGAATGAGGGAGTAAGTAAACGAGTAAATTCAGTAAACTGAATACATGAATGAATGACTGTGAATAAGGGAATGAATGATGGATGAATGAATGAGTGAATGAGTGGGCTAATGAATGAATGAATGAATGAGCAAGCGTGTGAATGAAGAAGGTGTCCTGGGGCTCAGAGTCAGCCCTTCAGCAGACGGCACAGCAGGCTGGGCCTTCACGGGAGCTCCGTGCTCCTGCTGGCCAAGCTGTTCCTGGCAGCGCCCACCGCGGGGCCCTCCAGAGAGCCCCTCTTCCCCCAGAGCGTTCTTCTCAGCCTAGCAGTGGCATTGCCAACCTCGCGGCCCTCACACCCCAGGGGCACTGTCTCCCCGTGTTTCAGGGAAGCCCGCCAGACCCAGCCTCCAGTCCATCTCCGGACTTGGGGTTACTGCCTGTCGGGAAACAGTGGGCACGGGTCACCCTTCTTCCTCCTGTCCTCCACTTGGAACAGCCTGACGGGCTTGGATCAAGGCCTCCTGTCACTCTGGGCCTCACTCTGCTCATTTGTAAGTGGGGCCTGTGGTGCACAGGAGGTTTGGGCCCTCAGAGCTATTCTCCTGGGGACAGAGTCTGGACTGCCACACATGCTGGTTTCGATTTTGTGTCCTGGTCAGCACTGAGGCACATAGTGTTTAAAAGGATCCCCTCCCAAATAAAGCTTCCTAGAGCCGGCCAGCTGGGAGGGTCTTGCCCTCATTGTAGGGAGCCCCATTGGACATCTAGGTGGCCTCCCCTGCAGACAAGCCATCGGGCTGGGTTTTCCCTCTGCCCAGGCTCCTGCCTCCCTCAGATTGGCATGTGCCACCACCCCCTGTGACTCTCCCCAAGGAGCCAGCAGCATGGCAGCAAGGACAGAAAGGCAGGGAGGCTCACCAGAGGTGGACCCATTCTTCCCCATAGGGCTGAGAACATTCCAGGCCTGGAGGTGGGGGTTGAGTTAGGGCACCAGGGAGGGAAGTATCCCAGAGATACCCAAATGGGGCAGTGGGGATGGTTGGGGGGTTCTTGGGGTCTCCTTCCTTAGGAGAGAATAAGCTCACCGAGGCAGCAGTGAGAAGGTCCTGCCACGAAATGCTGTGTGACCTATAGGTGACTCAGCCTCTCTGAGCCTCCCATTCCTCAAGCTGGAGAAGCCGGTAGAAGGAGCTGCTTGCAAGGCCCCATCAGCTCTGGGATGGGGCTCTACTGTCCAGAGCCTCTTCTTCTCCTCCTTCCCCCCTGCATGGACCGTGAGGCCAGGGTGGGCAGCCCTTTGCCCTCCTTTCCCTCCCCTCCCCTCCCATCCATCTGTCGGGAAGCCTGGCGCTCCTGCTCAGCTTCCACCCTTGTACCCATTCCTTCTTCTCAGCCTGGGACATGGCAGCGCTGTCCTCCCCGGCGACAAGAGAGAGAGAGAGTCGCCTGTAGTTCTTGTGTAAGCTCACACTTGGACAAAGCATTTAAGGCCCTTCTCAGTTGACCCTAAGATCTTAGTTTTTGGGTTCCTTCCTGCGTCGTTCCCTCAATGTGCCACACCCGCAATCCTGCCGAGCCTTAGCTCCTGCTCTGCCTCCCTCTGGAAGGTTCTACCACTCCTTCCTCCTCTCCACCCACAGAGGTTTGGCCTACACAGGGGCCCCCAGTGCTGTAGTTTCTGACCCCATCCCCAAGCCTCTGTCGGGTGTTTGTTCTCGGGCTGTATTCCTGGACCGCACACTGAGGTCCTCAAAGGCAGGGGGCAATATCATGGCCATCTCTTTATCCCCAGTGCCTGCCAAATGATTTACCTGCTCTGTGCGTCAGTTTGCACTTCTGCAACATGGGTTCCTTACAGGGCCTGTCTCCTAGGTTTGCCGGGAGGACAAAATGAGTCAACACAGGGAAGCAGCCTCGAGCAGTGCCTGGCCGTGTAAGTTCTCGGACACTCACGGCCCCCATCGCTGTGTTCGTTTCCTGGGGCAGCTGGAACAGAGCACACAGGCCATGTGGCCCAGAGATGGTGGCCTCCCAGATCTGCCGGCTGGGAGCCCCAGAACAAGGTGTGGCATTTTCGGTTCCTTCAGAGGCCCCTCCCTTGGCGTGTGGCGGGTGTCTGTCCCTGTGTCCCTCTGAGTGTATCTGGGTCCGACTCTCTTCTTACAAGGGCACAAGTCATGACGGATCCAGGCCCACCCCAACCACCTTATCCACCTTACTCACCGCTCCAAAGACCCCACCTCTCATGACAGGCACATTCTGAGTGCTGGGGTTAGGACCTCAACATACGGATCGCGGGGAGCCCAGTTCAGCCCGGAGCAGGCGCTCATGGTTATCTGTGAGGTAAATGAATAGGCCGATGGCACGCTTCCTTTCCGCTTGGGAAATCTCACACATGGGGGGTCAGGCACACGCCTTGGGGTCCTAGGAGCTGCTCCACAGAGGCATTCAATGCTAGTAACAAGGGGAGCCTCGTGTGGAAGCTTCTAGTTTACAAATGCTCTCGTATCCATTGCCCAGTTTTGGCTCGACTGCCGTCTCTGATGGGAACCACACCCTTGGGAGCCCACCGCTCGATTCCAGGGGCTGTTCTCAGAGCCTCCACACCATGGGCCTGGGGCAGGAGGACAACAGCACCCGTTCTTGCTGGGCCCGAGTCAGGCCCATTTGTAAGTGAGCCCCTGGTCCTGTCCATCCAACACTCAATCATTGATTTATTCAGCAAACATCTTCCGTGGGTCTATTGTATGCCAGGCACTGTGCTGGGCACTGGAATTGATAGGACACACAGTTATCATCCCCATTTCACAGAAGGGGAAGCTGAGGCTCAGAGGGGTTCCCTCACTTGTGCAGGAAGGCGGAAGGCAGGGCCTCTCTGGGCCATGCTCTGTCACACGAATGCCCCCTCTGAGAGCCTGCCCTTTCCCCTCCCTTCTGTCCATCTGGGGGATGTGCCCTCCTCGGGGCCGCTCTGGATTGTCCTTGAATTTGGGGACCTGCCTTCCCCCTCAGCCAGTGGATCCGACACGTCTCGGGCTCCAGGCGGGGTGAGGCACGGTCCAGGCATTCCATGGCACCCAGTACACTGAGTTCTGCTCCGCGGGGACCCACTTGGTGCCAAGCAGCAGACTCCCAGCTGTGGCCAGCACTGCGCCCTGGATCCAGAGTTGCTTGGCGGCAGCCTGGGCAGCTCAGGCTATGGGTCCCCTCCTGCACCTGTGGGGTCAACCGTGGGCTTGTTGGGATTAGCTATGGAGAGTCATGGAATCGTGGAGTTGGGGTTTGGAAGATGAGCAGCCCATAGGTGGGAGTTTGGAGGGAAGTGCGAGAAGACTTGGGTGGGTGCTGAGATCTGGGGAGTAGCCGATGTGCTGTTCCCCAGTCGTGCCCAGCCTGGCATGGCCTTTTCACGTCTGCGGCTGCGACCTGAGGGCTGGGACCGCGTGTTCCAAACGCCTGCTGAGTTGGTTCTTTGAGTTTTTCATGGTACCGCACTTGAGAGAAGGCACTGCGTTTCCGTTAAGGGTTTTGTTCCCCTACCCCCACTTTTCCACACTCTTCTCCCTTCCCACCACCTCCCACTGGGGGAGTCAGGAACGCCCAGGCCGAAGACACAGCTCACGTTTGCCAGAAGCTTCCTCAAGATGCCCGCCCTTCCAGGGATGTCAAAAGAAAGGAGAGAAGGGGGTGTCAGGCCTGAGGAAGTGATGATTCTGTTGGGGTGCAGGCCTCTCCCCAAATTAACTTATGCCCCACGTCCTGGTCCTGCATGACCTAATCTCCGCCTTTGTCTCTCTTCCACCGGGACAGAGCTTGCTCTGTGTCTGAAGAGGGGAGCCCGTGGAGGACCCCAGCCTGAGAACCAGCGCCCACCCCGGCCCATGGGGCCTCGCCCACCACCCGCAGTGGCTGAGTGCCCCCTGGCCCCCGGTGCCACCAGGCCATGCCAGTGCTCGTCTGCACAGTGGTCACAGACTGTGTGATCAGGGAGCTTCTGAGCCCAGGCTGGGATGTCCACCCAGTCCCACAGCCTGCCCCTCCAAGTCCCCTCTGATTATGACCCAGGCCTCTCTGGAAGCTTCTCTGAGGGATGGCTACCCTCCATCGCGCAGGGGTTACCCTTCTGCAAGCCCCTGGCACTGGCTTGGCTGGCCAGGCTTTACAGCCTGTCCCCCTCCCACCCCAAGGTTCTGTGACAGTGGGACCATGATGCTCTGGCCCAGAACTGCCCTGAGTAAATGCACCATGATGGGAATGACCGTCTCATTCATGAGCGCCTTCTTACCCGCCGGACCCGGGGTTCGCCCCTGATGCTCAAGGTCTCGTTCTGTCCTCTTGATGCCCACCTGCTGTTTGGGCCACATCTGCAGGCTGAGTGACAGCTCAGGTCTTGGAGCTGGCAGTTGGCAGACAGCATACTTCTGGCCCCTCCCAGAGGGTTTCCATCATCTGGTTTTTGGAGGGCCAGGTCCGAGTGCAGCAGGGGCCTCCGTCCTGGGGAGCCCACTGCTTGTCTGCATGGCGGTGGTGGCCTGAGAAGGGGTAACGAGACTGATGCAGGTCCTGAGTTCACAGAGGCCACCCCAGGCCCCCAGGACAAGGACGCTGATGTCACCACTTCACCTTGCTCTGCCTGCTTGACTGGGGGACCACTGATCCCGAGACTTCCCTGGGGGCTCAGGAGCATCTTCAAGTAGATTGGCTTCCCGCTGCCCTACCCTCTTCCTTGGGGGCCAGGCGCAGGTGTCACCAGGTGACCTCTGCGGGAGACACCGTGTTGGTCAGTGGGAGACTGTGGGCTCCAGACTCAGAGAGCTGACTCTGCGGTGGCCTCGGCCATGAACTCACCAGGCCTTCCAGCACAGCACCCAACTTCTGGGTGGACGCAGGGACTGGAACTGCATCTGTGGGCTCGCAGCTGGGGGAAATGGAGGTGCCTGGAGATCAGTGCTTCCTGAACCGGCTCTCTGCTTCTCCTCACCCAGTAACCCTCACACAAGGGGTGTGTGTTTCCCATTGTCATCGTGTGGCTAGCAGTGGTTAGTGACCTTCTGAGTCCAGAAGGAGACACAGCCGGCGGAGGTGGGCTCGAGGACGCCATGGGCTAGCTTTGGTTGGCCCATCCCCAGGTCCCCCCCACTCTCCGGGTCTTTGAATGGACCTATCTGGGAGGAAGGACAAGGAGATGGAACAGCCACTTGGGGACTAAGGCCTGTGAGCATCTGTCCTCTGTGTTCCAGAACCTTCTCTCTGGCTCTTTTTGGTGCCCCGGTGAGGGGAGGTTGCTTCTTGGTCCCTCTAGATGAATGAGGAGCCCCTGCATGTTCTGCATCATGCTATGAAAATCCTGCGGAAGCAGAGAAGGCAGGGGGCCCACCTTCCACCTCCTATCTCCTTGACCTTCCTAAGACCCCCTTGTTGTCTCCTCAGTAATGACAGCTTAGTCTCCAGGGCGCCAGTGCCCAGACCTTCTGCAGGGCATTGCACACAGAGGGGTGGGTCATATGGCGTGGTTTTGAGTGCCTTTCCTTGACCGTGAGTGACGTTGAGCATCTTTTCATCTGTCTGTTGGCTATCTGTTCCCTGGAGAAATGTCAAGTTTTTTTGTCCATTTTTTTAAAAGATTTTATCTGTTCATTTGACAGAGAGAGAGAGACATCATAAGTAGGCAGAGAGGAAGGCAGAGAGAGAGGGAGAAGCAGGCTCCCTGATGAGCAGAGAGCCCGATGCGGGGCTCGATCCCAGGACCCGGAGATCATGACCTGAGCTGAAGGCAGAGGATTTACCCGCTGAGCCACCCAGGGGCCCCTTTTTGTCCATTTTTGAATGGGATATTTTTGTTCTTCTGGTGTTGGGGCCCTGCACTTTATAGTGTATAAAAGGCCATCTACATCCTCAACTTACTTGTGCAGGAGACTGGGAACAAGGTTCTCGCTCCCCTTTCCCAGGGGAGGGCAGTGAGCGTGGATGAAGCGGTCACGCACCCTGGGGTGAGTGGTGGGGCTCTGAGCCCAGCGTGCCTTCCTCACACACGCGGTGCCCAGCTCGCCCTTTCCTGCTGAGTGGATGCTGACAGGGTAGCCCAGGGTCATTTCTCAGAGGGCAAGCATGTCACCTGTATAGCAGGCAATAGGTGAGTGGGACGTCGTGTGGGTGGTAGGTGTGAGGAGTTTACCCGGTCATTACAGGTCGGCCAGCCAGCCAGTCAACACCACCAAATGTGTTCTCCTTGGCCAAGGAGACCCCCTACATACAGGAAACCAGATAAAAATTGGGGAACACTCCTACCTGTAAACGTCTGAGCGCATGGGATGGACATCCTGGCCTCTGCCTTCCTGGTGCTCACGGCCTCACCGTGGTCAGCATGTGGCTGTGGTCTGTCCCTACAGTGGCCTTCTCTATGGGTGGATCTCAGACCTCAGGATCAGTGCCGGGTCTGGCACAGAGGAGGTGTGAGTGAACCCAGGAGGCCCGCTGGGGGTGGCACCCACTCTGGATGGTGTCCAGTGAGGAGCTGCGGGCTGCGTGCCTGGGTGCTCCTGGGTCCCGTGGTCCTTCTCCCCACTGTCCAGGTGAGGAAAATGGGTTCCCGATCATGTGTCACCCAGGACGCCAGCCCAGCAAGTCTGGCCCTGAAGCCCCGCTCTGGCCACCATGCTGGGGAATCTTCCTTCGTGACACGGGGAGGAAGGAACGGGGCCTCTGATGCTGTCAGTCCCACATTAATAGCGCTCACTGGTAGCCTGTCAACAAAGAGAGGATGGAGTAGTACTGTCAAGAGACCCGGTTTTGAATCCTACACGTATTCCAGCTGTTGGACTTAGGGTGGGGGAGGGGTGGGACTGTTTACTTGGCTTTCTTGGAGCTAAAGGGGGTTTTAGAAGAAGACAGCAGCCTGTAACAGGTGCTTACTACATGTTTCCTTCCTAGAGTGGAGGTGTGTTCTATCTGTGGCCTCTCCCTGGATGGCGGGGCAGCAGGGCGCGGGTGAGGGGTTGGCTGCAGGGCCTCTGGGGACAAGCAGGGCTCACTTGTCAAGCGCCTTGCCTGCCGTTCTCCACATCCCATTAGAACAACAGATGCCAGAAAGTGGCAAAGCAATTTGTTGTTTAACTCTGGGAAAAAATGAGATGAGTGATTTGTGCTGATTGAGTTTGGAAACCGGGGAGGAATGCAGAGCAGATCTGGGGGGCCTGTGGAGTGGCGTTCCTGCACTGCCTTGGAGCACAGAGCCACGCATACCAGTGGCCCCGATTAATGTTTCAGCAGGAGCTTCACTGGTCTGCATCCTGGTGCTCACCAGACTGGCATGAAATTGGTTTCCCTGTTGTCACACTGGGAGTCTCAATGTGGCAGCTGGTGACCTCCTGCAGGCGCCACCGAGCCTCCACGCTGGTGGGCCGTAGATGCGGATTTGAGAAAGGATGAGAATGCCTTATTTATTGGGCTATTGGAAGCAACTGTGAGCCACAGTATTAATTCATTCAATCATTGACTCAGGAAGCACTCCTTGAGCCTCTCCTCTGGGCCAGGAGTAAGCCCAGAGCTGGGGATGACACGGCCAACGGGACATAGCTAGCCCCACAGTCCAGAGCTTTCCCGTCTGGAGGAGCAAAATAGACCCCAACTGCTTCAGTATCCTGAGACATCATAGGGTAGGCACGCATCTCATAGAACCCGCTTGGCCTCCTGTGGTCAAGTAGCTGGGGGAGTCGGAAAAGGTTCCTTGGGAGTGGAACATGTGGGTTCTTTCGTACTGGTCATCGAGGGATGCATAGGAGTTTGCAGAGGATGGGGGCAGAAGGGCCCTCTAGGAGAGGGCGCAGCCTGGGCTCAGGGTCTCCTGAGGGGCTGGGGGCTCTTCAGGAAAATGGGAGCGGCATATGGGCATGGAGTCGGCGGGATTGGTGGTGGGAGAAAGGAGTAAGTAGTCAGCTGCAAGAGGCCTGGAATGCGGTTGTGAGTCCTCATTCTTGTCCTTGCTGGGCAAGTCCTGACGGAAGGGGAGCAGGGGCGGGGGGGAGGGATGGAAGTGGAGGAGACCCATGTGGTCTGCTTTGTCCTCTAGAAAGAACTGTGCTGCATCAAGAATGGCTAATTTTGGGGCGCCTGGGTGGCTCAGTGGGTTAAAGCCTCTGCCTTCGGCTCAGGTCATGATCCCAGGGTCCTGGGATCGAGCCCCGCATCGGGCTTTCTGCTCAGCAGGGAGCCTGCTTCCTCCTCTCTGCCTGCTTCTCTGTGATCTCCATCTGTCAAATAAATAAATAAAATCTTTTTTAAAAAAAAAAAAAGAATGGCTAAGTTTGGGATCCATGTTTGTCCCCATTCAACAATGGTGAGGGCGAGACAGGCGGACCCGCACTCTGGGAACCCCAAGAAATAGTGTCCTGTGACCATTACCACTGAGATCAGTGAGAAATGGGCAACAGCACAAAAGCCCATCCTAAAATCACTCTGGAATCCTGACTTTCTGGAATCCCAGCACACTCAGATGGGGGTGTGTGTCATGCCCCAGGAGCAGTGCCTGGCACTGAGGGAGGAGGAGCCCAGGGAAGGTGCATGGGGAAGGGGGGAGGTTGGCAGATGGCCCCCCTTCCTTACTCCCACTCCCAATCTAAAGGCTGCTGAGTCTCGCTGGCTTTGGGCTGAGGTTCGGGGAGGTCTGTGGGGTGTGGCCCCAGGCTCTGGGTGTCCTGGCCAGGTTACTTGACCTCACTGTGAAAGGGGGGCTGAAAGTTGTCCCTGGAAGGACTTCAGAAGCTGCAATAAGGCTAGTTATTAGCTTTTCTGAGGAGGCCAAAGTCCCTGTGCGGATGTCAGGTGAGAGAGCAGACTGTCGGTGGACCCTGGGCAGCCCTGTGTTGGAGGCTTTTCGGCTCAGCAGGCGTGTTCTCCTACATTTAGCCTTGAAGGGACCCCAAGGCATAAATATTTAATTGTAGTAGAGACGATTTAGCTTTGTGCTGCTCTTACTCTTGTCCTCTTTAATTTAGCAGAACAGTACAAGTCTTGCAGGATTCTTTACCAGGTGAAAGGTGTGCTGTTCGGGGTGCACTCATCAGGTGTGTGCGACCCGGGGTGCTGGGGAGGAGGCAGGAGACCCCACACTGGGCACAGGATCCAGAGTGCGGCTGGCAAGGCTCTGTCACATTTCTGCTGCTTGGGATGTTTATGGGGACATATCTGCCCCCTCCAGGGAGCTGTGCTAGAGATGTGAACGCGCTACTCCTGTTACTGGTTTTTTTTTCTTTTCTATAAAAACACAGAGTTGTTATAGAAAACATTGAAGAGGAAAGGATTCACATGGAATCTTACTCGCCATGGCTTTGTTCCTATTAACAAGGCAGTCTTAGGTAGGGTTAATAGATAATCAGGAAACAAGTCAAGCTGAAAACTTACATAGTCAATCGTCTCAGGCTCCTGTTACAATAAACCTGAGGTGCAGGTTCTCTAACCACTCCTCTTTTGCAGATGAGGAGACTGAAGCTCAGACAGCCCAAGCAATGTGTGCCAGGGCAGCAGGCCAGTGGCAGGGCAAGGACAGGAGCACAGGGAATAGACTGCTGGCACTAGCTCGATAGAAATTAAAAAAAAAATGGCCCCAGATCTTCCAACTGGAAGACAACCACTATCAACATGGGGTGCCTTCCTCCAGGCAGGGATGACGGTGGTGGTAGTGATGATATTGGTGATGATGGTGGTGATGGTGATGGTGATGGTGATGGTGATGATGGTGATGGTGATGATGATGGTTATGGCAGTGATGGTGATGATGATGGTTATGGCAGTGATGGTGATGATGGTGGTGATGGTGATGGTGGTGTTGGTGAGAGTGATGATGATGATGGTGATGATGATGGTGATGGTGATGGTGATGATGGTTATGGCAGTGATGGTGATGGTGGTGATGATGGTGATGGTGATGATGATGGTTATGGCAGTGATGGTGATGGTGGTGATGATGGTGATGGTGATGATGGTGGTAATGGTGAGGATGGTGGTGATGATGATGATGGTGATGGTAGTGACGGTGGTGATGGTGGTGATGATGGTGATGGTGATGATGATGGTGATGGTTATGACAGTGATGGTGATGGTGGTGATGATGGTGATGGCGATGATGGTAATGGTGAGGATGGTGGTCATGGTGGTGATGATGGTGATGATGGTGATGGTTATGGCGGTGATGGTGATGGTGGTGATGATGGTGATGGCGATGATGGTAATGGTGAGGATGGTGGTCATGGTGGTGATGATGGTGGTGGTGGTGGTGATGATGGCGGTGATGGTGGTGATGGTGATGGTGATTATGATGACAATAATGAAGGTAATGGAAGGGACTGAAAATAAAATGATAGAGATAGAGACTATATGTTGACTCTTATAGACAACTATTTGTTTCTCTAAGAAATTCAGTGCTCTGAGAGCCAACAGGTGGTTTGCACAGACTCCAACTCTAAGCTGTGTCATTCATTTTTCTTCCCTTGTGCTCCCTGGCTGACTAAGAGCAGGAGGTGATGGATCAGAACCTCCAAACGGAATTCTGTTCTTCCAGAAAGATCCTGCTCTTACAATACCTGTTGAGTCTGTAGCTTTTTCCCAACCACTGAGTGCTTCTATGTCTCTAGCAAACCGGTCCCCAGTCCCTGTGGCACACGAATGTCTTGGAGTGCTGTGAAAATCAGGAGTCTGGCCACCACTCCAGAGATTCTGACTAAATTGGATTATGGTGGGGCCCCTGGGTCTATTGAAAAGCTCCCCAGGTAATTCCAATTTGCAGCCAAGGCTGAGAACCCCGCAAGGGATTTCATTCTTTCTCATTACAGGGCTGTTTAAAAACAGTCTCCTACCCGGCGTCTCATGGGGAGGTGAGATTAGTGGCACCACAGGAATCTGTCACCAGAAAGAGGGAGGCGTCTGTTAGCAGACAGTGGGTTCTCATGGTCAGCCATATTGAAAAGAAAAAAGAGGAGGTCAGAGGTCACCAAGGAGGCAGACAAAGGTACTCAAGTCATGGGACCAGGGAGTTTAGTCTTCCCTGGGCAGGTTCATGGCCAAGGAAGAAAGAGTCCTTCTGCTCCTTGAGCCTTATCTGCTCTTTCCCCCAGAAGAGTAAGTACGGCTCAGATTGGCTAAGAGACCTGCTCCGGGTCACACAGCAAGTTACTGTGTCTGTCTGTCCAGCAACGCACTCCTCCATTCACCTGTCCATCAACCTGTCCATCCCCCCTTTCACACCCCAGCCTTGTTAAAGGAGAAAATGAAGAAGAAGAGCTCCAGTGTAGGTAGGAGACCCTACCTACCTGTGTTCTAGCCCCCTTTGGACATCTTATGCATTGGCACATGTGCTCTGTCCTGGCCCCGGAACTGGGCAGTGTTGGGGTTTAAGAGGCACGGAAGATAGGCTGCAGCCCTCAAGGGGCTTATAGCTGTGGCCGGGAAAGTGTGGACACTGGCTGACGGGCATAGACAGGGTGTGATTGGGGCTATTGGAGAGATGCAGAACGGGAGGCATCCGGGCAGGGAGCCGGGGCAGAATGGGAGGCTAGGAACACACAGCCGGTGGGATTGCACAAGCCCTGACCTCTCTGGGCCAACACAAGGCTGAAGACCCATCCCTGGGTAATTCAGGGCTGAGGGGATTATTTGAGGTGCTGACTAAGTGGTGGTTGAGTGTTTGTTAGCAATCCTGCCTGCGTGGGTCTCAGAGGTTTTGAGTTAAGTCTCTAGAGGTTGGTAGGAAGGGGATCCCGGGTGGAAAGGACAGCATGAGCATGAGCAAGAAGGTGGGAGTGTTGGGGGCCGTCCGGAGCCCTGAGGGCAGTGGGAGCAGAAGGGCGGGTGCGGTGAGGCTGAACAGGTGCATGGATGCTCCCTGGGGGTCATGGCTGCCGAGGGGTGGTTGGCTCTAGCCTGGGGCCGAGAGGAGCCACAAGCTGTGTCGGGAGGGAGACCCTGGTAGCTGTTGTCACGGTCTGGAGACTGTGACTGGGGACACCCGGGGTGGGGGGCCTGAGGTTGGGGAGGGACCCATGAAAGAACTGTCGGGGACTGAGCACGGGAACACAAAGCATCTGCCACGTGAGGGCTCATGTCCCCACAGGAGACAGACAGACCAGTATAACAGGAAAGACTTGATGCTGATCTAGGAGGCCCTGGTTTGTTCCCAGAGCCCACGACGGTGTGCAGCCCCTCGTGGGGTCTCTGAAAACACTTTGCACGTGGAGAAAGTCCAGGTCAGAGGGAGGAGGGCTAGGGAGCAGGTGGTGGAGGGTGGAGGCAATGGGGGTGCTGTTTTTGATGGTCCCGGGAGGCTCTCCGAGGAGGCCCCCTACGAGCTGAGCCCGACTGAGGGTGGACGCCAGGCCTGGAGGGATCAGGGAAAGAGTTCTAGGCAGAGACACCGCCGAGCCTGGAGACCTGGGGACATTGTTTGGTAACCCCAGGCTGGGGTCCGCAGGGCAAACAAGCTTGGGAGAGAAAGGTGACCAGTCCACCCCCGCACCGTGTCTCCTCAAGCCTCCTTTTCTGCCGACCCTGCCCTCAAGCCTTGCACCCGCTGGTCCATCTTCGGGATTCCCAGAACAACTTCAGACTCCTGAGAGTGATCTGGGGCCTTCTTCCTTCATGAAGAGAGAGCTCTGTGCTCCCTTGTGACTGTGTTTTCACTGATCTTCCCCACATAGTCAGGGCTCCATTACAAATTATAAGAAATACCTTCAGATCCCTGACACTGTCTGGGCCCCAGTTTGTTGGAAATGGCACCTGTGAATGGTACGAGGTGGACCAGCTCCCAGGGAGGCTCGCCGGTGGCCCACACCATGCCATCACCTGAACTGGGGACCTTGGGGAGGGACAGGTGGCAAGGGTTCCGTCTGCCACATTTGGCTCCTGAGAGGCTGTCCCAGAGTGATGGGCATGCGTAGACCAGGCAGGTCCTTGGGGCTGTTTGCCTGGGGTGGCAACCTGGCACCTACTGCTGGGTCTAGAAACATGTCTCACTTCTTAGGTGACTTTTGTGAAATGCGCCATTTTGTGTGCTCGGCAGGATGGCCCCAATGGTCTGTCTTTGCACAGGCTTTGCTGACATCAGTTATGCAGGGGGGGGAGGGGGGTCCGAGGGATCACAGCTCTGCCCCCGCCCATGCTCCCCCGGAGAGTGGGGCCCTGAGAGCCGTTGGCCTAGAGGGGACAGACAGTTCCACGTATGGTGCCTGTACCGAGGGAAGGGCCCGGGGCTGGCGGCACAGTGAGACCTCCCTCGCCTGCCAGGTTGGGGAAGGTTCAGGAAAGACACTGGGAGGTGACGGTGACCACATGGGAATTTGCTGGGTGGGGAAGGGGAGCAGAGCAGAGGGCAAGCTCCCGTCTTGGGGGTGAGGGGACGTGGCATTTCTGGAGAAGCCCCACCTGGCTGGGGCAGAGGCAGCCTGGGGGGAGGCCTGGTCAAGAAAGACCATGCCGAGTTCAAGTGCTTGTTTGCTGACCTCCAGGAGGGGCCTGCGGGGGAGGCTGAGGGGCAGGCAGCAACCTTCTCCCTCCCCACATTTCCTTCATGCCTGCCGCAGTGGTCAGAGAGACGGGAGGGCCCCGACTGGCCTACAGGCACTTTGGGCAGAGCGGGAAGGCAGAGCGGGAAGCCACAGCTCCCAGTTGGCCCCACTAAGGAAGCCTCCCTGAGACTGGTCGTGGGGCGGGGGCTTCTTCAAGTCTGCAGCTAATATCCCGCTGGGAGGCTCCCACCCTCTGGACCCCGCTTTGACAGGGGATGGGGGCGCCGATTAACTGAACCAATCTTCATCAGCTCAGACCGTGAAGAGGGAAGCACACGTGAGTGGGGCCAGCGTGTTAATGAGAAAAGCAATCCTTGGCCCTTGAGACCAGTGTTGTTGGTTCTGCATTTTATTTCGCTGGTTCCTTTGGCAAAACTGGCACGAGCCCCCAGTGTGTGCAGTTGGGTAAGCCAGATGTGGGGGAGAGCCTGCCTCAGCCTGACACGGTTCCAGAAAACGGCCAACCCAGGGGTCAGGTAAGACTGGAGTGATGAGAGCTCCAGGCAGAGGCAGCAGCCAGGACAAAGATTCAGAGGCCGGGTGCCATGGAACCTTCTAGAAGCTTGGTAGGGGAAGTCGAAGGGTCATAGGCTAGGGATCCTGTGGGATGAGGCTGGAAACCCAAGGTGGGAACAGGTGACAAAGGCCCCAGAAGGCCCACACACATGTGCACACACATATTCACCCTCTTTTCACACTACTCAGACAGAAGGTCAGGCAAGGGCCTGGTATCTGAGAACTATCACGGGAAGGACGCACCAGATATCTGGGCCCGGGGGCCTCCACTGTCTTGGTGTCCATGTCCCTCCCTCTGGCAGGGTTTTAACAGAGGACCCCGGTCTCCATGGCTGCCTGAGGGCGTGAACAAGGCCCTGTGGAAGGGCCCGTGGCCCATGCCAGAAGAAGGGCAGGTGAGGGCTGAGGGCACATTCTGATGACTGTCTGGCTGCGTCTGTGGGTGGGCAGGCTCAGGCCGTGTGTCACCCTGGGCTCTCCGAAGGAGCCAGACTGGCAGGAGATGGGTGGAAGGGCGGGTGTAGACAGAGGAGTAGACAGGGATCATGGATTTGCTTTAGGGCCTCGGCCCGTGTCGCTGTGGGGTTACCAGGTCAGAAATCAGGAGGGCAGACCTGTGGGCTGGAGGCTCAGGCAGCGAGGGGCGCTCACACTCCTGAGGCAGAAGGTCTTCTCTGGGAAACATCCGTGTTTGCTCTTCTGGCCTTGGGCAGGTTGGATGAGGTGCTCTCCTCCCACGATGGAGGGGTGCCCCCTTCACCCGGTGTCAGCTGATCATAGACATGAATGAGCCACAGCTGCCACACACCTTCACAGCAATGCCTTCGTGAGTGTGGGATCGAGTCCCTGGGGGCTACGGCCGGACCCAGGGGACAGAACTGTCCCTGGTCACCTGCCATCTTTCCCTGCTACCCAAGCCATGGGACAGGGACCTGAGTGAAAAGCAAAGCGGAGAATGTCCCAGAAACGCTGGCTGGCAGCACACAAGTCCCTGGGCCTGGCCAGTCCTGGGACCCAGCATCCCTCCCTCCACTGCACTGGTCCTTGCAGCGGATCTCCATGGAGCACCCGCTCTGTGCTCTCGCGGTGCTCCCGTGTTCCCCTCAACGCTGGTCGTGGTTTTACAACCTGTCCTGGTATTGGCCTCGCATCCACTTTCCTTACCAGAAGTACCTCAAAGAGCCCACTCCAAAGTCTGTCTTGGATCTAAGTCAGGGAAATGCACCGCTAAGCTCACTTGGTGCTCCAGAGAATTCCCTAAGATGTGGTGAAATTGTCCCTTTTGAGCCACCAGGGCCCAGCTGGGGCCCTGGCTGGGGCTCTCACACCCTTGCTCTGGGGCCTTGCTACTATCAGTGACCGTGATGGAGTGGAAACGACCCTTAGGGTCCCCTCTGGGCTCTGGGAGGGGTTTCTCAGCCAGCTGGGTCTGGGGCAGGACTGGTGTTCAGGTACAAGTCTTGGGTACGGGTATGAGATGCAGCTCAGGAATGTCTGAGAAGCCCTCACCGCGAGGGTTTTCTCTTGAGAGCTGCGACCCGTCCCCCACGTCTGTTTGACCTGCTCTCCTTTCCTTGAAATGTGTGCTGAGCTGTCCCCTCTGGGTGGGGCCGTCTGTGTCCCCTTCTCCATCGTAGCCCTTGCTGCCTCCGTGTCCACAGCCCAAGACAAAATGTCAGCAACAGGTGACAAGTGTCACTTGGCCACACCTGGGTGTCTTCTTGGATTTCTTCTGCGTCTCCTGCCTCAGTTGCCGGCCACTGTTCAGACCTCCTTCCCTGCGAAGCAGGCCCTCTGCTTGTTGTACTGGGGTGAATAGCATCCCCCAAAATTCACATGCACCTGAAACCTCTGAATATGGCCGTAGTTAGAAACGGGGTGTCACAGGTGTAATTTGGATGAGGTCACACTGGAGTAGGCGGCCCTCCAATCCAATGACCGATGTCCTTGTCAAGAATAGGAAGGACGCAGAAGAGACCCAGAGAGGAGGCCACGTGACAAGGCAGACAGATCAGACCACTGTGTCTACAAACCAGGGAACACGGCAGAACTGGGCAAGGTGACAAGACCTACCCCCAGGGATGTCTTTGGATGATATGAGGCCCCACCTGTACCTGATCTTGGACTTCTGGCTTCCAGATCTGTCTGGGAAAGGTGTGTGGGACCCCAGCTATGGGCTTTGGGCCTCGTCTTCTCCTTCTCCCATGGATGCTTTTCTGGAATCCTTGAAGTCGGTAGCTGGTGCAGTGATCAGCTCATTCAAAACCGGCCCTGGGATAATACGACTCACAGTTATCCATGAGGGCAGGAGCACACAGAGCAATTTAATTGAGTTCAGACAAGACCTTTGGTGCACCTACAGCATCCCGGGACTTGTTAGGTCAGAAAACCCTAAGGCGGACGAGAGACTCACCCTCTGCTCCCCAGGAGTTCCTAGTCTACTAAGGGACTGTCGGGAAGTTGTGCAATGTCCCCCTGCTTTATGGTAAACTGTAGACCAGACGAAAGAGCAATCATTGTTGGCTGGGGTCACATGCTGGGGAGTCTTAGAGGGGACCACCAGGAGAACGTGACCTCAGGGAAGGGTTTTGGAGGGTGTGTAGGAGTTTTCCAGGCCAGCGTGGAATCAATGGCCTTCGGAGATGGGAGAGAAAACATAAGCAAGTGCACAGAGGCTAGAACTGCTGGGCTGGTGGTTGCTGAGGCTGCTGGTGTGTTGTTTGGGTGTGGCGGTGTTACAGCCCCAAGTTGGCTGAAGTCAGGTGAGATTTGTTACTGGAAGTCAGACCCGCTCCTGAACCCAAGAGCAGAGAGCCCTGGTGGGTGAGCATGATGAAGTGGGGAGCCGGAGACATTGGATGTCTGGGTTGGACAACTCCATTCTCTCTCTCCCTCTCCCTCCTTGCTTCCCTTTGGGGAATTAGCCTTCTGCTCCTGCTGGTGCCCCATCCAATATGGCCACCTTGGACTCTGAATCCGTGTTACGGTATCATTCAGGAACCTGCTTAGCCAGCTTCTCCAGACCTGTCTCCAAGTTCCTGGGAAAGAGAATATGATGAACAAATCCAGGGTCCTGCCTGGGTCTGGCCCTGGAGCTTTTGTCCTCTCAGCTGGAGCCCTCAGGAGGGCGACAGGGCTGGGGAAGATCACTTGCCTCTCTGCTGGGCTTGGGCGTGAGTGTTAAGAGCTCTGAGCCCCAGTTGCTTTCCTGTGACACCCAGGGATAGGGACTTGGACCTCCTCCCGGGAGAAATGAAATATTCCATTAAGGTCCCTGCCAGGGTGAGATCACTTCAGTCCCCTACAGCTTTGTGCCTGTTTTCTTGCCCTGTCCTTCCCACAGCTGCTGTCCCAGCAGCAACACAAGCACAGGGACACAGATGGGGAGAACCCAGCTTGGTCCCCCAGCTGAGCTGGCCTCGGGACAGCTTGCTAACTCCCCAGGGCTGCCAGGGCATCTGGCAACTAGGTGTTGGCAACCCTGCTGACTTCACAGTCTTGTGAAAAAGCTTTGGTGGGAAAAAGGGTTACAAAGTGCCAGGCATGTGATAGGTCCTTGGACACATGTTATCTCTTTAATAAGCGGGTAAACGAGAGTGAAGACCTTTCTGGCCATGTTCTCAACGAAAGTAGACACAAATAACTTGCAGCCAAGCCTAAGTGGGTTTTCCTGCCTGGGTTCTTGGGGTTTGGGGACTCTGAGATCATCTAAGCCCAGATACCCATTTGTTGGAGGCAGGGCACGGGAAGACGGAGGGAAGGGCGCTGACCGGGCGCAGCTCCTGGCCGTCCATACACCTTCTCTTCTAAGGGGGAGACACCTCCACCTGGGGTGACACCACCAAGTCCTCACACTTTGCTGGAAAAACAGAAGTGCAAAGAATCGAAGCTGTGCGTACTTTGCAGCATCTTTGGAATTTCCGAGCCCAGGCTGTTGCAGACCTACATGAGCTGTTTTCCGACTGGGTTTTTCAAGCCTCTAAGGGTTTTTCTATTTCTTTGCTTTCCCACTGTGTCCTGGAAAACACAGCGTGGGAAAAACCAACACGCGCTGAGAGGCACGGTGGCGTCCATCCTCCCAGAGGCCTCTGCTCCCTGCCCTCAGACCTCGCACGCTGCCTGTGGCCACCTGTGGCAGGTGGTTGCACATCTGAACATGTTCTCCGGGGGGCTTGAGAACTGCATCCCGTCTTCCCCATGGGGGCCCACCGCCTTGCCCTCCGGCTACACATTTCCGTGTTTCTCCAACTGGGGGACTCAAGTGACCTCCGGGCATCGGGTCTGTCTCGCTCTCCGGCGGGGCAGAGCAGGGGCAGCTGGATGGGGTGGATGTCATGCCATGGTGGAGAGGACTGTCGCTGGGGAGGCGAGCTGCAGTGGCATCTGTGGGACAGAGCTGAGCATGGCCCTGTGAGGAGGCGTTGGCCAGAAGGTGCTGTGGTCAGAGCTCGAACCCGCGTCCTCCATGCATTCAGATCCCGCAGGTTTTCCCTCCGCTTCTTTCCTCCTTCACTCAGAGCTCATTTAAAAGCAAAAGCAACAGGATCCTCTCCTTAAATGAGAGCATTCTGATTAAATGTCACCGGTGTCCTCACGGTGCCCAGCCCTACCTCCCTCTGGTGCTTCCCAGAGGGTGGAGGGTGCACATGTGTGTGTGTGTGTGTGTGAGAGAGAGAGAGAGAGAGAGAGAGAGAACGTACGTGTGTGCATGAGCAAATCACCCGCCGTCCCTACCAGAAGGGAAGTTCCTCTCAGAGTGTTGGGACCTGGCCGGTTGGTTCCCGTCGGGGCGTTTGTTGAATGAATGAGTGAGGGAGGGAGGAGCAAGTCTGGCCGTGTGTCTGACCGTCCTGTGGGCACAGACTCCTCTGACAGGACTGTCAGACACCTGCGTGCACCCCCACGACGTCCATTCACACTCAGGACCCGCAGCTCCCGGAGGCTGCCTGCAGATGTGCACAGCCTTTTATCACCATGGATCGGCTGTGTGCGGAGCACCTGGGTCGTCCCAGCCCAGGGCCCGGAAGCTGCCGCCGCTGCTTCTCCATCACACCGGGGACCTGCTGCTTCATCCTCAGCAGCCCCCTGCACCTCCCCCCCCACCCCACCCCCCGCCCCGCATATGGCTCAGCTTTTGTGCCTGCCAGGGCCCTGAGGCTGAACAGTTCCTCCGGGCCCATCCTAGCACAGCCCAGGAGCCCCTGCTGACTTGGAGCCCCCCCCCTCCCCCCCCCGTCCCTGGCCTGGGGCTGTGCTCCCCACAGGGGATCTGGAGGGGATCCTCCTCCTTCTTCCAGCCCCTGGGCTTGTGGCCCTATCCCTGTATCAAATCAGAGAAGGCTCTACCATCACATGGCCTTCCGTGTCTGTCTGTGTCCTCTCTTCTGAGTCTTACTAGGACACTTGTCATTCTAAGGACTTGAGGCCCACGGACAATCCAAGGATGGTCTGGTCCGCAGACTTGTCACTTGCTGAAGTCTGCAAAGACCTCTTTCCCAAACAGTTTGTATCTGCAGGTTCTGGGGAGGAGGCTGTGGGCATACCTTCCTAAGGGTCACAAACTAACCCACTACAAACCCCAAAGGATGGGGCCCGGACAGCCAGCAGTGTGCCCAGGACTCCTCTGCCAGGGAGCGGCAGAGCACGGTCCAGAGCCTGGGACTCCCGCCCATGGTCTAGGCTCCCCCACGTTCATGCCTGGGCGGTGCTTGTTTGGTCCAATCTAAATTGCACAGAAAAATAGGACAATGAAGCTGTGAACATTCTCACTGCCTATGCCGGGAGACCAAGCTGCATCCGAGGGGCTCTGTGCTTCCCGCTGCCTAGGGATTACTGGCCTGCAGGGAGGCTGCATGCTCCTCTGGGCTCCCACCAGATGCACAAAGTGGTGCTGGGCCAGAGCTCAGTGCCCCTTGCACGGGGGCTCAGCTCCGCCCCCCGCCTCGCCCTGCCACTGGGCCTTCTACTTCTCTGCCTCTTTCTCTCAATTAGGCCCCAGCGGCTTCGGCCCCAGAGTTCTGGCTGTGTGTTCTCTGCACCTTAATTAGGGGTCACAGCGAATGGTATTATTTCTCAGGCTTGCCGTGCTTCTATTACAATGTCTCTTTGTAGACTCCAAGCACAGCCGATTCTACCCACAGACAAAGGAGAGAGAAATCCAGGGCAGGGCGGGTCTCGAATCAATGAGCCCCGTGTGTCCTTCTTGCGGCTGCCGCTCACAGCTGAGCTTGGGGACGTGAGCGTCAGTGGGTTTGGCATTTGAGATCGCTCAGATCTTCTGGCACTGGGACCCCGAGCTCCGAAATTCAGACTGTTCCAGCGGTACGGAGTGTCCACCCTGGGCTCCGGAGGGGGCCGAGAGGAGCATCAGCTGTCTGGTTGCCTTGTCCTGCTGAGTCCTTCGTCAGGTCTGGCCAGCCAGGTTTGCCGTCACCAAGGGTCACCCGCAGTGGTAGCCACAGCGGTGCCGTCTTTGAGGTAGTTCCATGCCTGGCAAAGGCAGGGACCCGAAGCAGGTCATGGGGTCCTGATTGGGGCCCATGGCCAGCTTCAGCCTCGCAGTTTGAGAAATGGGGCGGGAAGAAGGAGTAATTGTCCTCCTGTGTCCTGGTTCAGGTCCCCAGCCTACCCGTGTGGTATAGATGCCCCCTCTTGCATAGACACCCCCCCCAGTCCTACTCTGCCTCTGATGGACCCTCCACCCCGCGTTCCCAGAAAACCTATCGTTTACACCGCACTTTGCCAGACTTCCCTGCCTCGGTCCCCACAGGGAGCCCCTGCGATCACCAGAACAGGAACGATCACTTTATCTATAGAGTGAGAAACAGGCTCGGTGTGGAGAAGCCACCCAAAGTGGCCAAGCCGAGACAGGGACACACATGTCACCTGGCCACCAGATGGCGAAGCATCAGTGCCTCAGTTGTACAGGAGCCTGATCTGAGGGTCACGTCCTCACTGTGCCATGAATGGCCTCTGGCTTCTCTCATGTGTCTGTGCATTTTCCATTCATCCATTCAGTGATTATTTCGTGAGCACTTCCCATCATCCAGGGCTGGGGGGACCAACCCTAACCCAGCGGGAGAGACAGTGAACAGACACACAGGCACAGGGAGGGGAAGCCGGAAGTGGTCTCCCTGGGCCCCCCCAGCTCCTCGCCCCCCTGCAGTCGTCACCCTCGCACACGTGGCCTTCCCCCAGCACCCTACATTGACTTTGTAATTTCTGGCTGCTGAGTCCCCAGGGTCTTCTCGAAACAGCTTCCCGCTCCCCATCTCGCGTGGGGAGGGGTTGTCCGGGGCCGAGGAGGTGTTATTTCAGGTGTGAAAATCCCGTCCGTGTATGAAAATCAAGGCCTGCGACTCAAAATAATTGCCCATAATTCAGGTGAACCTTCCATTTGTGTGCACAGAAGTGTTCTGGAAAATGGGAATGCCTGCTCACAGCCCAGTCAGGTCGTGAGGAAACCACTTGTGAGCTAATGGCTCCTCTTTCCTGGGTGTTCCGGGAAGTGCTGGCTGCTGAGTGAGCAGATGGGACAGACATTGTCGCAAGGGGCGTTGAGTGGAGGGGAGCAGCCTGAGTCGTGGGGTGTGGTGGGGCCGCTGGGGCTGTGAGCAGGCTTACGGGGAAGTTCCTACCCACTTCTGAGTCTGCACACAGGAAGGCTCCCCATGCTCGTCTTTTAAAGCGGTCATGTTGGGGGCTCAGGATTGCCACGGTCGGGGGGACCAGCCTCAAAGGCCACAATGGCTAGGAGAACTGCTCAGAGAGCACCTTTCCCTGGAGGAGGTCGGGGGGGTGGGGTGTTGACCAGCAGGGGTGAGGTCTGCAAACACGCAGGGGAAGACAGCCCCACAGACATCACTGTGCTCAGAGCTTGACTGTTTCCATACCCAGTGTGTCTGCCCTGGTCAGGATCCCGTGATGGGGACCTTGTTCTCACCAGCATCCCAGCTGCCTGTCCTGCCTCTTCATTCCATCCTTACCATGCTGTTCTGCTCTGGAATGCTCTCATGGGTTTCCCTTTGCCCTCCTGTGGTTATAAACCAAATCTTTCCCTGCAAACTCTCCAGCTGTTTCCTTTTTCTCTATCCCCTAATTCTGAGTTCCTTCCATTCTGAACCTCCTTGACATCCTCTGAGCACACAATGCTTATCTTCCCTTCCCGCCTTTGGCTCATGCTGCTCCCTGCATCCTCTTACCTGAGTAACCTGTAGTCACTCTCTAGTCCTCCATGTAGATATCCCATCCTCCAGAGGCTGTCTGTGGCTCTAGGTGGCCCCAAATCTGTGCTGGAGTGGGACATCCTCACTTCTGTTCTTATGGCAGCTCTGCATGGCGTCACAGAGCTTCCTGCATCGTGAACCATCCCCAGGTCCCTAAGCAAGCTCATCCCTTCTAAGAGCATGTGCAGCAGTTTTCACGCTGGTCTCTGGATAGCCTCTGGGTACCCAGGGAAGGGCATACAGTAGGTGCTCATTTCATGCTCACTGACTGAGTAAATGCAGAGGGAGTTCCTTACGATCTCTCTGGATTTAACTCCTTCTGATGCTGTGTGACCTTGGGCATGTCACTTAACCTCTCTGAGCTTCCATGTTCTCATCTATAAAAGGAGGGCGGTGACAGTAACAGCTGGCATCTCTCAAACGTTTATGAAGCCCGTGTGCCCCGCACTCCCATGAGCCTCGCTCCTTCACAGTGGGCAGTCCCAGAGCAGGGAGTGCCCGGGAATTCTGAGGGCGGTGCTGTGCTCTGGACAACACAAGACAGGTGCTGGCTGCCCTGCCTGTCCATCCTTTGGCCTCCGTGGAAACCGCCCCCATGCCTGGCCTTGGAGCCTGAGGGGCTCCAAGCGTCGTCAGCCTCTTATGACCTGCTTCCTCATGGGGTCAGCAGGGTGGGTCTGGGCCAGGTCCCTGGAGCTGTGGCCTCCTCCAGCTTTCTCTGAGACTACCCACTTCAGAGACCCTGTCCTCCCTCCTAGTGCTGTCCCTGCTCCAGCTGTCACTGGAAATGTGCTCACCGACCACATGGGTGGCCAGGCGTGGTGTTTGCAGGGCTCCTGACCCAAGCCTAACCCCTGCCATAGCCCTGACCATGTGGGCAAGTCACTGGCCCTCCTGGAACCTCTGGATCTTTATTGCTAGGCAGGAGTGGTGCCTACAAAGGAAATACCAGCTTTAGAAGAAATGTAGATGTCACGAGCAGTACTGTTCCCCGAGCCTGAGCCATGGTCTCTGCTGAGGTCATGTCTTGACCCTTGCCAAGCCAGGGAAGGGAACTCTCCCATGCTGAGAGTAGGGCATGCCACACCCTGGAGTGTGCCAACTGTTTTCCTCCCTGAAGTGGCTTCGTGAGTCCTGCAGGGGGAATGGAGGCTCAGAGAGGGCAGGCAACTTGCCCAAGGCCCTACCGCTGCCTGGGAGCAGGACTAGGACTCAAACCACACTCAGTCTGGCTTGGGTGCTGGTGCTAGTCCCAGGACCCCAGGCTGCCTGCTTGATCAGTGGCAGAAAATGGTCCCTTCCTCAAGGATTCCTGACTACAATGAGCCAGCAGTCACAGCAGCTGGGCGTCCCTAATGCAGGGAGGAGAGAGGAGGCTGCCCTCCCCGAGGCTCACGGCAGCCCACAGCGGTCCCGGAAGGCTTTCCCCTTACAGGAGTCACACTGTCACACGGGTGAAGCCAACAGGCCTGAGCGGACAAGTATAGAAAATGAGAGGCAGTGCAGGGACCTCAGGAGGATGTGGCCAGGGGCGGGTGCAGAGCCTCCCCGACCTTCTCTGGGCCTCAGTTTTTTCATCCACTAAATGGGAACAGCTACCCTCACCCAGACGGTGGCTCAGGACTGAGTGCTGCCCTCATTTGCGGGGCTTCCTGGGCGAAGTGTTCAGGCAAGGAGCAGAGCTGAGTCCAGGGCCTGAGCTCTCTCCTGTGGGTCCTTGTCAGGGACAGTGAGGCAAGAGGCCAGGCCTCGTTCTTGAGAATCTGGGACTTTCTGGCCACCCCCTTATTTGCCCCACACTTCATGTCTGTACTTTCCTGTGTCCTCAGCCCCAGCCCAGGCCTGGCAGCACCAGGTGTCAGGAATGTTGTACGGATGAGGGAGGAAAAGGGGACCCATCGGCGGAGGGAGGCATCAGGTCTGGCCACAGAGGGAGCAGACTCTGGGGGACTTGGGAGGTGTAGTCTGTGGCAAAGTTGCAGAGGCGAGTGGACGGGGGAGAGAATTTAGAGCTTTCTGGAGGGTTCTGGAAAGTTCTTTTGGTGCCTTACCCTGTACACTGCAGGAAGGAAGGGGGGAAGCAGAAGCAGTGGGACCCGCTTTGTGCCAGCCTTGCTGCCCTTCTGTGTATGCTCATGCTACACCACAAAACCCTCCAGAACACTGCAGAGAATGTCTTCCCTATTGCTCAGGTGAGGGCCTGGGAGCCCAAAGAAGGAGACATTGGCTCGGGGCTGCCTGGGCCCACCCAAGGAGCAGGGGAGTGAGGCTTCCCACCTGAGTCTGACTCGAAGGCTCCTTCCCATCACACCACCTGACCCCCAGGAATTAGAACTTTCTGTAAAGCTCCTGTGGCCCTCGACCCCCTCCCTGACCCCACACTCAGGGCAGTGAGCCAGTGGCACTCTGCACGGAGGCTATAAAATTAGCAACTTGAATTTAGTTGTTAGGAAACCAGTTGAGGGAAAAGTGTATTTTCAAGGGATTAGTTTTCTTACAACCAGCATGATAAAAATAAAGAAAAAGGCCAAGTGGTGGGACACAAGGACGTTTTCTAAATTTGTAACAGGGATCCATTATTCATGGGCCACATTTGAGAGACCGCAGCTCCGGAAGGGAACTAGGCTTGAGGGGGAAGGGCCCTGAATGGGTGGGGCCCTACCAGGGAGCCACCAAGGGAATGCACCTGCTGACTGGGGAGAAATGCATTGGCCGATTAGGGGGGGACACACGTGCTGATCAGGGGGATGTGTGCATATACTGATGTGTTCACATACTGATGCACATACTGATTGGGGGGATGCACATACTGATCAGGGGGATGCACATGCTGATCGGGGAGATGCATCTGCTGATCGGGGAGATGCATATGCTGGTCAGAGGGATGCACCTGCTGATCGGGGAGGACGCACCTGCTGATCGGGGAGATACACCTGCTGATGGGGGGATGCATATGCTGATGGGGGGATGCACATACTGATCAGGGGGACGCACATGCTGATCGGGGGGACGCACCTGCTGGTCAGGGGGACGCACATGCTGATCGGGGAGGACGCACCTGCCGATCGGGAGGATGGACTTGCAGATCAGGGGGAGGCACATACTGATCAGGGAGATGCGCCTGCTGATCAGGGGGATGCACTTGCAGATCAGGAAGATGCACATGCTGATGGGGGGGGGATGCACATGCTAATCAGGGAGATGCATATCTGATCTGGGAGACGCACCTGCTGATCGGGGGTGGGGGGGGGAACGTACCTGCTAATCGGGGAGGACACACCTGCTGATCGGGGAGATGCACACGCTGATCTGGGAGACGTACCTGCCAATCGGGGGAGATGTACCTGCTGATTGAGGAGACAAACCTGCTGATCGGGGGAGATGCACCTGCTGATCTGGGAGACGTACCTGCCGATGGGGGGGATGCACATGCTGATTGGGGGGATGCACATGCTGATGGGGGGGGGGGGATGCACAAGCTGATTGGGGAGACACACCTGCTGATCAGGGGGATGCATCTGCTGATGGGAGGGAGAAACACCTGCTGATTGGGGGACACACCTGCTGATCAAGTGTGGGAGCAAGGGCGTCCTGTGGTGACGAGCATAGCTCGGCTCTGTCAAGGGGCTCAGAGCCGCCTCTCCACGCACCACTGGGCTGTACTAAGTGTAGTTTGTATGGGTGCGTGCCCACAGTAGGAGGGCAAACTGAAACTGACCTGGGGCCCCCATCATCATGTGTGGGTCCTAATTTAGTCTAAACAGCAATGCCATGAATGGATATCAGCCATTCTGCAGAAGAAGACACTGAGGGTCAGAGTGAGGGAAAGAAATAACAGTGTCACCTGGCTGGTTTCAGGGGCTGAGTCTTCAGGCTTGGGGAGTCCACATCCCACTGCCCCACTGCCCCACTGTCTCTCCTCACCCCACCATCTCTGCCCTTTTCCTTTGGTCTGTTGGGACAGTAAGGAATGGTGACACAGGGCACTCTTGGAATGCCCACTGTGTGCCTCTCACCAGGCCTGAGCCCCCACGATGAGGGGCCCATTCGGCCTTCCCCTGGCCCATGGGGAAGAGGAGGAGACAGGCTCTGGGGAGGGCTGGAGACTTGCTCAGGTTCTGAAACTCATAAGTAGGCATCTTCCCTTTGTCAGCCCCTGGCACCCCTGAGGGGAGGACAAGGCCATCCTGATGCTGGGATCATCCCAACTCCTCAACACGAGAGACCCCTCCGAACCCCTCCGGCTGGGTTCCGGCCAAGACTCCTAAAAGTCCTTTCCTCCAAAGAATCCCATAGTTCGGATTTCTCTGTTAGTTATGATCCCTGCCCCACGTGAGAGCTAGCTCTGCGCTGGGCCTGCACTGAGAAGCTGTCACTCAAGGTGCCAGGTGCCTCCATGAACCTGAGTGTGGGTCTTGGGGTCTTGGACCTGGCTCTCCCGCTAGGTCATGACATGGGGAGACTTGGCCCATGTCAGGACCTGGTGGAAGAGCCAGGTCTAAGACCCCACACCAGGCTCTTTCCAGAAAATTCATTCCATGAAACGCAGAAGTCAGAGGGCCGCCAGGCACTTGGTGAAAAAGGCAGGTACACGTACGTGGGAGGAACAGTCGCAAGAAGTGATTTTCCACTTCGGCTCATCTCCCGTGGTTTGACCCAGCTGCAGGGACCCTTTGTCCTCATCTCCCCCTCGTGGAGATGAAGGATGGGGGCTCCCTGGCAGCAGGGCCTGGAGCAGTCCCCTTGCTCAGCCTGCACGGGGGCAGTAGGCGGGGCTGGGGATAAGCCTGAGAAGCCCCCCCACCCCCCCATCCCTGCTGCCCGCCCCGCCCCCTCGATTCTGGTGAGCTCTGTGCTCCCTCTCGGGACCCCGAAGGACTGAGCCACTCTGCCCGCTGCCATGACTCTTCCTGCCCATCCTTCCCTGAGCCCACCCTCCCTCCCTGTTTTTCCGCAGGTGCCTCCTGGAATCACCTTTCGAGGAAGCTCCCCGTTCTCGCATCCTTGTCCCCTTCCCGGGGACACTGGCTCAGACTTGTGGGGAGTGCAGGCTGTGTGGGGGGCACTGAGGCTGGGACAGGGAGGAGCCAAGCAGGGGATCCTGTGGAAGGATCTTGGTCCAGGCAGGGTCCTTGCTCATCTCAGTAGCTAACTCAGGGAAGGCCCTAGCACTGGGGGCAGCGAGAAAGGGGAGAGGAGTCCCTAGGGGAGGGGGCAGAACCCAGTACCTCCCACATTCCTCCCAGGGCCTCTGAGGCTGGAATGGCGTGTGCCCCATGGCAGGCAGAGTGGAAGGAGACACATGGCAGAATCCCAAGGCCCATCAGTCCTGACTCCTATCTTGGGCTCGGGGCTTTGGTCTCGCCAGCACTCAGCTGGCTTAGCCTAGCCTAGGCATTCTGGAGGGGGCCCGGCCTCCTCCTCCGGGGTGCTGAGATTTGTGCTGCTGTGGGTGGGTCCTTCCCTCTGGACCCCCTGCTGCGCCAGGCCCAGGCTTCGCGGGTACCACCTGATCTTACGCGGTATCCCCGGCAGGGGTCCTGCACCAACTGAGGTGCCAGGAAGGCCCAGCACGGCGCACGGCACCTTCCCCGGCTCTGTCCTCTTTCCTTAGTTACTGTGCCCCTTCTTCTTTACATTGTTGTCTTTCTTGGAGAATGAAAGCAGGGACGCGTCCGTGATGATGTTACGGTCATTGGTGACAGTCTGGCTCCCTCCAGTTGGCATCCCTGCCTGCTGGATGAGGCGGGGCTGGGAGCGCCCAAGGAGCAGGATTTGCGTGCTATGGGCCGAACAGGTGTCCTGGAGGAGGTGCGAGGGCTCAGGCTGAGAATGAGCCTCCTAGGCTTCCCTTCGCACCGAGACTGCCCACACTGGACCCGGGGCAGCTGTCTTTCTGTGCCCCGGTGTCCCCGCCTACAAGAGGGGGACAGAGACCTTTCTTCTCTTGGTCTTTTTGCTGATCTGACTGCATCCCTGTGCTGTGAGACTGAAGGAACCGGGAGGTTTATCCTCCCTTCTTGTTCTCTTTTAAAGTACGTCCCGACCAGGGAGCTCCTCCCCTGCCAAGACACAATTAAGTTTCTCAAATTAATTATGCACCTGACAGCAGGGTTGGTGATTTTCTTAATTTCCCCTGTAATTACATCGTGGGAACAGTCACCCCTGCTCTCTCAGGAAGGAGGCGTGGGCTCTAGCAGTGATCACCGTGTCTGCGGAACCAGCCATCAAACTCCCCGTGGTGGCCCCTGGATGGATGCTCGGCCCAAGCGCACTGAGCATGTCCTTGCTCCGTCCCTCGTGGTCCCACAGAAACAAAGATTGTGTGCACCTGGAACTGAAGGGTCTTACCAGGGAAAAAGCTCTGGGAGGCCGAAGCCAGGCCTCACAGGGCTCGAGGAACAAAACCTAGCACCGCTGTCTGAGGTGGAATTCTCCCAAGTGGGGACGAGGACTTCGTAGTCATGGTGGTCCCTGTGGACCTGATGATTCTGAAGCCCGGGCTGGGCTGGGAGCCCTGTTCCTCAGGGGAATCATTTGTGTGATTGCAAAGCAAGGCCATTGCAAGGTGGAGACGGGCTTATGCAGGGGTGTGATCAGACTGGCCACTGGTGTTTATTAGAAGGAGTGTCCATGGGCTTGGCAGGTCTGTCTGCAGGCACTGGGCCCAGGCAGCTTGTGTTGCCCCTCTTGTCCCCGGGATAATCCCCCACAATCACCCTGTCCCTCCCCGTGGCTGCCACAGTCTGTCTGCTTTCTGCCTGCGACACCTTCGGGACAAGAGGTGCTTGGGGGGTGCAGGGAGGGGAAGCTACATGCCGGGGCCCCAGGGCTGGGAGAGCTGCAAGCCAGGGTTGAAAACCAGCTTTCCTGCTCTCTGCTCTGCAAGTCCTTGTGCTCGGCCCCTGCTGGCGGGGGGGGGGGGGGGGGGGGGGGGGGGGGGGGGGGGGGGGGGGGGGGGGACACGACTGAAGCGGCCTTTCCCTCCCAGGCATGCCCGTGGATGTGCTTCACTAAGAGAGTCACATCTTCAGCCTCTGCCTTGTTGGAGGACAAGAGAATATTCTAAAACCGGGGGTGGGGGTGTAAGTGACCCACGGGCAGTGGGACCTTTGTGAATGCCGGCTGGTTGTTTGAGAATGCGGCTGTTCCTTCCTCCCCCGGTGCATCTGTTGGACAGGTTGCACCCCATTCCACGTGCTCAAATTAAACAGGTCCTGGCAACCGTGACAGGCTGTCATTCGGATCAGAGGCGCCTCTCCACAAGCCCAGGCTCATCTGAGGGGTTGGGAGATCAAAAATAAGAACAAATTAAATATGTATTCTGTATCCTACATCTTTGTCATCTTTTCAGGAGCCCCGGGGGAAAGTTATTAACTTGTAGAGCAGGGAAAATCCAAATGCAGAAGAAGAGCCCTGCACACAGGACATTACCCATGTGCACGGCCCAGGGGTTGCTGGGCCTTTTACTGACAGCGGTGAGACCACCTGTGTGGAAACAAGGGGACTGGGTGTTCTGGACAAAATTTATTATCTCCTAGAAGTTCAAAATCGGCATTGACCTTGACTCAAATCTAGTCTGTGCAGGTTTCTCGGCCCCAATCACATGGAGATGAGAGGACATAGAGAGGGGTAGACCGCGGGGCAGGGGTGCTGTGGAGGGGACGGACGGACAACTGGGATAGGGGAGCCATGGAGGATGGTACAGAGGCAGAAGTCCCTCCCTGAACAACAGCAGACGCGCTGAGACTGAGATCCAGGGACAGGGACAGTACAGATGGAGGCGGAGGTGGGAGGTGGGAGAGGTAGGCAGGAAGGACCCCATGTGCCCCGTTGTCTAAGTCAGATGTAGGCCCGGAGCTGGGACAGCTGGTCACACACAGTGTGTGGATTTCAGCGGATCAGCTTAGCCCCCGGCCACCTGGATGGCACATCTCGGGATTTCTCACATAAAATGTCACCACGGATCTCAGGCTGGAGGCCAGGTGTGAGCATCGGGGGAGGGGTTGGTTCTAGGGCCCCTGGCTCATCCCGGGGCCCTGAATACAAAGACCTCCCTTTGCCAGCCCCTTCCTCTCTGAGGCGGCTGTGTGAGCTGCCCCCTAGCCAGGGGCACAGGGGGTGGAGCTGGTGTTTCCCCCGCTCCACCTCTGGCCCCGAACCCTCCCTGGCTGCCCCCTGGGCCCTGCTAGATGGTCTCACTGCTCTCCCGTGTGAGTTTGTGTGTGTGTGTGCACATGTGGGGTGGATTCCAGTGCACCTCTCCTGGCATGGCCTGGGCTCTGCCTGAAGCCCAGATGATTGGAGGGGGCTGGCTGTGCCATGTGGGGGCCCCGGGCTCCTGTTTGAGGCTCTTTCTACCGCAGGTGCAACTGCAGGGGCTGCTCAGGTGTTGGTTCATCAGTGTAACTGAAATCCACACACCTTTGCTGGAAAAGCCCAGAGCACTGTCGGGTGGACCCGACATTCCACCCAGGGCTTCTCCTGCTCCCTTGACGTGGCCGAGGCCAGAGTGAAGCCGAGGGGCTGTATTCAGTGTCCCAGTGTTCCCACTAGCTCCTCTGATTCTATCGATTCAGCTTGTAACTCTTAAGTACTGCTCATTTTAAATAACTAGGAAGCCCCAACCCAGACAGGTGTAGAAATAGCTGACATCATTCAGTTGTCAAGTGGCTGTGCAGGGGACATGGTCCCTTGAGCATCCTACTCTTGGTTTCAGCTCAGGTCATGATCCTGGGGTTGTAGGATCAAGCCCCGTGTCGGGCTTCCTGCTCAGTGGAGGGTCTGCTTGAAGATTCTCTCCCTCTGCTCTTCTCCTGCTCGCTCTTTCTCGCTCTCAAATAAATAAATAAATCTTAAAAAAAAAAAAAAAAAAGTGGTGGGACACCTGTAGGGCCCAGTCGGTGAAGTGCCTGCCTTCAGCTCAGGTCAAGGTCTCAGTGTCCTGGGATCGAGCCCCGCGTCAGGTTCCCCGCTCACTCACAGCTCAGCATGAAGTTTGTTTCTCCCTCTCCCTCTGCTCACTCCTCCCTGCTCACACTCATTCTCTCTCAGATAAATAAATAAAATCCTTAAAAAAAAAAGTGTCTGTGCTGGGATTTGAACCCACATCCACCTGGCTCCTGGCCCCCCGCAGGACTGGCAACCTGGGCCCCACATACAGCAGGGTTCTGTCCTTTCTTAGTGATCTCTTGTCACCACCTTGAAATTCCTACTAAGTTTTGAACAAGGGGTCGGCATTTTCAGGGCCCTGGGCCCTGAACCTGTGATGTTTCCATCACGACTTGCCCCCCGCCTCCTCTGGTATGGCCATCAGGGACAGAGAGAGACCAGGGCTGAGAAGTACGCTCGGGGACATCTGATGCTTGGGGCTGTTTCTCCTGCAGACCTATTGTGCACAGCTCCTTCTAGAAGTGGAAAAATTCTACCCCAGAGATGATCCACGGCCTGAACCCCCTGCCCCTCACCTGTAAAGCAAAGTAAACAGGGTTCAAGAAGGCAGAAGTCTGGAGTAAAGGAGGGGATGAGAATTAGACTGCGAATCCCATGGCAGACACAGGATGAATGAAATGTGCTGAGAAAGACTAATATCATGGAACCTTCCAGATGAGGGATCAATGATCAGGTTTCTTTTTCTGGGGATCTACTTATTTTAAAGATAAGGCATGACAACCCCAGTGGGAAATGCTACTTTATTTAAAAAGAGAGTTTCTGGGGGCATCTGGGTGGCTCAGTGGGTTAAGCATCCAACTCTTGATTTAGGCTCAGGTGGTGATCTCAGGGTCGTGTGATCGAGCCCCACATCGGGCTCTGTGCTCAACAGGGAGTCTGCTTGGGATTCTCTTCCTCACTCTTCCTTTGCTTCCCCCCACTAATAAATAAACATATCCTTTTTGAAAAAAGAGAGAGAGTGAGAGAGAGCATTGATGTGGTATGTAGGGAATCCATTATGGTGGCAGGAGTGGTCTTCGGAGGGAAGGGATGTGAAAGCTTCCATTTCTCTCTGACCTGCTGGGTGTCAGGTGCTGGCTGGGGTCTGTAGACTGAAAGTCTCATTGAATTGTCTCAGCAGCCCCAAGAAGCAGGCCTTGTCAACCCCGTGTGCCCGTGAAGACAACTTGGCCTACCTTGCCCTGTAGGACCCTGGCCTAGCTGCTTCTTTTCCGGAGTCCCAGCCTCTCCCCGTCCCCCCCTGAGTCAGACCCTGTAGACACCACTGTCCTAGACTCTCCCCTGCCACCGGATCTCGTTCCCGAAGGCAGCCTCTGGCCCCGAGGGCTTCTAGGCCTGTCCTCTCACAACTGACACCCAGGTGGACCAGCCCCGTGACACTTGAATGGTCCAGGTCGACCAGCCCACCTTGCTGGGATTGGAGAGAGGAAGCAGGGAGCCCTACGTGGAAGCAGGTAGAACTGGGAGCTTGGCATGGGGAGGACACCCCAATGCCCTGTCTCCCAGTGGGTGGGACTGTGAGAAGGTGGGTGGTAGGCTCTGGAGAAAGGCTCTTTGAGTCAGAAGCCCCATCCTGCTGTGCAACCTTTGTGAGTTAATGAACTTGTGGAGGAACTGGGGTAATTGATGGGTAATTTGTCCTCTTGGGTCCAGAGTCAAGATTCGGTGTTGGCAGCCTTTAGCAGAGAGCCTCCATGCAACGTCGGGTACCCCGCTACCTCTGAGCCTCTGTGTCCCCATCTGTGAGATAATAATACCTTGTGTATTTCTGGGGAGTTGCCAGGCAAAGGGAGCGGCCATGCGGGGTGTCTAGCTAAAGGTTATATTGCCACTCTCCAGGCGAGCACTAATTTGGGGTGGGGACGCTTCTGGAAGCCAGCAGGATAGTGGGGCAGCCTGGTGTCTCCATCTGCCGAGAGCCCCCATGTTTCACTTGCCCGAATCCTGGGAAACAGCATGTGGGAAATGGGATGTTTTCTCATTGTCGTAAACCACTTCCACAAAAGCACAGCGGGCCATGCTGGTCCACACTTAATGAAGCTGTTGCCTATGGTAAGGCCTTGGCATTCGATCCCATTCAGGATGGTGGTATTTGCTCCACTGGAAGCATTAACTCCCTGCTTCCCACTGTAATGGATTCGTCTTTCTCCGTGTAGAAGGTTCCAGAAACTGCAGACAGAATTGCTGTATGTGTGACCATCCATCTACCTATCCATTCACTCATCAGCTAGTGTTACTGAAGTCTTACTCTATTGGGGCAGCAAGATGAACAGTGGAAGGAGGAAACCACCACAGGCTGTGTGGCCCTGGGCTGGCCATTTGTCCCCTCTGGGCCTCAACAGTCCTATCTCAGAAGGGGGAGTCCTTATTTCTGACTTCAGAGGGATTCTTGGGAGGCATGAATTAAACATCTATAAAGTGCATGGACAGTGCCTTGAGTAGGAGCCCAGTAAACTTTCCTTGAGAGTTGATGTAATCAGGGAGGGCTTCCTGGAGGCGGCAGAGCCTAAAACAGATCTCAGGGGATAAATAGACGTTCAATCCCTGACACACAGTTACAAACCAAACCAAACAAACACTAGGCAGTATAGGGACATGCTCTAAACATACAACTAGATTAGTATGTGTGTGTAAAGAGTTCAGGAATATTTCCTCCAAGTATAGCTGTTTTTTTACTGGATCCTTTGAGCCTGTGAATGAACCAGCATCTAATGGTCAAAAGAAACCCCCATAATAATGGTCAGGGGGTCAGGTGTCTCTAGATGTGTTTCTTTCTTTTCTTTTTTTTTTTTTTTTAAAGATTTTATTTATTTACTTGACACAAAGAGAGAGATCACAAGTAGGCAGAGAGGCAGGCAGAAAGAGAAGGAGAAGCAGGCTCCCTGCTGAGCAGAGAGCCCTATGTGGGGCTCGATCCCAGGACCCTGGGATCATGACCTGAGCCGAAGGCAGAGGCTTAACCCACTGAGCCACCTAGGCGCCCCTGGATGTGTTTCTTAAGTACATTTCTGCGCCTGGATTTAACTAATTTGTGTTTCTGAGCATTTTAGGTTTAGTCAAGGATTGTAGCCTATACAGAGCCAACATTCATGTAACCTTAGACTTAGCTGTTTTACTATCTGCAAAGTGAAAGTGGATACAATTCTCATACTTTATGGAGAAGGGTAGCTGCTCATGAATCGCAAAATTTCCTAAAAGTGGAAAAAGAAACCAAAGAAAGAGAATTTGTTTAGAAGCTCTTAGAACTTCCCGCGAAGCTGCTGCCCTCGGAAACGGGGTGTCGGTGAGGCAGGTGAGCACATCGATGGGGACCCCAGTGGACCTGCCCATGCACATGGCAATAGATGAGAACGAACAGTGAGAAAGGTGGTTTTCCAGACCAGTGTGGAAAAGAGGCCATGGGCCTGTCTGGTACTTTCAGCGGAAAACGGAAGGCTGTGCCCGGTCTCTGATGGGGGATGAGCCTGAACTTGGGGTTGGGTCTCTGGGTTGGAGCCTTGTGCCAAAGCACCTGTTAGATGTGTCAAGGAACTAAAAGTAACACATCCAAGTCTTGTAAGAAAAGTCGAGAGAATATACGCAATCATTTCAGCCAGACCGGAAACCCAGAATTTCTAAGACAAGGCGTAGACCCATTCGATGTATCAAACATAACCGTGTGCGAGGCTAAAATGCCACAAACCCAAAATCAACAGATAGCAGGGATTGACCAGAAGTGCCACACATCAGATGAGGGCAGGATTACTGCGCAGTGACTGCCTCTGGTGTGTTTCTGGAAAGCTCTTGTATGTTGGGAGTGGCAGGAGGTAAAGAATAGAAGGGCTGGGGAGTGGGGCAGATGTTCCCAGAACAGCAGCCCCGTGCACCTGCTAACTGGCGAGAAGATGCTGAGGCCTGGGGAGGCAGAGTGGGGGCAGGGTCATTGTCTCCCAGCCCGCAAAGATGTGCAGATAAGACATAGAGAGTGAGCCTCTTCTCCGCCAGCCTCGGGAAGAGGGGTGGCCCACGTGTTCCTGGTGCTGAGAGCCGAGGGAAGTAGACATGGGACATTCACTGCCACACTTGCTGATCTCTCCCAGAGCGGGAAAGTGGCAGGATTTCAGGCTCCACGGATGGGATGTTTCTTACAGCCTGATGAGGAAAAAAAGAAGCTATGTGACAGGGAGCAGAGCAGGTGCCCGAAGACAGTTTGCCCATCTCTCCCCTCCCTTCCTCCCTCCCTCCCTCCCTCCCTTCCCTCCTTTCTTTCTCCCTCCCTCTCTTCCTCCCTCCATCTCTTCCTCCTTCCCTCCCTCTCTTCCTCCTTCTCTCCCTCTCTCTTCCTCCTACCCTTCCCTCCTTTCTCCCTCCCTTCTCTCCTTCCTTCCTTCTTCCCTCCCTCCATCCCAACCTTCCTTCCTTCATTCATTCCTGATTCATGTATAGGTGAACTCATAGTGTATTTGTACTTCTCTGTCGGACTTAATATCACTTAGCATAATGCTGTCAAGGTCCATCCATAATGTCAGGAGTAGCAAGATTTCCTTTTTTATGGCTGAGTAGTATTCGTGTGTGTGTGTGTGTGTGTGTCCATTCATCCATCGCTAGACACTTAGGTTGCTTCCATGTCTTGGCTATTGTCGATAATGCTGCCATGATATCTTTCCAAGTTAGTGTTTTTTCCTTCCTTTGGGTAAATACCCAGAAGTGATATTGAGTTGGATCATGTGGTATTTCTATTTTTTTAAAATTTATTTATTTGTCAGAGAGGGAGAGAGAGCAAGTGAGCACAGGTAGACAGAGTGGCAGGCAGAGGCAGAGGGAGAAGCAGGCTCCCTGCCAAGCAAGGAGCCCGATGCGGGACTCGATCCCAGGACACTGGGATCATGACCTGAGCTGAAGGCAGCCACTTAACCAACTGAGCCACCCAGGCGTCCCGGTATTTCTATTTTTAATTTTTTGAGGAACGTTTGTGTTTTCTAGTGGCTATGCCAATTTACATTCTACCAGTAATGTACAGGATTCCCCTTTCTCCACATCCTTGCTGACACCTGTTATTTCCCATCTTTTTGATACTAGCCATTCTGACATGTGTGAAGTCATTTCCCACATTGTGGATTTGATTTGCATTACCCTGATGAGGGATGTGGAGCCTTTTTTCATGTACTTGTTGGGCATCTGTATGTCTCCTTTCAGACTCATAATTATGCGTGTGGCTGTCCAGTTTTCCCAACACTATTTATTGAGGATACTGTCTTCTCCCAGTGTGCATTCTTGGCTCCTTTGTTGCAAATTAACTGACCATATATGTGTGGGTTTATTTCTGGCCCCCTATTCTGTCCTTTTGATCTATATGTCTGTTTTTGTGCTCATACCATATTGTTTTAATTATGGTAGCTTTGTAATAGAGTTTGAAATCAGGGAGTGTGATGCCTCCAGTGTTGTTCTTCTTTCTCAAGTTTGCTTTGGCTATTTGGGGGTCTGCTGTGGTTCCACACAAATATGAAGATTGTTTACTCTATTTTTCTAAGAAATGTCATTGGTACTTTGATAGGTATTGCATTAAACCTGTAGATTGCTTTGGGTGGTATGGACATTTGAACAATACTAATTCTTCCAATCCATGAGCATGGTATATCTTTCCATTTATTTGTGTCTTTCTCAACTTCTTTCATTCACATCTTATAGTTTTTAATAAGCAGTTCTTTACATTACCTTGGTTGAATTTATTCCTAGGCATTTTAATCTTTTGGACAGAATTGTAAATGGGAATGTTTTCCTGATTTCTCCCATAGTTCATTATTGTGATAGAAAAGTAACAACGTCTGAAGTATCGATTTTGTATCCTGCAACTTTACTAAATTCTTTTATTGGTTTTTTTTTTTTTAGATTTTTATTTATTTATTTGACAGGCAGAGATTACAAGTAGGCAGAGAGGCAGGCAGAGAGAGAGATGGAAGCAGGCTCCCCTCTGAGCCAGGAGCCCAATGCGGGGCTCGATCCCAGGATCCTGGGATCATGACCCGAGCTGAAAGCAGAGGCTTTAACCCACTGAGCCACCCAGGTGCCCCTCTTTTATTGGTTTTAATAAGGTTTTTCGATGCAGTCTTTAGGGTTTTCTACATATATTATCATGTCATCTGCAGCTGGTGAAAGATTTACTTCTTCTTTCCCGACTTGGATTCCTTTTATTTCTTTATCTTGCCTAATTGCACTGGCTAATATTTCTAATACTAAAGTTGAATAAAAGTGTTGAGACTGGGCAGCCTCATTTTGTTCCTGATCTTAAAGGAAAAGCTTTCAGCATTTCACCATGGAGGATGATGTCAGCTGTGGGCTCGTCATCCATGACCTTTGTTATGTTGAGGTACGTTCTTCCCACACCCACTCTGTTGAGATACACAGTAATAAGTGAGGAAACAAGATGGACGTGGGAGATAATGTCATCTTGCTTAATATGAAACAAAACCAACCAACAACAAAACAAGCCTGCTCTACAGAGATGTGTGTGTGTGTGTGTGTGTGTGTGTGTAAGTACGTGAGTTCAGGGAAGGATCTGAATGGGTTCTCCCTGGGATGTTTCGTTGAGTTTGGTCATCTGGGTGTGGATGGAGGGAAGCCTTGTGGACGGGGCAGAGAAGGTGATTGAATTTTATAAAATGTGTAGAAAGGGAGTAGGGAAGAGAAGGGAGGGGAGCCTAAGGATGGTCACCGGTCAGATCGCCCCTCCCCAACCCGCCTGCAACAGTTGATACGTCGGGATGGTGGGATTTCACGCAGTTTACACTTCTTCTGTTATATATGTAGGCATCACTCAGGTTTCTGTAGTGCACAAGTGTGATTTATATAATCAAATTAAACAACAAAGCTGTTCTCACTGCATGAAAAAAAAAAGGCAGTACTGTGCATCTGAGCTTTGAGGAGAAGCCCAAAGGATTGATATAAGGATAGAGAACACTGTAGAAAGAAAACAAAATTGGAAAAGACAAAAAGGTTAACATCAGTTGGGCCAGCGAGAAGTGAATCATTGGGAAGCTGTCCTGGGGAAGACCATTACGTGCACAGTGTGTCTTGTACTATGTGCAGGATATTAAAGGACCCCAGGACTGTGGTGTGGACACACAGTGTACATAATAGCATGTTGTGGGTCACTGTGAATTTCATCGGAGACGACCTCTGTCAAAGCCGAGGCAGGAGATCAGCGCTGTGTGAAGTACACAGCACAGACTGGGTTACATAGAGATGGGTGAGGCTGAGGGCCTCGCTGCCACCTCTCGGGCAGAGGGATGAAGGGAGATGGTGACTGTCATACAGCTCGGGGCCCAGGCCCCCCAGCAGGAGCCAGGATCAGGGTGGGCCTCCCGGCAGGAGCTGGAACCACGGAGGAGACCCAGCCTCTGCCGGAGACGTGACCAGAAGCAGAAGGCTTCCGGTAGGTTCTGCAGGATTCTATCTGACGGGGCGTGTCCTGGGACCCGGAGTTCAGGGACAGACTCGGGTGTGTCCTAGGTCTGGGGGACAGGGGCAGACTCAGGAGGGAACTTCCTGTGTGGGGAGGGAGCCAAGCCGCCTTTCCAAACCTCCGCCTCTGGTAGCAGCTGCTGTCACTACTTCAGGGACCACAAAATTATGTCTCTAAGTGTTCCTTTCTTTTTTTCTTTTTTAAATTGCCATGACTGGAATAATCCCAGTTTATCTTCTCTTTCACCCTTGACGGTGAATTTAATTTAATAGGCTGTAACTGCACTGCCTCTGATCTTTAAATGCTGTGTTTATTTGCCTTATTAGTGTGGATGTGATGTTTGAAGAAAGTGCACAGATGTCTCGCAATGTGGGGTTTCGCCCAGCGGCCGGATCGTTGAGCAGCCTTGCCGTGTCCACAGCCCCAGACTGAAACTGATATGGACAGAAAGGCCTTCTGTTCCCCTGGGGCCACAAGAGCCTGCCATAGTGTGGGAATGACAGGGAAGGTTGAGCAGATGGAAGGAGGCCAAGGACATTCCTACTGAATGTTCCAGAGCCCTGTCTGGGAGAGTCCTGCTTGAGGCTCCAAAGACAGGACAGGTGGCCCTGCGCGCCCCAGCTGTCAGCAGCTTGTGTGTGTATGTGGCATCCTCCTGCTGATTTGCCCCAGGGAGGCCTCTGCCCCTGTCAGTCACCAAGTTGGCCAGACCAGAAGTTGAGATCTGAAGAACTCCGGCTTCAAAAACACAATCCAATTCCACTGGAAGCTCATGTTCTGAGCATGGAAGCCAGGAAGGAACCATGTCCGGTTCCACAAGCAACCTGCCCAGGAAAGGCAGCTGGGGTGTCCTGCCTCAGGGCCTTTACACATGCTCTTCTCTTTCTCAGACACCCACATGGACTGACTCCTCAATGCACTCTAGTCTCTGTTCAAATGTCACCTTGGTGGGAGAGCATCCTGTGTCACTCTGAAATAGCAGCCCCTCACTCTCTGCCCCTTATTCTGTGATTCATAGCAAGCACCAGCTGACAATAGATATTTGTTCTGCCTACTTATTATTTGACCACCCCTCTATAACATCAGCTCCCTGGGATCGGAAGCCCTGGCATCTGGTGAGCCCCCCACGAAGGGGGGAAGCCAGAACCAGTGTCCTGCTTTCCCTGTGGCCCCTGAGAGATGGCCACACCTTGTCCCCAGACCTTTCTATCATGGGACATCTCCTCTTGAGATGATCTCAGGAGAAAGGGAACAGGGGAGGTGGAAGGGGTGAATGAAGGAGAAAAGGGCTCACACAGAAAATCAGAGACACGTGTAGAGAGAGACAGAGACAGACAGGCCTAGAGACACAGGGACAGAGGTGCCCCATGGAAGAAATCTCAGAGACATAGAGAGATGGAGAAAGAATGCACAGAAAGATACGAACACAGAGAGCGACAGAGACAGAATCTGAGGTTGCATAAGAGGTCAGAGATTCATGCCCAGAGAGAGACAGAGAGCCAGACCCCAGGCACCAGAACAGCCTGTTTCTTCATGTTGCTGACAAATTGAGCTTGTCTCCTTCATTCTGTCTGGAATCCCAGCATCAGCTGTCTGCCACACCCCTAGATGCTCAGACACGGAAAATTCAGACAAGCTTTGGGCTGACCTATTTCCAGTTAAGAATCTGTCCTCGGTGGGGGCGGGGGGGATTCCCTCCATGTGAAGGGAAAGAGAGCTGACATCACCCTGGGGCCTGATCTGTACATGTCCGTCGTGAGCAGGTCCTTGCAACGTGGTGTGTGGTTGTTGAAGGTATATAGTGTCCCTCGCATGGCAGCACTGTGGGCCCTGCGGATTCATTAGCATGCTTCCTGTGAAGAACAGCACAATGACATCCTGGTGTTTTTAAAATAGAAGTTGAGTCACGTTCTGGAATCAACCCAGTAATGGGCGCTGGGATCTAGGAGACACAATGATGGCATCAACAGGCAATGCAGTTACTGGAAGAGCATCTTTAAGTCTCACTCAGTCACTCATCAAATGTCTGTGCTCCTGGTGGCAGAGCCTCCCCAAAGCATCTCTGTGTCCCCCTCTCAGAGCCCAGCCCAGGGCCAGACATGTAGCAGGTACCCAGGAATGTGTGGGGTATGAGTTGGACAGATGGAAGGAAAGAAGGAAGAATGGATGGATGGACAGATGGACAGGTGGATGGTGGATAGGAGAATGGTTGGGTAGATGGATGGATAGATGGGTGGTGGATGGAAGAATGGATGGATTGATAGATAGATGAGCTGGTGCTGGATGGAAGAATGGTTGGGCAGATGGATGGACAGATGGGTGGTGAATGGAAGAATGGATGGATGGACAGACAGATGGACAGGTTGGTTGTGGATGGAAGAATAGTTGACCAGATGGATGGATGGAAAGGCAGGTGGTGAATGGAAGAATGGTTGGAAGGATGGACTGGAGAACAGGTGGGTGGTGGATGAAAGAATGGATAGATGGACAGACAGATGGACAGGTGGGTAGTGGATGGAAGAATGGCTAGATAGATGGGTGGGTGGATAGACATTTAGGGAAGCAGATGGGATGTCACCAGAAACAAGCCCAGAATACCACAAGGCGCAACTCACTTGTCTATAGTGGGGACCCACAGGATCAGCCCCTCAGAACTCAGCTCCCTCAGACCCCATTGTTACTGACCCCTTCATACCCACCCTCTGGCTTTCCAAGGGCAGGACCTTTCCTCCTCCTCTCCCTTCCCTTCCAAGACCCACTCAGGTGTGTGGTCACTGCACTCATGCATGTTCCCGTGGAGGAGTAGGCCCCCTCTTCTGCTATGGGCACTCATGCAGGTGTGGTGAGTGGGAGCCCCACCGGAAGGGTGGGACCCCACATGTCTATATGGACAGGACGCCACATCTCTATACCGACAGAACCCCCGGCTGGCGGGGGGAGTTCTTCCAACATCCGAACCTTTTCCAAAGGCACTTACCCTCTCAGTGACCATGGCGCCTTGGCTGGGCCACTTCAGGGGCTAGAACCTCTTTGGTGGCTTCTCGGCCCCTATGGGCTGCCCGTGGGGTGAGCGTGTGGGGAGAGCCCATGTGCCATTCCCGGAACCAGGAGCCCCTCTGAGGACCAGAACCACTGTTTTCTCTCGGGTGGACCGGGGAGGTGGTGGGCTGTAGGATCTGACAGACTTGGGCCCACCAGCCTTGCCACCTATTTGCTGTGGGATTCTGAGCAAGTCACTGAATCTCTCTGAGCTTTGGCTTCCTGGAGTCTGCAATGGGGCCTGTGTTCCCAGGGTGAGAGCACTTGGAGAAGTGGGATCTGAGCTATAGTGCAAGTTGCATGACTTCTAAAAATGCTTTTGCTGGGGATGTGCAAGGGTTCCAGCCACAGTCTCTTCCTGGACAGTGCCTGGCTGGGGCCCCACACCCCAGCTTGCCGAGATGACTCCGCGGGCAGAAGCATCCCCAGAAAGGGGACCATGGCTTCAGCTTGATTCTAGGGGTGATGTGCCCATGAGGGGTCCTCCTTCATTGTGGCCTGGAGGTCAGGGAGTCTACTCGCCACCCAGCCAAGTGTCCTGGGGCTAATTGTAGGCAGGGACCAGCAGCACTGTCTGTGCGACGCTGGGACAGGTACTCTCTGTGGGGTGAGAGTCCCCAGCCCCCAGAAACCCCCACATGCTTTCAAGGAGACACCGATGGCAGCCGGGCCCAGCGCTCTGCAGTGCCCCCCGCCCCACCCCCACCTCTCCCAGCTCCTCGGACCTGTGGTCGGAGCAGTCAGTCCCGCGTGCTTGCTAAATGACACACCTTTGCTGAGAAGGGCTTGACTCATAATTTTCATGGGCTTGAAGGCATCTTGTCCTCATTGAACTCTCAAATGGGAATCTTAGGAATTGGGAGAAATATGTTCTGCCAATTTCTACCTGCTTTTGTTCTCTTGCCCGGAGAACAAGGTGCATGAGGTTATTATGGGATGCCTGTGGGAGGAGGTGGGGTGACAGGGCCTGGAAGGGGTTGTGGGGGGGGGGGTGGCAGATGGCTCCCGGCCACATTTTTACTGTAAGGTGGCTCCCGGCCACATTTTTACTGTAAGGAAGTTGTTTGGGCACCATTCAGTCATTTTTAGCAAACTTTCCCTGACCGGCTGCTGGGGCTGAGAGCAGGGGACAATGCTGCTGGGACTCAGGGACAGCCCAGGTGCCCTGATTGGGCCACCCCAATTTGCCCTTGTCTCGTGACCCAGCTTACTGTACCAGGCGCGGGGGAGGAAGGACTGTCAGCAGGTGGGGCAAACACTAGTGGGTTGGAGCACGAGCCTGGCTCATACCCAATGGGGGTCTTTGGGATAGGGATGGCTTCCCAGGATGAAGGGTACCCACCACCAGTCCTCTCCTCCCAGGAGCTGATGTTCTAGACAGACAATACTGTCACAAAACACGTGTATAACGCCAGGTAGCAATGCATGCTCTGGATAAAAGTCATGCGAGAAACGGGGCTGAGAGTCATGGGAGAGTGGCCCAGGACACTGGCCTCAGGGAGGGACACCTGGACCGAGCCTGGAAGGCAGTGGGGAGTCCCTGTGTGTGTCTGGGAAGGAGAACAGCACGTGCAAAGGCCCAGGACGGAACCCACACGCAGGCAGCCTCTCGTGGGCCTCGGGGACAATGCTTATCTCTTCAAGCAGTGACAGCATGACAACACATCCCAGGGACTACCAGCCAGGGCACCTCACCTGAGCCCTGGTGTCCACGGTTTTCATTGAGGCTGGTCCTGTGGCCCTGGAGCTGACTTCAATCTCTAGCCCCTCCAGAAGGAAGGGGATCCCGGCTGAGATCCGGAGACCCCTACCGCAGATCACATTGTCTGCAGTGACTGGCGGACTGGCTGGGGACAACCCTCCTCCCCCACCCTCGGCTGGACCTTGAAGGGAAAATTCCCGAGCCATGGGAAACCTCGATCTTCTCCAGGGTTGGGGGGGGGGGGGTTGCTGGCTCCCTCTGCACCCCCACCCGCTGCTGGAGTTGTGGGCGCAGGTGGGAGATGCCCCCCTCTCACACTGTCCTGTCTGGGAAGCGGCTGCTGGCAAGGCACAGGGCCTGCATGGTCTGGGGCAGAGCTCACAGATGGGGCCAGGTTGCCGTGGCCGCACTCAGCTCCCGCGCTCTGGCCTCAGTCTCCTGCTCCAGAAAATGGGCCGGTGCTCCTCGTCCTCATGTGTCGGGAGGATTAAGTGAGCTGGTCCATGCAAAGCACTTGGTTAGGGTGGAACTTGACATGCGGAGGAATATCAGTGATGTGTTCTTGTCCCCAGTTCTATTATTGTCTCCTGCTGTCACAGACAAGTTCAGTCTCTGAGATACGAACCGACTCATCCAAGATCCAAAACTGGGAAAGGACAGAGGTGTCCCCAAGCCCAGATCTCTTAACCGCAGCCCAGAGACTGTGACTTTAGGGCCAGTTTGGAAATGGAAATCTGTAGGCTGTTGGCTGAACTATTCCGTTTTATCGTTATATCAACCTTTGTTTCTCTTCCAGGAGCTTTTTGCCATAAAGAAGGTTTTTTTCAATCAGCTATCCCCAGTTTCATGATATAAACAGTTCTTTGATGTTTACCGAGATGGAGAGTTGTTTGTGTTATATCTTATTTCTTACTTACTCTATGCGCTTTGGACTAAAATATTCCTCGTAACATTTAAAAATAGAATTCCCTCCAGATCGCCTGGATCTCGTCTGCTAAGGCCTCTTTGCATTTATTCCTCTTTAAGATGCTTAATACATCACTCGGGCTGCCTTTGGCAGAAACTGAGTGTAGTCAACAGCCATTCAAAAAATCAATCTAGAGCATCAGATTCTGTAGCCTGACACATTGGCATAGAAGAGTGTTATCACTCTGTGCCAGGACCCCCTAAGAATAAATGAGGCCCCTCGTTTTTAAGATATCAAGTTATAAGATTTTTCTCAGATCCAAAGACACCTTTTTTTAAACACCACGCAGAAGCTTCGAGCTTCGCAGAGAAGCCCTGCTCCTGGGACATCACCCTCGGGAATAATCCAAGATGTGTTCAAGTAATGAAGACGTTGTTGATAACGGGCAGAGAGGCTCAGAATAGCAATCCGCAGAAAAAAGCGAATTTCCAAAGCGCTTGGCACTTAGAAGTCACTCGGCATTTGTAGAAATGCCTGTAATAGTTCAGCCTGTGGAATGGCCTGTTAGTAACAGTGGCCTGAATGGAGTGTCACGTGGCCTGGGTGGAATGTCACGCAGCCGACAGGAAATGCCGACCATCCTGAACTCAGAATGGAATTTTGTGTGCCTGCTGTCATTGCAGTACGATCAGTGTGACCACATTTGGAGCAATGCCGGATGGGCGGAGAGGATAAAGGGCCCCCGTCAGTGGTGGAAGCAGAAACTTCTTTTCTCGCTCCTGTTGTAGCTACTTCATGTTGTTTTTGTCCCATCATCTTTAAATGATGCCAAGAAGAGTGGAGGATGTGTTGGCATATCGAGAAAGGAAACGTCATTGTCAGTGGATTGGTAAACTTCTGGAATTTTCCTAAGGAGAGATTCCAGGTCCCTGGGGGACCCTAAGCTGGCACAGCCCCCAGAACCAGGCCTGGACCCTCTGACTTGGCAGCTTACACTCCCCCCACCCTCGCCCCTGCCTCACATGGCCCTTCTCGCCATGGCCTCGCTGACCCTGTCCCACCACGAGGCCTTGGCTGGGTTGGACAGCTTTTCAGAGCCACGTTATCTGGTCTGTGCCCAGTCTTTTCTGTGTGATTATTTGTATTATTCTATTTGGATGTTTTCTATCTGAAATGACATTTCTGGGCTTTGGAAGGGCTTGGCATTCTCCCAAGCTGGTTGGTTCCCTGGGAGAATGCTGTGTCAGCGTACTTCCCACTGGGTCCTGGCAGAAGGAGGTTGGCAGCGGGAAGGTCCTGGTCCTGGCCAGGGGCTGCCCTGCCCTGTCCCTCAGAGGGGCTTGTGTCATTCCCGACCAAATCCGGAGTGCCCCTTGCTGCCTCCCCCAGCCCCTCCGTGCTCCCACCGCATGGGGATCATCAGAGTCGCTCCCTCCTGGCCATAAACCCAGCCCCTCCCCCCACCAGATACAACTGCATCAGCTAACCCAGAAGACACAGTGATGTCCTCTCTGGCCCCTGGCTTGCTTCTCAGGAAACCGCACCTGGTGGCAGTCCCAGTGGCCACCTGTCACCCGCAGCCTCTAAGATGAGCGACACCTCCCCTCCCTGCAGCGGTCACTGTTAATGACCCTGTCTGCTCCCAGCCCGCAGCCCAGGCCGCGACAGGGGAGGGGCCTTGGTCACCTGCCTTGGACCCTGGAAGCAAGCGCAGCTGAGGGCTTGCAGAATGGCTGTGAAGGCAGGAACATCAGCAGGAGGTCGATGGGGTCTGGTGTGCCAAGGTGAGCAGCAGACAGCCCTGCCCCTGCCAGGTGACCATCAGGCCCTCCCAGGGACACAGACCTCATTTAGCCTGATGGTTAGAAACCCGTTCTAAAGACTACCCCCCCCCCCAGTTGGGAAGAGAGCTATTGCAAAGGTCTTACCTTGTGCCATGTTAAAACCTCCAGAAACAAAACCAGCCGGAGCCATGGGGTCCTGTGTCCCCTTCCTTCCCGTAGAGCCAGAAGCTCGGCCCCCTGACTGGGACACGGCTGTTGTCCGTGTGCAACTGCTGACGGTTAGCAAGCACTGCCCGCCAGACTCTGCCAGAGAATGAAGTTGGCAAGGGGGGGTACCATGCTGCATGAGGACCTCCGGGGGGCATCAGGGCACTGCTCGGGGGGACAGTCTGTGCGATTAAGCATGAAGAAGTCACTTCCTACTCCCTGAGTCTCAGTCTCCTCATCTGTAAAATGGGAAGGCATGCTCTTGTTTGAACTTGGCCTTCCTGTATCAGCAAGTCTGTGTGTCTGTCTGATCATGGCGTCCAGCGTGTGGTGAGCATGCGGTTTCACTAACCACCCGCCCCCGGGGTGTTTGACCATCAGAGGGGCCCAGTGGCTGCAGCGGACTGGGGTGGCTCTCCGCCTTATAAGGCCATGTACCCCCTGGGATCAGAGATGCTTTCTTCCCTGCAGCTCACCCATCCAGCCGGCACCCGACTCCCCACTTCACACTCAGAGTCTCCCTCCACATTCTGGATTTTTCTTGAATGACTTGACCAGCCTGAGAAGTGCCCCACACTGCCCCAGTGCTCTTCCACTGACCCCAAGTCCATGTGTTAACAGACCCGGGCAGTGGATCAAAGCCCAGGAGTGGCCAGTGCCTGGGAACCAGAATGGCCCCGCTGTGAAGGTGGCTCAGCGTCCCTTCCTTCTCACTGCACATCACAGACGCGGGGTGTGGCTGGTATCCCACCAAAGCTCAGACCCGTGTCAGCTGCCAAAGTGTGCCTCTCACTTGTCACCTGGTCCAGGGGGAGAGCCCATGGTGGGTGCCTGGATCCCTTTACAACTCTGGACAAGTCCCTTTCCTTGCTGGGCCTCAGTTTCCCCATGGGTCAAGTGCAGATTTTAATTTGGACCCTCTGGACCAGCCACAGGGGTCTCCCCAGGATTTTCAGCAAACTGTCAGTGACTTCAGCATCTGGGCAGCCGCGACACTAGCAGGGTGGGTGGTGGTCTGGTGAGGCCAAGGAAGAAACCCTAAGACAGTGATCGGGACCTAGGTTTATTGGGGGAACTGATGTGCAGGGAGTCTAGAAGCGGCCAACTGGACAGAGCATCCGTTGTTGGGATCAACGGGCAGCAAACTTTCCTATCAGAGTGGTTTCACCAAGCAAGCATCAGCGGCCGTTCCTTCCTTGCACGACGAGCATTTCCAGAGAGATCTGAGGCCTGCCACCTCATGTTCTGGGTTGGCACCCCTGGAGCCCCCCATCTTGATCGCCGGAAACAGATTTCACAGCCCATCTCGCTGGTGGGGCTCTGGAGGGAGGGCAGGATCTCCACGTTCTCAAGACAGTGACTGATGGGCGCTCGGGCTGAGCTTGCAGACACGAGCTGTCCAGTCTCATGCTCATCAGAGCACACGGGTGTGTCCACACACCTACACCTTCCACCAGACAGGGGTCCAAGTGGAGCTGCTGGGACTGCTTCCCCCCAGGTGATGCGGAGAGCTGGGAACTTGCTCCTGCCAGGACCGAGAGCTGAACTCGTGTTCGCTTTCCTTGTGCTCTCTGATCTCACGCAAGTGTGTGTGCTGTGGGCATCCTCTCGGTGCCTTTCACAGATCTAGAAAGTGCATCTCCCAGAGTCCGGGCCTCACCCAGGGCCCTGCACCTGTGGGAGCACCAGCCACACAGCTGGGCACCCTCTTTCGCCCCTGCTGTGGTATTCCAGGCTAGCTGGTGGGGAGGGGATTGGGTGGGAGAGAGGGGCTCATCTGCATGACGGGGAGGGGCGGGAGCGGAACATATGGCCCTGCCAATGAAATAATTATGGAGCATGAAAATGGCTCAATTAAATCATTTTTTAAAAAGTGAATATGTACAAACACTCAGCAATTAAGCAGTCAATTTGCAAAGAGCGACTTTCCAACTGAGCTTGCCTTTCCTGTTTCTGGGTGCCCAGTTTTAGAGTCTTTTTTTTTTTTAATTTTTAATTTGAATAAATGCAGATTGGAATAATCACTCTCTGCACATGCTCCCGGACGCACAAAAGGAGAGCTTGGATGTGGTAGGGGTGCAGGGTGCTGCTGGGAAGGTCACCCTGGGGGGAGGACCTAGCAGGAAGGGGCTCAGGGGTCACTGGGGCAGCTCGGGCAGGGTGTTGGGGGTGGGGGGAGAGCCACTGGGGCCGCCGCTGCTGGTGCTCAGACACAATCACATCTAACCTGCACATTTTTGATGGGAAACTGTCATGGCTCAGAGAGGGCCATGTGTGGCTTGAGGTCACACAACCTCCAGGTCTGACAGCAGAGCACCCCCATAGGAGCCGGTAAGCATTTATTGAGTGCTAGCTGTGTGCCTGGCCTGTGGATTCTTGCATGATCCCGGTGACCACCGTCTTCACTGCATGATCTGTTTAGACTTCAGGAGGGGGCAATGTTAGGTGCAGTGTTGGTTGGAGGGTCTGGGTTTGGATCTGCCCCCACTCACCAGCTCGACAGTGAGGCTAGTCGTCCTCTATACCCCGGACTTAGTCACGGTAATAAATTCCATTCTTGTCCCCCGCCTATACTGGGGGTGCATCAAGGGACAGCCCCAGGCCCCATGGTCAGAGAGGTGGGGGGTCTGGCGGGGGCCAGGCGAGCCCGTGGCGAGGCGAGCTGGGCAGGCCATTTACTGCTGACCTTGGTGGTTGGTATTCTGACCCACAGAGTGCCGGGAGCCCATCTGGCCTCATTGGGGCGCCTGACAGATACTGAGCCAGTGTGGGGGAGCGATCGGAGGGCCACGGACAATGGGGATGGGTCCCCGTCTCTAAGGTCCCACGCAGCATCTCAGTCTCCCCTGTGTTCTTGCCCCTGCCTCCCACTCTCTGAAGGAACTTCGACCCGGAGCCTGTGTACCTGAACCTGAGCCATGCCCCGAACTCTTCCTGGGGGCAGAGTGAGGGGAGGGGCTGACTCCAGAGGAAGGAGGTGTGACAATGGTTGGGAGGTGGAGGGGGTCACATGGGCCAACAAGAGTGGGCACCTCTAGAAGCCAGGAAGGAGAGGGAATGGGCTTCTCTAGAGCTTCTGGATGGTACACATGCCTTGATTTGAGCCCATTTAAGACCGATTTTGAACTTTTGACTTCCCAAGCTGCAAGATAATCGATCGGTCCTGTTTTAAGCCACTAAGGTTGGGGTAATGTGTTACATCAGCATCGGGAAACTGCCCACCGGTCCTCAATGAAGCCTGCCCAGCCTGTACCAGCCTCCCCATCCTCTGAGCCTGTAGCCCACAGGAGCCCCTCGCAGGTGGCATGGAGAATGGGAGGGATAACGAGGGGGGCATGTCGGGACCAAACATGAAAGATTCTGCAGGAAGAGTCATCGGGGTGGGATGGATGGTTAGATGGGCGGTGGGGGCAGCTGGGGGCAGGGGTGTCGAGGGCGGCCCTGTGTCTACATCTCCCTGAGAGTCTCCTAAGCTTCTCTGGCCATGTCCATTGGCATTGCTGCTTCCCTGGAACCGCGGGTCTGTTCTCTGTCTCACCCACCAGTCTGTCGTCCCCATGGGGCAGGGCGGTGTCTGTCTTGCTTACAGTGCGAGGTAGTGACTGGCACACAGTGGGTATGCCATACACACACGTGCCATGAGTGAACCCGACCCAGGGAACGCGTTTGCACTCCTACTTGGAGTGTGGAGCTGGAAGCTTTGAGAAACTAAACACATACTGGATAAAGGAGTGAGTGAGTGAGTGAATGAACTGAGGGCCCCAGCCTCCAAAAAGAGGCCTGGAATTTGGGGCTCATGGCTAAGTGGGGTGCTGGATTTGCGTTGTCCTCAGGGTGAGGAGTTCCTGCTGCCTCAGTAACTGCAGTGGTGGATGGGTTCAAACGGTCTCTCCTTCCTTGTCCCAAGAGGAGGAGGGAGAGCTAGCCTGTCCACAGGGCCTTTGCACCTGCCATTCCCTCCACCTGGAAGGCTGTGTTAGTTTCCTAGGGCCACCATAACAGAGACCCACACACTTGTTCCAAGGGAAATTTGTTGTCCGTGGTCTGGAGGCTGAAAGTCCTAGGTGAAGGTGTTGGCAGGGCCAGCTTCTTCTGGAGGCTCCTAGGGAGAGTCTGTTCCGGGCCTGTCTCCCAGCCTCTGGCTGTTGCCAGCAATCCTTGGCATCCCTTTTCTGCACTCTCCCTGTGCGTCTGTGTGTCCCTGGGTCCAAATTCCCTCCTCTTCTGATACCAGTCCTTGGATTAGGGTCTGCCCTAGTCCAGTATGACCTCCTCATGACTTAATTACATCTTCAAAGCCCCTGTTTGCAAATAAGGTCACATTCACAGATTGCGGATGGACACAGATTTTGGCGGGCGGGGGGGGGGCATTATTTAGCCAGGTACAAATGGCTTTCCCCCAGCCAGGTACATACTGTCTTCCTGCCTGCCTCTGCCCAAACATCACTGCGTCCAAGGGGCCTTCCCTGCCTCTCAGAGACAGCAGTCCCAGTGACCCTGTCATCCCTGCCCTGATCATCCCTGAGGCCGTTACGTTTTTCTTACTTATCACCCCTGCCCCCTCACCCCCCTAGGCCTGCTGCACCTGCTGGCCCACACTAGCAGGTGCCCTGGAGGGAGCAGGTGTGAGTAGGCACCTGTGATCAGGAGGGGGAAGGGCGGTGGGGGGGAGGTGGGGAGAGGCTGGATCCTGGGGAAACACCTGGACTGAGGCAGGTTGGTGTCAGGGATGGAGGGAAGGGGTAGATGGCAAGGTGTCTGGGAGACAGAATCTACGGGCAAGTCTTAGACTTGGCTTGCTGGTGGCAGTAGGGACAGCCTGGGGACCAAGAGGCTCAGAGGACCTTTCCATGCATCCAACTGGGAAACAACACCATTGGTTTCCGTGGAGACTCAAATTCCCTGGGTCTTTGCTAATGGGCCTCTGGATCCCTCCTTCCCAAAGTAAATCAATTCTCTGCGGTTTGGAGACCAAGTGCATCCCTGATCACCCCTCCAGGGGACCCTTCTTGGTTCCTGGAGCAGGGCCTCCCTGGGGAGACCAAGGGCAGTCAAGGACCTACCTCAAGAAGGGGGCTGGCCCCCACCAGACTCCCCCTTCCTGGGAGTAAGGGGGCAGGGATTGCTCTCTGTCCTGGTCTGGGAACGGTCTGTGGCCGTGAGGCTGGTAAGAGACCTGGCCTCCAGGGTCAGGTGGACAGGTGGCCATTAGGCACCAGGACCATGAACATAACCCATCCTTCCGGAGCTTCGGTTTCCCTTGAAGATGGGGAGGAAGTATATGTGTGCAGAAAGCACTCAAGACGTCCTGGGGAAGGCTGTGGACATGTGCTGGTGGGGCAGGAATTTACGCTGCCCCAGGCTAGCCCCTGGGCCCCCACAACACTGGGCAAGCCGAGAAACACCAGCCTCATCCAGCCCCCAGAGAGGGAAGGTACTGCTGGGGCCCGAGGACGGGGTTCCAGCTGCCTTCCTCCCCCGGCCTTGGGGCTCGGCTCTGGCAGGCAGCTCTCAGCTGTGATGACACAGAAGACGATCACAGGGAGGCTCCCGGGCCCAAGGGCTTCCTGCCGCTTGCTGGCCCTGTCCCCTCCGTGGGTTGACTCTCCTGACCCGTCTGAAGGCAGGGAAGCCCGGGGACGGCCCTGAAGCCCAGCATCCTGGATGTTTTAGGCTCAGATGGACCTGGCCGCCCTCAGGCTCGCAGCCAGCCTCGCTATGCAGTCACAGCACATGTTAATGGGGTGATAATAAGGACTGTTGATTTTGGGGTCACAGAGGTTGTAAGCTTCAATGTGGAATTGATTCTATGTCCCGCTGTCCCACTGCATTGGGTGCTTCCAAACCACAGATGTGAACTTGCCCAGATGACCTCTCCCAGTCTCGCTGCGGTGGGCTGGGGGTTCAGAACCACAGATTCTGTCCTGCCCCCCACCACCGCATGCTACCACAGGGGAGAGGGGCCTGCAGGCGAGGAGGGGTTAGCCCCTGGTGTGGGTTAGCAGACATGGGACAGGGGGCCTGGTTTCTGGCACCCCTTGGAGCTCCGTCCTGCCTGCTGTCCCCTGCCGTCCTCCAGCCCAATGTGGTCACAGGGGGGAGGGTGCAGCTTCCTGGAGCTGCTCAGGGACCAGAGGGGGAAACGGAGAAGTAGGCCACTATGAGGTCTCAGCACGGCGAGGGACATTCTCCAGAGTGAGCAGGGGGCCAGCAGCAAGTGACACGGGCCAGCTTGCACCTCCCGAGTCAGCCACAGGTTCGCGGAGGGATCCCAGGCAGGAACATACCTGCTCTGACCTCTCCTCGTTCTTGGTGCCTCTGCAAGAGAGACAAAGCTATCTAGTCTTTAAGGGTTCTCAAGGAGTCAAGAAGACGGAAAGACACAGAAGGGCCTGGCACACGAGGGGCCCTTCCCCAATAGACACGCATGTAGCATGTGGGCGAAGGTACACTTAGGGATGAGGCAGAACATGGTGGAAGGCCAAGGAGGGGGTCAGCCGGTGGGGAGACCGGCTGGCGTTCACTGACTCCACACCCCACTCCAGACCCGAGCGAGCCCTTGGAGACTCGGCGCGCCCAGTCACCTCCCCGTCACCTGGGTTATGCTGCTCCCGGGAGAGATGGTCTTGGGCTGCTGTGCCCACATTGGCGTGCGGCCCGTGCTGGCTGTCCTGTGGGGCTGGACACACCTGCTCCTGGAGGGATACCTTGCTGACCCCTGTCATCCTGTCCCCCCAGGTCCTCAGACTTCGGGACGTCCTACACCAAGCTCACCCTCCAGCCCGGTGTCACCACAGTCATCGACAACTTCTACATTTGCCCTACGAACAAGAGAAAGGTAAGGGGCACACCAGGACATCTTCCCACGCCACATAGCCGGGCTCTGGCACCGGGCTCCCGGCCACGGTGTGTCCTGTGACACCCTTTTGGGTTCCACCGCGGTCTGTCCTGATGACTGTGTTTCAGTGGCCAGCTGGGCCGTCGCTGGAAGGCTGTGTGTGCTTGTGCAGGGGCGTCTGTCTTCTCCCGGCCCCACAGACAGCAGCCGGGGCAAAGCAGCGGGGGCTAGTGAGCACTGGGGATAGAGGAAGAACCTCTTGGGTTCCAGGGGTCCTTGGAAGGTGGTCGTGGGCAGTCGCCTTCTTGGGCAGGTGTTTTTATTTGGTCTTGATCTGACTTTGATTTTGCACTTGAGAGGCACTTTCTGTGTTCTTGGTCTCAGCGTGTCTCCTGACGGCTGTGGAATTGGGATCCATGTTCTTCCCAGGTGGCCACTGGCTGCCCGGTTCTGTGCAAAGACCCATCTGCAAACCCGTGCTTGCTTCCCAGCCACCTGGGACCCCAGCACAAGGGCGGAGAGGCCTTGCACGCTTGGCTGCGTCCGGAGAAGCAGCTTGGTGTCACAGGAGGGGACTGACTTGGACGGATCAGGTGCCTCGCGGGAAAGCAGGGGTAACCCCGTCTGGCACAGAGAATCGTGACATCGGAGACTGGAACCCACAGCCTGGTGCTCGCTTGGAGTGAGCCTGGCCCATGGGCACTGATGACTATTCTGGGGACTTTAAACCAAAGGTCAGAGTGACACAGAGTCTGTGACATCCTGGTCTGTCACCAGACAGAGAGTCCTTAAGTGCTCGGGAAGGGGCCACGTGCGGCCCCGTAGGCTATGCCTCCCTTTAGAAGGGACATGAGCAGAAGCAGTGATGGAAGGTGTGGGGTGAGGTTTTGGAGACTGTGAAGGCAGGGAGGACTTCACATGGAGGCTGGGTGGACAGTGGTGACAACAGCCAGGGACGTGGCTCCTCCAAGCCTCAGTTTCTTGGCCTGTAAAGGGGGTGGACAGGAAGGTTAGTGAGATGATGCATGTAGTGGGGGGGGGGGTGCGGCAAAGGGGTTTCTAGGGCCTCTAGGGTTGGCAAGGGCCTTTGGGGCAGGCCCCAGGTGACATCTGTGTGGGCCACCAGGAGACGCGTGGAGCCCTGGAGGGATGGGGCTCCCCAGAGAGCCTCCCCTGCGGGCAGCGTGGGGACAGGGAAGCAGGCAGGGGGACGGCGGCATCTCTAACACAGATGGGACCACCTGGCTCAGCGAAGCCCGTGAGAGGTCACTTGCTTGTTTAGCCTGGAAATATCGATGGGATCGAAGGCTGGGTCTGGTGGCGGCCTGTAGCAGCCCCAGGCTCGGCCTACATCAAACGAATGGAGTACAGGAAACTGCAGCGGGTCTGGCTATATGAGTGACCCCCAGAGCCCGCTGCACCCGTAAGAGCCTCCTGGCCAACCTGCTCGGGGCCCGTGTGTGAGGAGCCTGGGGCACCTTCCTGGGGTTGCTGTAGTCACCCTGTGTTTGCAGGGAGGCCTGGGGGATAGCATCTGGGCTGGGTGTCCCCGAACTCAGTCCAGCTGTGCTGTGTCCCCCAGCAGTGGGGTGACACCTCCCTGAGGTCCCTCGTGTCTCATCTGTGAAGGGGGCTGTGATCTAGGAGCTATCTGACCACTCATAATTGTCACTGTGGGTGGGGGTTGCACTCTGCATCCCAGAGGTGTCCTCTTCCCAGTCCTGCCACCCAGGGCTGTGACCTTGCATGGCAAAAGAGACTTGACAAATGCGGTTCATGGTGTCGAAAGGTTGTCCTGGTTCTGCAGGTGCACCCATGCCATCATGGGGTCTGGAAGCAGGGGGCGGGTCAGGTGTGAGGCCAGAGGCTGGGGACAGAGGAGGACATGTCTAGAAGCTGGAGAGGGCCAGGACGCATCCCCCCCGCCCCCCGGGAGCCTCCAGACAGGAGCGCAGTCTGCTGACACCTTGGTTTTGTCCTTCTGGCCTCTAGACCAGAGGGAGCACGTTTCTGTTGTTTGAAGCCACTCGGTTGTGGTAACTTGTTACGGCGGCTCCGGGAACTCACACGGCTTGGAGGGTGGACTGTGAGGAGGCCTGCTCCCCTTCTCCCCCTTCCCAGCGCATTGCCCTGCCCACCCACACCCCCTCTGGATGGAATCCACCTCCCCATGGCCCCCCAGGGAGGCCCCCAGGCCCTCGTCCTTCTAAAGCGTGGACCTTGCTGCCAGCTGGACCCCAGACAGGGAAGCTGAGTCACGGATGCAGGCAGGGTCCGGGCTTACAGATGTCTCTAGCCTCTGTCCCGTCTCTGACCTCTCACACAGAAGCCCCTCACTCCACACACCCCAGGACTGAGCTGACCCTCCCTCTGGTGGGGTTGAAGGCATTGATAGGCCCACTGAGGGACGTGCTAGCCCGCGGGACGGGCGTCTGTCTTGAAGGCAGGCAGAGACAGCAGTGACGGCAGGTGCCTTCCTCTGGGTCATGGGAGCTGGGCAGTGTGGGGGCGCCAAACAGGGCAGACTGGGAGCCCTGGGAACAGAAGGCAGTCCAGGTACGTGCAAGCGGGCAGGAAGGTAGCCTAGGGGGTGACCCCTCTCGTGTATTGGGCCTGGGCCTGGGTCCAGCTCCACAGCCCCCCAGCTCCATGACCTTGCCCAAATTCTGAACCTCTGGTTCCCCGTTTCTCCTTGGTGGGATGGGGGTAACAGTAGTGTCTACATTCTTGGGTTGATGGGATTAAATGAGTGCCTACTTGTCCAGTGCTTAGAACAGGGCCTGGCTTGAACAAAGCCCCCCCCTTCCCCCAACAAGTGTTCCTGGAACCATTGTCCTCAGAAAGAATTGCAGCAGGCCCTTTCCTCACCACCTTCCCGAGACTGTGAGGGTAGGAACCGGTTCTGGGGTGATTCATACTCAACTCGGTGTCAGCTCTCAACTGGGTCTGTCAGGGAACAAGACCTGGCCCTAGGGAATGAGAGCCCCACCAGGTGTCTGTGACAGGTTTCAGGGGTGGAGGTGGGGCGGGGCACTGCCTTCTACCCACACCTCCCTGTGTCGAAGGAACAAATCATTTGTCTGGGGCTCAAGGTGGCCCGAGCCTCGGAGTCTAGAACATGAAATGGCAGTTTCTCTATCTGAAGAGGTGGGACTGGTACCACGAGTGGAGTTGGGGACAGAGCCCGCTGTCTGGAAGGCACGGTCCACTGGAGGCCCTGCGGGGCTAGAAGGTGGCCAGCAGAGGCCCGAGCTCACCAGCAGGACAACCATGGGCGCTTATGTCCACTGTCCCTGCCTCCGACCCCATGCTGTCACGTGGGGTCTAAGAGCTGAGCGAGGACTGCATGAGACTGGGAATACCTGGGATTTGATGGGGGCTGGGGAAGCGGAGGGCCAGGCCCCCAGAGCTGCCTCCGCAGGACAGGGGCTCCATGTGATGTGTATTTGAAAGCACTGAGGAGCAGAAAAGTCCCAGCTGGGGAAGAGGAAAGAAGGAGCATTGTAGGGCACAAGGACAGCCTGGGCAGACTACTTGGTGGAGACCAGATTGTGTTCACCTCCAGGTCCTCAACTGGGGACAGCCCCAAGCGCTCAGCAGGGACTTGGGAAATACAGACGCTGTGGGCTGGGCTGGGCTGGGGATGGGGTACTGTCCTTCAGCGGAAGAGATTTCTACTTCCTACGAAGCAGAATTTTCCTTCCCTGTCTGTGCTGCATGGCCCCTTCATTTATGGCTTCTTCTTTTTTTTTTTTTAAGATTTTAATTATTTATTTGACAGAGATCACAAGTAGGCAGAAAGGCAGAGAGAGAGAGAGAGGAGGAAGCAGGCTCCCCGCCAAGCAGAGAGCCCGATGCGGGGCTCGATCCCAGGACTCTGGGACCATGACCCGAGCCGAAGGCAGAGGCTTAACCCACTGAGCCACCCAGGCACCCCCATTTATGGCTTCTTGATTCTTCCTCCAGCCCCATGGTGGTCATTCACAGTGTTCCAGGCGCTGGGCCAGAAGGGGATGTCAATCATATTCATTTATTGGTGGGGAGGTGGGGCACGACTGAGGGGCTGACGTCACCCCCGCACTACCAAGGTGAGAAAAGAGGCTCGGGGAAGCTGGGACGTTGGTCCATGCTCACCCAGCTGGTAGGCAGCAAAGCGTTCACCGTGCACCAATGCAGTAAACGTATTGTCTCCCTGTACCTGGGTTTGCTAGATGCGGGAGCAACCTGTGTCTTACCCTGAGCCCCCCAGGCGCCCCGCAGCAACATTCTGGGGAGCAGATGGGATTCCCTACATCATTGCAAGCGCAGTCCGGCCCACTTTCCTGGAGGCTGGGAATCAGCAGCTCTTGAATGTATCGCAGCCTGCCTGGACTCGGTCTGATCGTTGGGGAGCCGTGAGACTCTGGGCAGATCCTATTTCTGTTCCAGACCTCAGTTTCCCCATCCATAAGATGAGGAGTTTGAACTAGAGATCTGCCAGACCCCTTTCCAGCTCAGATGTTCAGGTCTCTTCTGCTCTCCTCCCAACGGGAGGTGGGCAGCTGGGGAAGGAGACGCATGTGAGCAGACCCTCAGCTCTGTTTGGTTCATCCCGTGCCTCGGTGGGTCCCCAGGCTCCGTCTGGACACCAGCGCCCATCTGCTCAGTGGATGTGGGTCAAGGCCCTACACTGCCCCAGGCTGTGTGCTTGTTGCTAAGGGGAGAGGACCCTTCGTCCAAGCTTGCAGAAAACAAATTCGGATTTCATACCTACTAATGGCGCTGGAGCCCCTCGCTGGGCACTGGGGTGCCGAGGTGAACCGGGCAGACAGTTCTAACCTTCTAGAACCTTGAGGGTCTGGGAGAATGCTGAGAAACTGAACCTCTCCTGCTGTGTTTCGTGGGAGGAAAAGAAAGGGAGGCTCAAGTCAGCTTCCCGCATGGAGGGTTTGTCTGGGGGTGAGTCTGATCTGGGGGAAGATCAGCCCTTGTTTGCAGGGGTGCCTGTAGGCACGTGCCTCCCTCTTCAGTTAGGGTGACGGGTAGACTTTGCTGGAAGGTTTGAATACTATTAGGAGTCCATTTAATGACAATTACAGACAGAGTAGCCCTTTATAGTTTCTTAAGAGACCACGTTGTAACCTGTCTTACAAAATGAATTCCCTTTTATTTTCATCTCTCCTGCAGTAAAATCAGAGCTCTGTGGCATTGGCTCACTGCCTATGGGTAGGGCCTTCTACTGTTGTCACGGCCTGAACCCAGACATCCCCTGTGAGCCTTCCATGCCGTCCACAATCCCCACCTTAGTTCTGGATAGCTGCAATATTTCTAACTCAGCCTGGGGCCGCAGGGCTAAGGCCTGAAGGCATGGCCTGTGGGTGCTGGCTGGGCCATGGGATTACTTTCAAGCGCTGTGCTTTATATTAAAAATTCATATCAATGTTCATTTTACTCCGTGGTGCATCAGGGTTGGTGTGACTACTAAGATGACACACACACATGTACGTTTTCAACAAAAAGTCTTTACCAACCTGATGACCCAGAAGAATGCTCCCATTTTAAGTGCCAGGACCACCGAGCCCAGCCAGCACCGTGCCCCCCCACCCCACCCCCACTCCCCTCCACCTTCCACCCTGTCCCGGGGTCTGCGCGACTTCTAGTTTGAGAAGCACTGGGTTGGGACAAGATGTCCATCAATCCATCCACGTGCTCCTTTTGCTCACTCGCCCGAGATGCTTGAGGAACTGCCACGTGCCATGCACTCCAGATGGAGAGATGAATCAAAACAAAATCTTGCCTTCGAGAAGCTCAAAGTGTCTCAGAGAGCCGGAAATCCACTCAGCAGAGGCAGCACCGATAGTGACAGAGAGGGCCCGAGTTTCCGAAGGCCCTTCATGGGTCAGATCTGCATGTGCGTTCTCTCGTATCCTTGCAACAGCTCTGCCAGGGGAGGCTCTGTGCATCTTGCGGGTGAAGGGACGCAAGGACAAGACGAGTGTGGTGGCCTCCCACACCACCCAGGAGTGGGTCCTCGGGTCAGGGTTTGCCCCCAGGCCCAGGTGACCCTTTCCACTTTCTACGGCCCTGCGTGGCCTCTGAGCAGCCTGTCCGGGGGGCCAACGAGGCTGCCCCCCTCCAGCAGGAGGGAAACTTAGGGAGAAGGCGCAGGCCTGGGAGCCGAGTCAGATCCTAGGGCTGCTGTTCAGCCAAGCTCTCTAGACTCGGAGCTCTGCCAGGAGGACAGGACGGCGCTGGCCCTGGCCCTCTGAGCCCCTGGCCCGTTGTACCTGTGGCCAAGGGGAGGCCCAGGCTCCTTCACTGTTCCACAGCCTGTGCCTCGTCTCCTTCCTCAGGCAATCCCACAGCGTGAAAGGACAAAGGTCACACTTTGTTCTGCTCTACTTGTACAGTTCTGTTCTACTTGTATAGGTCAGCCTTTCTTGCTCCCATCTCAAATTTGGCTCCAGGAGCTCTCTTGTGGTCTGTCTCTCCTCTGTCTGTGTCTCTGCCCTCCGCTCAGTTCCTGTGCCTGCTAGCCTATAAACCTGGTCTCTAGCTCTGAGGCCCAACTGGTGTGGAAGCCCCGCCCCTCCCTAGAGTGGAGGCCCCGCCCATTCCTGGTGTAGAAGCCCCACTCTGGTGTGAAAGCCCCGCCCCTCCCTGGTGTGGAGGCCCCACCCCTCCAGGGTGTAGAAGCCCATTCCTCCCTGATGTGGTGGCTCCACCCCTTGGAGTGGAGGCTCCGCCCCTCCCTGGTGTGGAGGCCCCGTGGGAGCATAGAGCCCCACACCTCCCTAGAGTTGAGGACCCACCCCTCCCTGGTGTAGAAGCCCCCCCCCCCCATATGGAAGCTCCACCCCCCTCTCCTGCAGCAGACCACTTGGTGCACCCCTGCCTTGTTTCTTCATCTGGGGCCCCGGTGGTGGGGCCCAGGGGGCAGTGGTGGTTGGCTCTCAGGAGGGAGGTCAGGTGAGCCCGGGGTCCTGCAGACACAGCCCCGGCAAACCCTCTCCTGCGCTCACAAAACACCTGGGTGGGTGGGTGACCGCTGACTGATCAGGCCCAGGTTGGAGGGCAAGAGCCCTGCACCAGTGTCAGCTGCGGGCTGTACCCCGTGGGGTCCTCAGACACCTGCGTGCAGGTCTCAGGGAGCCGGGGATCTGTAGGTTTAAGGTGTCCTAAGTGGCAAGGAGTCAGTTTGTCTCTGTGCTTTGGCCAGCCAGCTCGCTGTTACCCAGGGCCCAAGTGCTGTCACAGACAGTGTCAGGAGGAAGGGGCCCAGGCACAGGGTGGGAGATCCTGGGGTCCCCTATGCGCCTGCCTCTCTGGGTGTGAACTGGGATTATAACATTGCCCATGTGATGCAGCTAGGCTGCAGGTTAGGTGACGTGGGGCGGGACGAAGCCCAGCGCCTGGCCCCGTGGCTGAGACAAAGGCTCAGGGTTCCAGAGCGCCGAAGGGGGTGGTGTCTCTGCCCTGCTGAGCTGGGACCAGGGCATGCAGCACTTTCGGCACAGTGCCTGGTGCACACCAGGGACTCTGAAGGGACTGCATCTGCCCCTCGTGCTTGTCTCCCTGGATGTGCCCCGGCGTGCGGCTGGCACCGTACTCTGGAAATATACCATCCTTTGTCGGCTGGGTGGCTCTGACCCTGGTGGGGGGACATCCAGGAGAGAGACGCTGAGTCTGAACCTGGGTGTGCGGGGATATCCCAGCAGAGACAGGGCCAGAAGACAGTTTGGGACCAGGCAGTGCCCCCCGCCTTCTGGTAGGAGCCGTGGGTGAATGGGATGCTGTTGCCTGAGATGGAGGCCCTGGGGAGGCGGCAGCCCTGGGGGAGCATGAAGGCCCAGAGGAGGCAGATGGGGTATTGATCCCCAGTGTCCCCCACTCTCTTAGGCCAAAGTGGGGCTCCCTGGAGGCCCCCTGCTGTCCCTGAGCCTCACCCACACCCTCGGCTTAGCTCTCAGGGTGAGCCGGATCTTTCCAGGTCTGTGACTAACAAGAGGAGGGGTGGAAGCCCCTGCCTGGTGGAAAGGCAGGCCAGAGAGCAGAGCCCTGCTGGGAGCTGGAAGGTGGGCACGGGGCTAAATGGGCTTTTTGTTCCAATCACCGATGCTCTCCATTTCCCTTGAGAGCCAGGCATCCTCCTCTGTCCAGAAGAAAAATGGCTCAATTGGGCCTGTTGATGTACAGAGGCTTTTGTCTCAGAAATAGACTAAACCCTTTGCAAGTTCAGCTAATGCGCAGAAAATGACTCCCTCTTAAAGCCCATAGGTGGTTGCGGGAGAGGGGAAAGAAAGGGGCCTCACCTCTTGGAAAGCCAGTCTCCTGGGCCTCTCGGGCCTCTGGAACTGCTGAAACACAGAGGGACAGAGATTCCGGATTTCCTCTGTCTTTGGAAGCATGTGCATTGTCGAACGCTCCGGGGACCAAAGCCCTGAACGAGTGCGTCACCCCACACGGCAAAGGGGCCCCTGCAGGTGTGATTACATGGAGAACGGGACATGGGGAACTGTCCTGGCTTGTCTGGGGTACCTGGTGTATTCACAGCAGGCTAGTAAGAGGGAGGCAAGAGGGTTAGAGCAGGGGATGTGTCCCTGGAAGCAGGGGGTGGGGTGTGCGGGTGGGAGAGGGAGGGAGGAAAGGGGCAGGGAAGATACCCTGCTGTTGGCTGTGACGGTGGAAGGTACCGGGGGCCAAGGGACACAGATGACCTGTGGACACTGGAAAATGCAAGGGCTTCTGGAACCTTCAGCTGAGCCAACTCGTTGACTGTAGCCCATGTAAGACTGATTTTTGGACTCAGACCTCCATCCCCACGAGAGGATGCACGTGTGTTGTTTTAAACCATATGCAGTGTGTGGTTCTTTGCCATGACAACCACAGGAGACTTGTGCAACACCAGGATCCCAGGGCCCTGGAGCTCGGGGACCTGAGAACTGCACTCTGTCTGTGGCCCCATGGAGAGCCAGCCACCATCAGCTTGCATGGGGCTGGGTCACCTCTCCCCTTCTTGGGTTCTGTTACCATCCATGACCAGAACGCACACAGGGTTGCAGGCTTCTCTGGGGAAGGGAAGGAGCTTTGCAACGTGGGGGCCTGGGCAAAGGATCGTGGGGCAGGCATGTGTGGACGGGTGTTGGCCCTGTGATGGCTGTGATGCCGGGTGGAGTAGCATGGGCCCAGGTAGCTGGCATCCCTCGTGGCCCTCGGGAGTGGAAGGTGGGTCTCATAGCATGGCCATTGTCTCCCACTCCTGTACATCACAGGGAAGATGCAGTTCCCGGAATGAGGCAGCCCTTGGACTGAGCCCCTCTGAGCCTTGTCTATAAAGCTTGAGTGAGATGCACTGTGTCTTGTGCACGGATTCGCACACTGAGCCACCGCCGATTCGGTGACTGATGATGACATTGTTGCTGATGTCATTGATCATCATTCTGCCGAACCCACAGAGAAGCTTGGTGCCATAGGCGTCCTCGTCCTGCAGGTGACTGCCTACAGCTCAGAGAGGTGACGTAGCCCCCAAGGTCAGGGTGGCACAGGAGGAGTCTCAGGGCTGGGCCCCCATGCAGGAGAGGGTTTTTACCCACCCTACCGCCCTGGCTGTTTGGAGGGTTCAGGGAAAGCACAGTGAGACAGAGGGAAGCCATCCAAAGTCCTTCATATGTATATTCTTAGCATTCATTTGTCACTAAACTTTGGCGGTTGTGTTCTTTAATTTAAAAAGGTGCTGACCATGCCCCCTCCTCCCCTCATATAGGAATACCCCGATATCCAGGAATTTGGCAAGTCCTATGGCTTCTCCAAGAAGTATGGCTGACCTCACCAAGAGAAATCGTCAGATACCGGGGAAGGCATAAGTCAAGGGACTGTACCATCTCGGGTACTCCCGTGGGTTACCCGAGGCTGGGGACCTCACCTACCTCTGAGTTAGTCTGGTTGGAAGTAGGTTTATCCCATCTACCCACTTCAACAGTTGGTCTTCACTCCATGGAAATCAAGGGAAGGACGTGGGGGCTGTTTGAGTTCAGTGGGGAAGAATGGTCTGATGGATCTGTGCTGTTGACCTTGGGAATCTGAGGGGCAGAGAGGCAGCACCCATGTCACAAAGCAGCTGTCCGTCCTCATATGGTCTTTGAGGGGCCTTCCATTTCTAGTGTTCTCTGTTCTCATTGTCTACCTTTGATGAACCAGTCACAAGGTCAGTATGCACCCTAACACCCCATGCTGTGTTAGCCAGGACTCCAGGGATTACAGGTAACACAGGTCATTCAGACAAGAAGAGGAACATACTGGCTTATGTCACTGTGATGATCAGGGGTAATCATGGCTTCAGGCACGGGTTGATCCAGCGCCTCTACCGGAGACATGGGGCAGAGCCTGTCCTCCCATCTCTCAGCCAGGCTGTCCTATGTCTTGGCTTTGGTCTTGGGCACGTTTTTGCTGTTGGGTTGGAATGACCTCTGGGAATCCCAGACACACCTGATCCTTAGCACCGGGATCTCAGAAAGGGCGGGGTCCTTTTCCCATTAGGTGCTGCACACAGATCCCTCGGAAGGCTCCTGATGTCTGGGTCAGGGTCCCTTTCCTGAAGCAGTCAGGATGGCCAGAGGGAGCGGACGCTCTGATTGGCTAGGCCCCATCATGTGTCCTCTAGGGGCGGGGTCAGCCCACCGTAATGGAACTGAGTGAGGGGAGGAGGCCGGTTTCCTAAACCATGCGGGCAAGATTCCCTGAGCAGGGCCAGGTGGGAAGAAGGGCAGCCCATGTGCCCACGTCCACTGGCATCTGGAGAAATGCCGCCAACCTATGTTGCCACTGCTGAGTTTCTTCTAAGTTTGTTGTGAGAGAAAAAGATCATTCTTAATTCGAGGAATTTGTTTTGAACTTCAAACTCCGTCTTCTTCCTTCTTTCAGCTCAGCAGCCAGTATCTATTTTTAGTGAAAGAGAAGGACCTCATCACTGGCCTGCTTTCCCATGGAAGCCTCCAGCCTGGACAGTGGGGGTGCAGGGAGCTCTGGGAGGGGGAGCAGGAAATGGGGGCCAGGGGCGCGGCAGGCCTAGCAGGAGGCCCTGAACCTGGCTCACGGTGCTGTCCCTGGCTGGTGGGATGGCTTCGGGGAGAGGAAGACGGGCCCTAGCGTCTGCTCCTGGAGACTGAAATGAGTCCTACGCACCTAAAGCAGGAATCCACTGGAGGGCGGTTCCAGCAGGGATGGGGAAGGGCTGCAGGCAATGGGAAATAGCAGCTGTTCTTCATGCCCACGGGGAGTGTGTGTAATTTTGTGTCTCGGGTGTGTATGTTTGCATTTCAAGCAGCCGAGGCTGAAAACGCTGATCCCCAACCACAGTGACTCACCTCACTGTGAGCAGCTGTGGACTGTGTTGGGGCGGGCGGGGGGTGGGGGGACTGGAGGTGAGCATGCCTGGGGGAGGGGGTCACCTGCGTTCTGGGTCATTCCCTGTCCTGCCCTGCCGGGAGGCTGTCTGCAGAGGATGGCACTTCTGTGGGCAAAGGAAGTACGGGTTCCTGCAAGTCCAAGCTTCTCAGCACCACTGCTTTGTGTGGCCGTGGGTAAAGGCAGGTGGCTGCCACGGGGCTTTGGTGGCCGTCAGCAGAAGCCACTGCAGGCCAGCAGCCACAGAAGGGTTCTATGCTGGAAACCCGTCAGGTAGAGTCAGTAGCAGGAAGGTGACTGGCAAAGGGCAGGAAGCTGGGAGTCTGAAGGGACTTGGCTAACCACACAGCTGCTGTAACAGGAACCCCAGAAACACCCTCCCTTGTGTCTCTGGTAGATCATGAACTTGCCCCTTTGAAGTCAGGAATCTATTCATCTTTAATTTTTTGAGAGAGAGAGAAAGAGAGAGAGGATGCATAGTGGGGAGGGGCGGAGGGAGGGAGAAAGAAATTTAAGCAGGGTCCATGCCCAGCATGGAGCCAGACATGGGGCTCGATCTCCTGATCCTGAAATCATGGACCTGAGCAGAAACCAAGACTGAGCCATCCAGGCACCCCTGAAGGCAGGAACCTTGATGGGTATTTCCAACAGACTGTCCACCCAGGGGAACTGGGTATTCTTTGAAAGGGAGGTAGATCGTCTCACCAAATCAAGGGGGACTGGGTGCTGAGCGACAACACACCCATTACCACGAGGGGGAAACAAAATGTCCATGTGTCTAAGCCCCTTTGTCCATCTGTCTGATGGACATCTCATGATGTCTGATGGACATAATGTCTGATGGGATGGCGGGGTATGGTGAATTGGGCAAGGTTTGGGAGGCATGGTGGTCCTGGGTTCAAATCCAGTACTCTGGCTTACTAGCCAGTGTGTCCCTGAGCCTGTCATGTGACCTCTCTGGACCTTTTGCTTCCCTCTGTGAACCATGGTGGATGGTAGCAGGCATGAATGCTTGCTTGCCGTGTTCACACTCACGCACTGTGGGCGGCTGAAGAAGGCTCCTCCCGGGGGCATCTGCGCCCTGAGCCCAGGGAACCTATGAGTGTTACCAGTGCATGGGAGACTAAGTTAGGGATCCTGAGATGGGGCGCTTCTCCTGGGTTATCTGTGTGTGCCTGGATTCTACCCTGGAGCTTCCAGAAGGTCCCAACCCTGCTGACACTTTGATTTTAGGCCCCCAAGATTCATTACAGACTCTGACGTGCAGAACTGCAAAATAGGACATTCGTGCTGTTTTAAGCCAATAAATTTGTGCTGATTTGTTACAGCAGCTGTAGGAAACCAATCCGTGCTCGTGGTGCCTACTGTCCCCTCCCTGTCCCTGCAGAGACTGTCCAGGCACTGTGGTGGAGAGAGGGACGCCACAGCAGGGTCCCAACTTATGTCGCTTCCCTCTGCCCCTTCTCCCTGGGAAGCTTTGAGGGTCTGCAGCTATAGTGGGCTCCACTGAGACGCAAAGGCTCAGGCCCCAGCCCCCATGCTTTCCCATGGCTGGGGTGTTAATTCAGCAGCTGCTGTCCGGCCTTTGCTTTCTACTCAGGCTGTGACCGCACTTTGCTTTCTCGCTGCGTCTGTTCTGTCTGGAGCGTCTTGTTCTAGGCTGTGCTTTTCTCATGGCATGCACGGTCACACCGACCACTGGGGACTTGGCCTCTCTTTCTGGCTACCTTGTTCCTGGAAGTTCTGGTCACCCCACTGATTGCTTTTAGCTTGCCTTGCAAGATACGCTGGATGGAGGTGTAAGCCAGGACTGCCATTCTCAAGGGCAAGTAACTTTGATGTCACTGGTCCGGCTCATCCATCAACACCCTCTCCTTTTCCCACCCATCTCTATAATTGGTATCCTCTGGCCAGATCTCCACAGGGCCTATCCTTCCAGCCTCGTTTGGCAGGTGCATAGGAGGCCCTCCTCTGGCTTGGCATCCACCCCTTTGTGCTACCAATAGAAGTAAGACCCTCGAGGGTCCTGCCACAGTGAGAAGCAAAGTCTGGAAGGGGAGACAGACAAGAAAACAGGTGGTTCTGACACAGAGTGGATCACGGAGCTGGACCTCTGGGTAGCAGAGGGCTAGTGGCCTATGGAGAGGCCCTGAAGGGAGGCAGCAGAGAGCCCACTGAGGGGGGACGGCTCCCGCAGCTGCCTCTAGCTGGGTGGGCTTGCTGTCCCCACCCTGGTGGTAGGGCTAAGTTCCCCACCCAGACCTTGGCCAGTTGCACAGTGTGGTGCTGAGCTGAGGCAGCCCCACCCTGAGCTTTTCGTCAGATGACTTTCATGTTAGTTTCACCAAAAAAAAAAAAAAAGAAAAGAAAAGAAACTGATGTGCGCCTCCTGGCCAGCTCCCAGTTTGTGAAAGGAGACTGTGATTAGGTATATGAATAAATTGTAATACACAGATAATACTGCCATGTAATTACTCGGGTATAAGAGAATAATTACATGGGTAATTATGCTCTGTAATTGTCGGTGTTCTTAATGGCTGTGGGCGCCCCAGCCGTGCTCCATGCAGGCCATAAACAGACACCCGAGGACGGGGCCACGATACGGATTCTAACTGTCATGTAATTAGAGAATAATTAAATAGTTATTTGTCCCATCTAAATCAGCCATTATGTGTCCTCCAAAGTTCTGCTCTACTTTTTAATAGAGGAGGAAGGACAGCTCCCTGAGAGAAAGGGAGAAGTGGTGGGTGGGGAGGGGGTTTGTGGGACCGAAGCTTGAGTGCGAGACCCCAGGAACCTGAATGTCAACCGTGGGACCACATGGGGGCAGGAGGAAGCAGAGGGGCAGGAAAAGCATATCCACCATGTGGGAGTGAGCGTAGGGCGTTCTTGCTAACAGGGTAGGGGCTAGAGATGCAGGGATGATGTTGAGATAGAAGGTGCCTGCCAGAGACGGAGGGGGGCGGGGAGGGCGAGCACATCTGGGGACCCTGGCGTTTCCGGACCAGAACCTGGGACAGGCGAGCAGGAGAAGCTTTCAAGATGGGCCTGTGCCTGAGGTGGCAGAGGGGCCCCCAGAAAGCCGAACACACATGCCAAATTTTCTTTCTCTGCTTGTCATGGGAAGAGGAACTTGTAATACCTCGCTGAAAAGAAAAATGATCTGTTAAGAGAAGAAGAATCAGGCCAGTACAGTCATGTCTCTGGTATGAAATTTCAAAATAGTAAGATGGACTCTGGTGTCTGTGGGAAAGACAGGCTCTTCGGGTCTGACATCCGACACAGCTGTCATGTGTCGTTTTGGGGAACACAGGGGCGTCTTCAGAGAGCAGAATGTCCTCCGTTACACAGCCGGCTTCCTGTGTGAAAGGAGAAGCCTTTGAAAAGATGTGTGGCAGCAGAGAAACAGATCTCACGCGGTGCTGGGGAGGCGGGGAAGGCCTGGCAGGGAGGCAGGTGGGAGGACCATGGCCAGACGCACCTGTTGTCACAAAATGGATAAAACCAAAGGCAACCATGAGAGACTATGGACTTTGAAAGACAACCTGAGGGTTTTGAAGGGGCGGGGGGTTGGAGGTTAGGGGAGCCAGGTGGTGGGTATTATGGAGGGCACGCATTGCATGGAACACTGGGTGTGTTGTAAAACTATGAATTCTGTTACGCTGAAAAGAACAAAAAAAAATTTAAGAAAAAAAGAGGGAAAAAACCCCAAAGGCACGTGTGGGAAACAACTTTTTGGGAAGGCAAGCTTCTCGTGTAAACGCTGGTTAATGTAACTCAAGCCTGCGATGTGGGGAGAGGGGAGGAGACAGGTGAAGGTGGGAAGGAAGCTTCTCCAGACATAGAGGGAAGTAAAAAGATACCACTTGGGTCCTTCCTTCAGCAGTCAGAGAAAATATAAATTGAAGAATTATTTTTAGGAAACTTTGAATAATCTCTAGCTAAATCCAGTTAGGCTCATTGCCGTGTGCTGGAGGAGGGAGGAGAGCCATGGGGCCAAAACACAAGCACTCAGAACAGCGAGGAAGTGTGTAGAACAGGGGACAAGACTTAGACACAGACCACCCCCGACCTAACGTGGAAGCTGCCTTCTTGCCCTTGTTGTCCTAGTGAGGGAGGGAGCAGGGCGCCGGGCGCCAAAGAGGGACTGCCCCTTTTGAAAAATAGCCTGGAGGTTCTCTCCTGTTCTGTGCCTGATGCCGAGGGTCTGGAGGGTCGGGTCGAACGTTGTGAACTCCAGGTGCTTTGCAAAACGTGAAGTGGGAGGGTTATTTCATCTTGAGTGGGTAGGGCCACGGAGAAGTGTAGAGCACATGAGTGAGAGACAGTATGCTGTATCTGAGCGGTTAGGAGAGGGGACTCCCCCCACCCCAGACACACCATGTCTTCTCCACACTGACCCACCCCCCACCCTGCTCTCTAAGAATATTTTTCCTAGGAGGGGGCTTTGGTGCTGAATGTTCCACCATCAAGGTTTCAAGTCCCAAAGTAAATTTAGCAAACGCCTTTGAAGTAGTTAGAGGTAGACTATATTTTTTAAGATTTTTTTTTTAATTTGACAGAGATCACAAGTAGGCAGAGAGGCAGGTGGTGGTGGTGGGGGGAAGCAGGCTCCCCACCGAGCAGAGAGCCCAATGCCGGGCTTGATCCCAGGACCCTGGGATCATGACCCGAGCCAAAGGCAGAGGCTTTAACCCACTGAGCCACCCAGGCGCCCCAGAGGTAGACCATTTAGAATACGGGGACATAGGAAGATGAAAGAGATGTCCGTTTTGTCCTCGGGCCACTTTTTAAAAATAAAATGGTTAAATGTTATGGAGACGTATTTAAGGAGAAGCCAGTAAATGAAGACGATACTGTTAATGAGTGGGGGAGGAAACCAACTTGGCGAAGAAGTCAGTTCTTTTCAAATTTACCTGCAGACAATGTAATTCTACATTAAATGCCAACGGCTTTGGGGTGGTTTTATTTGAACTTGAGGAGCTGATCCAAAAGTGTGTATCAGAGGGCGGGGACCAAGGATAACCGAAGCAGGCCTGAAGGACAAGCTGGATACCTTGCTTTACGGGAACATGTCAAGAATTACCACATGAGGGGCTCCTGGGTGGCTCAGTGAGTTAAAGCCTATGCCTTGGGCTCAGGTCATGATCTCGGGGTCCTGGGATCGAGCCCCACATTGGGCTCTCTGCTCAGCAGGGAACCTACATCCCCTTCTCTCTCTGCCTGCTGCTCTGTCTACTTGTGATCTCTCTCTTTCTGTCAAATGAATAAATAAAACATTAAAAAAAGAAAAGAAAAGAATTCCTACATGATTGGCATCCTTTGGAAAGACAAGTTGACCAGAGGAACTGTTATGTCCGAGAGAGCACCAAGGAGCCAACACCAATGTAATCACATGAGGGTTTATTTGACAAGCTTAAGCTTGGGCCCAAATATACCCGACAGCAGAGTAGGGACTTGGACCCCGAGGCTAGTTAAGGCAGGGGTTTTTATGGGTCATTAACAAGAGGCTTGGGCGGCGGGGAGGAGGAGAAGTTTAGACTTTTCTGCAGTAAGCTGATTAGCTGTTGCCCGGGTGTTGCAGGGTGGGGTACTTTCTTGGAACTAAAGCAGGGTGGGGTACTTTCTTGGAACTAAAGCAGGTTCTAGTTTTACTAGAACTAAAGTAAAGTAGGGGAAAGTTCAGCCCTTAGTCACAGGGGCCTGAGAGGGCTGCCGAAGCTAAAATGGCTTATGCTAAGGCTTATGCTACTTATGCTAAGGCTAACCCTGAGGTGGGATGGCCTTAATTTTTCTCGGCCTCCACAGGAACCAAATCAAGGGCCTGAGGACAGACCCGACTTTAGGCAGTGCTGGTCACTGGGCAAAGGAAGGACTATTTTAAAAGGTGATTCACTTGGAAATAAAAGAGAAGAGATCCCTCTCTGGCCTCATAGCAACTTATTCCAGGTGGATTAAACACTTTCGTGTGAAAGGCACAGCCACAAAACTTTAGAAGACAAAGCAGGAGAATGTTTTAATGACCTTGTTATAAGGAAGGATCTATTCCACAAGACAAAGATCAAATGTTGAAGAGAAGATGGACCAACTTGAGTTAATTACTCATGTATGGCTTGTGGCTACCTCAGGGCACTTTGGGCACCTGGCAGAGACATGAGGATTTTAAGTGAAATGCTGATGTAGAGATTTGCAGAGAACTCTGGGAGCCCAGAGGAAGGACATCACACTAAGAGAGACACTGTGTGGGCTGAGCTGGCCATGCAAGGGAAAGCAGGAAGGGCAAGTGGTAGGGCAGGGGTGTGCTTGAGAAAGGGATGGTGGCAAAAAACGTACTGGTGTGAGGACAGGTATGAAGGACTGGTGTGTAGGGAGAGGTGTGAAGTTACCTGGTGAAGGACAGGTGTGAAGGGAACGGGTGTGAGAGACTGGTGTAAGGGAATGGCTGAGGGACAGGTGTGAGGGATTTGGGTGAGGGACTGGTGTAAGGGACTGGGTAAGAGGGACTGGTGTGAAGTGATGGGTGTGAAGAGACTGGTATGAAGGGACAGGGTGAAGGGACAGGTATGAGGGACTGATATGAAAGAGATGGTGTGAGGGACTGGGTGAGTGACTGGTGTGGAGCGACTAGTAAGAGGGACTGGTATGAAAGGACAGGTATGAAGAGACTGGTGTGAAGGTACCTGGTGAGGGACATGTGTGAAGGAACTGGTGTGAAAGGATTGGTGTGAAGGACTGGGTGAGTGATTAGTATGAAGGGACAGGTATGAAAGGATAGGTGTGAAGGGACAGGTATGAAGTTACCTGGTAAGGGATAGGTGTGAAGGGACTGGTGTGAAGGGACAGGTGCAAAGGACTGGGTAAGGAATTGGTATGAGGGACAGATGTGGAGGGACAGGTGTAAATGGACTGGTGTGAAGGGACAGGTGTAAAGGGACAAGTGTGAGGGACTGAGGTGAGGGACCGGTATGGAGGGACAGGTGTAAAGGGACTGGTGTGAGGGAGTGGTGTGAAGGGACTGGTGTGAAGGTACCTGGTGAAGGAAGGACAGGTGTGAGGGACTGGTGTGAGGGACTGGGTGAGGGACTGGAGAGTAAGGGCTGGTGGGAGGGACACAAGCTGGGATCTTGAGGGGCTGCAGCATGAGGCTCAGGTGAAAATGCACAGAAGTCATCACCGCCTTTGACTCCCTGGAAGCCGTGACTCAGACGGACATTTTGTTGGCTAAGCACTCATGGATGCGGGAGCAGCACCGTCCAGGTGGGGTGCTTGTTTAGGCCTCTCCTGGAACCCCGAGTTCAGATCTCATATACACAGATGACCTCCAAGGGCCTCTTCAGGGTAAACACCCCCTGTGTATGAAAGTGATGGTAATTGCATGAGACTGATCATTCCAGAACCTCCGGCTGTGTGAGTGGGTTGCTATTAAACTGTCTCGTTTTAACGGCCACTTTCCTAGGGAGCAGTTTGGCGCCATCCCCCTCAAAATTATCTGTGAATGATTTCCCGTGGGCAGCGTTCTGATGGCACTTCCCGGGGGTGCCTTTATCCCCACCGCAGCCCCCTGCCTGCCTGAGGGAACTGCCAGGGCCCAGGACAGCCCCCGACACCCCCACCAGCTGTGTGGGCAGGCCGTGAGGAGGGTCTGATCACCACCTGGTGTCAACATTTGGGAAGAAGCACCCAGTTTTCTATCACCCATGCAACTCTTGAAACAGATGCCATCCATGCTCTTGCTCCCCCGAGGGAAAGTGGCCTTGCCCCAGACATGTGTGGGATTCAAAGCCTGGGTGGGTGGAGGAAACATGCCCAACGTTAGGGGAATGCAGAGTTTTAAAAGTCACTCTGGGAGAGGGTCGTGGGAGGTTTTCCCTGCAGAAGTGACACTTGAGTCCCCGTCTGAAGTAGGGGTTGTATAGGTGAGAACCTCGAAGAAGACGGCAGGTGCAAAGGTCCAGGGGCTGGAGATGCTAGGAGGGGAAGCCAGTGTGGTGGCAGGCAGCTGAGGCAGAAAGGAATAGATGAAGAAGGTTTGCATTAGCATGGCAAGTGTCCATCACTAAAGGGTGCATCTGAGGAGGGTAAGGGGCCCTGGGCAGAGCCTGTGTATTACACATGCACTGACACCTTCACACTCAACTCCTGAGGTGGGGATATGGGAAGCCAGCAAAGAGCTTCCAACAGAGGATGAACCCTGGGGTTGTATTTCAGAAGGTTAAACCGTGGAGTAGGAAGAGGCCCAGTTGGGGGCCCCTGCCATCCAGGTGAGAGGTGACAGAGATCTGGACTGTGGTGGATGGGGTTCAGCAATGGGGAGAGTAGAGTTATCCCTTGGGAGGTGGAGGCGACAGGTGTAGGGTGTGTTTGTGGTACAGAGTGCCCTGAGACATCTGGGGGGAGGGGTGCAGGCATGCAGGCATGTGAGTGGGGAGCCTGGTTGAGGGGCCAGGCTGCACCCACTCCTGTGGCCGTGGTCAGCTAGAGCCTAGGACAGAGGACTTCTCCCTGAGGGGACGTGGAAGCAGGAAGAGAAGGGGGCCTTACTCCTAGACACTGTGCAAAGGCAGAGGGCACAGGCCCAGTGCTACCTGGTAGGAAATCTGCACAAAGTCCATTTCTCACAAGAAGACTCATGATATGATCTAGAATATACAGTCAACTAGGCTCTAGAATTTGCTATCTTCTCCATCCATCCATCCATCCATCCATCTATCCATTTATCCATCCATTCATCCATCCATCCATCCAACCATCCTTCCTTCCATCCATCCATCCATCCATCCATCCACCCACCCACTCACCCATCCGCTGATCCATCCATCTATCCATCCATCTACCCACCCAACCATCTGTCCTCTCTTCCTTTCTCCCATCCACCCTTTCTCCCACTTCATCTGTGCCAGGCACACCACTGGGGCATCCTCTGCCTTGTGGGGAGACAAGTGTGCAAACTTCACAAACAAGGAGGGCAGTTTCACAATGCACATGCCTCCTGTGGCAACACAGTTTAGTCCACCTTGTCTGTTGGGAAAGTGATTGGATAAGAGGCTTCCCAGGTAAAGGACAGCTCATCAGGAGTGCGAAGGATCCGTGGGAGGTGGTACTCAGTATCCCCTGGGCGAGGTGTGATGCTCAGCGTGGGTCTGGCTCAGTTTGGCAGGGATAACCATGAGCAGAGAACAGTCTGGCATGAATTTACCAATTGTTCATACATAAGGAACTTGGTGCTTCCAAAGTACTAGCAGGGACTTGAAACTGTATATTAAACTTCTCATTTACATCCTTACAGCCATTCATTTGTCTAGTTCAACCAACCAACCAACGAACCAATCACTCATTAATCAAACATTCTTCCTAGAAGGTGCCTGAGGCCATTCCGTCTTCCTCTTAAAAGGATCTTAGATTCATTGCCCCATTGTCCGGGGTGGGGGAGGGAGGCGCAGTTCAAATTGTTTCTGTCTCTGAGCCTCAATCACTTCATCTGTGAACTGGGGTTGCTGACACTATGGTGAATTCTGGCTCTCAGTGACAAAGTTAGGAAAAGGCTGTGAAGACCGTCTGCTTTATACGCAGTGCAAGGATTCATTGCTCTGTATCACACTTATTAAGTAGATGGAGATTAATCACCGAGCATGGAGACTGTGAATTGGATTAACTGCTCTGGGCTAGATTCTATTATCATAAGGATAATCATTTGTTCATCCAATGAATATTTACCAAGTGCTTTTCCTGTGTCAAGCACCTTTAAAAAGGGTCTGTCTTCCTCTGTGGGAGCCATTGGAAGCATTTTGCTTTCCAGATGTCTCTGGGGAATACACCCAGGGCATGGCAGATCCCCTGCAGGACCTGACGGTGGGGGCTGAGATGGCTGGCGTGACCCCTCCCTCCTCCCCCCTGCCTTACAATAACCTCACTGCAGGAGGAATGTTGCCGGGAGCACAGAGGCTGGAACCCATGTGAAGAGTGGCCGCTGTCTGCCTCAGTCAAGGCTGAAAGTGCTTCGTATCCATTAACACCTTTCACAACACAGCACCCATTTTGCAGACGAGGAAAATTAAGCTCACAGATCACATTTTCCCATAGACTTGAAGCAGCTAGGAAACGGAGCCGGGGTCTAGCCAGATCAGTGCCGCAGCAAAGCCTCTGAAGTCTCCTGAGTGCAGATACACTCGGGAACATGTAGGTTCCAGAATGTGCCCTCCTTCCAGCCATCCTTCTACCCTGTGCCTCTACCCCTGCAGCGGCGGGTGTTAGGGAAGGAAGGGAGCTGCCTGCCACCTCCCCAGGGCTGTCCTGGGTGCTGTGATCCCTCTCTTTTAATGGCCACGGTGACAGAAACACTTAAACAGGAGACGGATGGGCAAACAAGTGCGTTTAGGAAACATTTCTTTAGACCGGACTCTTTCCACCATCACATTACGGACATTCGGGCTGAATTCTGGGTTGTTGGGGAGGGGCTGTCCTGTGCACTGTGGGCTTGTTAGCAGCATCCCCACTGGATGCCAGTGGCACCCCTCCCCCCAGTTGTGACAACCAGAAATATGTCCGAACATTGCCGATGTCCCTGGGAGCAAAGCCACCCCCAGTTAGAACCAGCGCTGAGGGAGCCCCAGGGGCATTGTCCCCTCCTAATCGAAAGGGGAAGGATCTTCTGAGAGCCACAGGAACATCCCAGCTACCTGGGCCTGGCGCTGTGACCTGGGGCATTTGACAATGCGACCAGCATGAGCGAACACAAAGGCAGCGTCTATCCTGGGCCAGGCAGCTTTGGGTCTGGCCCAGGAGGCTGGCTTGCACACCTGCTCAGAGCCTCCAGCCGGAAGCCTATGCTGGGGCCTCTGGCTTCCCCCCTGAGCCCACCCCCAGGAGTCCCTGGGCTCCAGCACTGGTCAGGGGGTCCATCCCATGGCTGTGCTGGGGAGGGCCAGGGGCAGATGTATGGAGGCGGGACTTAATTCCCAGCTGTTCTACTTGGGAAGCAGGTACAAGCCCACCTGGAACTGTCCTTTAGATAGATGTTGGTGATGTGTCTGTTGGACCCAAGGCAGGGAGGCTGCTGCGGAGGCTGTGGCCGGAATTCCAGGGCCATGCAAGTCTGACAAATGCTCCCACCCTTGCAGCTCTGAGCAGGAGAAATGCCAGCCACCGAGCCACCAGAATGGCTTATAATTACCTTCATTGATCTATTTGTTCTGTTTCACTCATCCCTGTCTGTGGTGGCCGGGGCTGGGGCGCTTCAAAACCTGTCCAGGGTTTGGCAGTCTGTATTTACTCCCCTTGTGTAAGGAGCCGCCAAGAACATACCACATTCAGGGAGTGGGGGTGGAGAAGGTGATGGATTGATTTTTCTCCTGAAAGGTAATTTCTGGGGAATTCTTTGCCTGGAGGCAGGGTGGTGGGTGGGAAGACAGAAGACAGACTCTGCTGTTGTCAGAAGGCACTGTCTCCTCTCCCTGGTGGCCTGGCTGGGCGACTGCGCCTCCCAACGTTCAGCCCCCTGGGGTGCTTTTTCCCTGGGCCATCGGGAAGAGTGGCAGAGAGAATGCAGGGACAGGGCTCCCCCCACCCTGACCCTGTCCTGGGCACAGCCAGGTGCAAAGGAAGGTGAGGAAGCCAGGGGGGCTCTGGGCACGTGCCACCTGGCCGTGGTGGCCACTCCAAGCCGGAGACGCTCCCCATCACTTCCTCACGCCTGTTGGAGAGCCGAGAAGTACAAGCAAGTATCACTCTTCTTTGGAACTTAGTCCTTTTAGGACTGCATAATAGGGTCCATTAGCATGTTGATAACATTGCTAATCTCTGAGAGGTAGACCCTATTTCCCCACACACCGGGGCTGGCGGCTGGTGTGCTGCTTTGATCAGTCCAGAAATTGAGTTTGCCAAGCAAGACGCAAATGGAGAATTCTAGTTAGTGACTTCAAAAAGCTAGACCAAGTTAGCTTTGGGGATGCTAATTAATGGGCGGCAGCACTGGCAGTGGTGGCGGGGAGGGGGGAGTACCTAGACTTGAACACAGACTCTTTCTGTGCCTGGCCACCTTCCCTACCCACCCCACGAGCCATTTGGATGTCACCTCATCCCCAAAGCGTTCCCAGATGGCCTCAGGCCATTTCAGCTGCATCTCCTACCCAGCCCAGGGGTCTCCTGAATGCCGCCAGTGTCCAGGAGCACCTTCCCTGGGCTCCCATGGCAGCTTCTCCCTGTGGGGCCTGGGGCCAAAATGCGAGCCACATGCCACTTTGTGCAAACCCACCCTGTTTTTGATACGGTCACATGGGGCCACTGGGATCTGGAGTGGGAATATCCCATGAATCTCAGGCCAGGCAGGTCCCCAGCCCAGGTAGGATCCCAGGACTAAGCTACACACAGAGAGAGCCCTTGGAATTACACTCATTCCTCCAACAACTATTTCTACAGGACTTTACTGATCTGCACAAAGCACTGGGTGGGTCCTGTGACTTCACCCCTAGCCCAAGGAATTGACAACCCAGGGTTGGAGCAGGCATCGAGGGAATGATCACTTGATTAATTGCAGATAACTATGGATTCTAATTAATTATCACCAACTGTTCATTGCTCTTGGTTACTGCTATGATGGTGTTGAAGACGAGGTCATGCTGTCCAGGCAAAAGTTCCGGGGGTGGGGGTGGGGGCGAGTTTTCCCACCTCTTCCAGCTTTTGGTGGTGTCAACAAACCTTGGCTTGTGGCCCCATCTCTCCAGGCCCTGCCTCGGTCCTCACATGGCTTTCTCCTCTGTGCATGTCTGGGTCCAAATTTACCTGTTCCTCTAGGGACACAGCAATGATAAGGGCCACCCTGTTCCAGTGTGACCACATCTCCACCGGTCATGTCGGCAAAGACCCTGTTTCCAAATAAGATCACATCGTGAGGCTGCAGAAAGGATGTGAATTTTAGGGGGCACTGTCTAACCCAAGACACAATCCTTTAAAAATATAAAAAGAATTCCTAGCTGCCCAGCCAAAACAGACCAAGGGCAAGGTCCAGCCTGCAAATGGCAGTTTGCCAGGCTCTGGTCTAGACAAACTGGATGCCGTGGATGGGAGCCCTTCCTTCTGCACAGGTGTGTGTGTGGGGGCGGGGGATGAGGGATGAGACTACAGGGTAGGGAGGAGAGAGGGGGGGGTGGGGACCAAGGCAGGGCAGGCTTGGACGTGCAGGGCTCCTTCTCCTTTCTCTATTCGGTGATGAAGCAAGTAGTTTCTGCGTCCTACAGGTCAGAACTTCCTTCCCTTCCTACTAGATAGGCAATCCTTTCAATGGTAGAGAAACACGCACCCCAGAACCCCAGCGTTTGGAAGGGAGACTGATGCCCTCTGCCTCTTCTTACATACTCCCACTAACGGAGGGCTCACTGCCTTGAATGTAGAGCTTGCCTGGGGAGTTCTAGCTAATGCAGAGAACACTTATTCCCTCTCCCCGCACAAACACGACCCCAGAGATAAACACTGCTTGTTTACCTCTGTGCACATACGTGTCCTAGGCCCCAAAACATTCCAGTCATTTACGTAACTTTGTGACTACAGAAGGCTCCACTGCTTTTGACTATCGCTAAGCTACACAAAGTGGGAACAATTTGACTAAAATGTAAACAACCTAATTTCGGTGAAATGGCACTTGTTAGAAATTACTTTATGAGACATAAAATGTCAGGTTAATTTATTCGATAACATGTTTCTCTGGCTTTTTTCCCCAAGCTGGATGTTTCTTTTTGCCTTAGCACAAAGTAACCAGCCACAGAGAGCTCGTAGGCTGCTTCTCAGCGGGAGACGAGAGATCCTTGTCCCTAGCTTCTCGGAGACCTTGGTGGCGGGGCTGTGTCCGGCTGTGGTGTGGGCCGTGGGGCTGCAGGCTAGGCGTCTGTCTCTGCTCCCCGAGTGTCCAGCTGCAGCCGGGGCACAGGCTAGTCTCACAACTGAGGCCGTTTGCCCCCCTGGGAGACAGAGATTATTCTGTCCCCTGCTCTGGGTGGCTCGAGCCCAAAAGGAGCTGACAGCATGTAAAATTTTGAGGTGTGGTTGCTTAAACAGAGTCGATGCTCAGCAAAGGCTCTCCTTAAATGTTTTTGGTTTGGCGTTAGCAGATGATTGATTAACCTTCTAATGGTAGGAACAATGATTTCTTTTCATTGCTGGGCCTGGGGGATGTGGAGCTGTCTTCAGCATGAAGGGGGCCCTCAGTAAGCACCTGGTGAATGAGCAGAGCGCTGGGGGAAAACCAGGATCATTGCGATCAGACCAGCTCCGTGCTGTATCTCAGGCTGGGCTCCCGCAGGAGCCCAGGAGGGGAGCAAGGCCAGCCAGTTCCTCCTCAGGAAGCCCCACCCATTCCTTCCCCACCTGTCTCGGAGCTGACACCCATGACCGTGAGCCGTGCGCAGCCCCCCCCCCCCCCCCCCCCCCCCTTGGGGTCCTTCTGAGGAGGAGTGCCATGTTTTCTCTCCCTGGGACATGTGTGTCCCCACTGCTCAGAGCAGGAAGCCGAGGCTCAGACAGTGAAGTCCACTCAAGGGGACTCAGTGGGTCCGTGTGGGTCAGATTCAAAAAGGCCTTGTTGGTCTCCAAGAGAAGTGGGGATGTCTTGGAACAGCAGCTCTGCGAGGGCTCCAGTCAGTGGTTGGGGGTGAGGGCAGAGCCGCCCTGGTGTCTGGGTGTCCTTGCCAGCAACCGCCTCTCACAGCTCCCAGCCACTGGAAGGAGTCTTTCTCTGGCTGCCTGCTGGTCACAGAGGATGCCCAACACCAGCCTGGGGCTCCTCCGTCACCTCCTCCAGGAAGCCTCTCACCACCAGAGCTCTTGGGACTTTGAGGCCCGCCGTCTGTCTGCCGGGCTGCCTCCCCAGTTCTGTCCCTCGAGGAGAGTGTCAGCCCTTCCCAGGGGAGGCAGGCGGGAGAGTACTTGGTGCACCCCTAGATGAGCAAGCATCTCTGTGGCCTGTTGTATTCCAAGGTACCCCACTCCTGCCTGTCTGCACACAGCAGAGCTCCAGAACGCTTCCTGGCAGCAAATGAACAAGACAGGAAGGGGAAGGATGCTCTGGGAGGGAGGACAGGATGGAAGGAAGGGGGCAGACTTGGCCGGTGGTCCTGGGGTCCTGGGGTTGCCCTCAGCCAGAAGTCCAAGACTGACATATCAGCAGATGTTCCCCTTGAAGCTATAAGAGAAGGTCCTTCCCAGCGTCTCCCCCAGCTTCTGGGCTTTGCCGTTGTCCTTGGCGCTCCCTGCCTTGTAGACAGTCCCTTGTCTCTGCCTTTGCCTCCCACGGTGTTCTCCATGTGTGTCTGTGTCATCGTGTCCCCTTTTCATAGGGACACCTATCCTGTTGGACACCCACCCCTAATGACCCACTTTAGCCCGATCACCTCTGCAAAGACCCTGTCCGCATCAGGTTGCATTTGAGGTAGTCGGGGTTAGGACAGCCTGTGAATTTGGGCCCCCAACTTGTGGTGCCGTTGCCCCCACTGGCGGCTCTCGCTCCATGTCTGAGGGCCCCGGGGGACCTCGGGGAGAATAGGAAGCTTGTCTGAGTGCTCGGAGGGAGTGGCCGCTACCCTGCCTTATCCCGGCCCTGTCCCCATGGAGCAGGCCCCACGAAGCTCTTTGTAGAAGGGAGCCCCGTAATACGGTCCCTGAGTATTGAGTATTGAGTATTGAGTATTACAGATACTGGATTCCAGAGAAAGAGAAGCAAAGTCCCAATTTCCCGGCAGCCTTCTGGCCTGTTCAGGGCGGGCGCCTCCTGCTTGCCTTCCTGGCATCCACGGGCTTGTGTGACCTCGAACTTCATTACAGGGGCTGAGCTTCGGCAGGGCCCTCAGCTTCTGAAGTTAATCTCCCCTCTGGTGCGTCTCCTCCTGTCGCCGGGATGGCTGGCTTGTTAGCAGCCAGGAGCTGGGAGGGAGGGGGAGCCGGGCCGCCGGCAGCTCTGGATTCTGCAGGGACGCCCACATGCTCTGCGCATTTGTTTCCCTGGACTGAAGATTGATGAGACACGATTTTAAAAATAAATAACTGGTCCTGAAGAAGAACTGTTTTATTTCATTTATTTTTGAGATAGGGTGTATGCACATCTGAGTGGGGGGAGGGGCAGAGGGCGAGAGAGAATCTCAAGCAGGCTCTCCGCTGAGTGCAGAGCCTGATGCTGGGCTCAACCTCACGACCCTGAGATCATGACCTGAGCCGAATTCAAGCGTCGGTCGCTCACCATTGGAGCCACCCAGGCGCCCCAGAAGAACTCTCTTAAAACAGTTTCCTGGACTGCCCTGGATGGGACGTGTCCCCCTCGTCCGGGGCTAACAGGCAGGGGAGAGGCTCACCCTGCCCTTGGGGTGCAGGCTGTGGGCCGCATCTCATCAGGGGGTGGTGGTAGTGGTGAGGTATGATGATGATGAAGATGATGGTTGGTTCATGACACCACGAGGGGTCATTTCTCCCCTGGGAAGTCTGGGGGCTGTCGCTGTCTGCCTTCCATCCTGGGTGAGGCACTTGGTTCTTGGCTCCTCTGGTTGGGAGGTGACATGCCCACGTTGCTTAGTCAGGGGGCTACAGCCAGTCACACAGGAGACTGGGAGCTAGGGGCATGCGGGGGTTTGGTGGGCGCTCACTTCTCCGCCACTGGAGCCTCTATTCGGACACGGATCTGCTGACTTCAACACCCACATTTATCTCTCAAGTGTATTCTTTCTTAGAGTTCTACATTTTGTAGCCGTTTTAGATTTACAGAAAAATTGTAAAGATAGTGAAGAGAGCCCCTGCATATCTCCCGCCCAGCTCCCGCTGTTACTAATTTGGGAGCTTGGTCACAAATAAGGAACTGATTCTGATGCGTTATGACTATCTATACTCTATTCTGTATTCGATTTCCTCTGTATTTCCTCACGTTCTGTCCCCACGTTCTGTCCCCGTTCTGTCTGTGCCCACGTTCTGTCCCAGGACAGCATCCAGAATGTCCCAGGACACTTAGTGGTCCCGTGTCCTGAGGCTCCCTCTCGGACTTTTCTGCCTGTCGATGACCTTGACACGCCTGAAGAGGTCTCATCAGGTGTTTTTTTAGAGGGTTTCTCAGGATTTGTCTGATGTTTTCCCTGTGATTAAACCGAGGTCATGGTTTTGGGGAGAGGAAGACCACAGAGGTGAAGTGCCCTCCTCGTCACATCATTTGTGAATGTGACCTGTCACCGTGGCGTTGACCTTGGTCTCCTGGCCGAGGTGGTGTTGGTCAGGGGTCTCGACTGTAAGGTTCCCCTTCGCATGCTCTGCTCTGGGGTGGGTAGTCATTGGGGCAGCTCCCAACTTAGGGACTGGGGAGTCGTGGCCCCCTTCCTGGAGGGCAGGGTGTCCACACCAAGTACTGAGAATTCTTCTTCACAAGAGGTTTGTGGCGTCTCCTGCCCTCTGTGTATTTATTTATTCCATTGTTTCTTTACATGGGGATGGATGCATGAATGTTTATTTTATGCTTTGGGTTATAATCCAGTCCTTCTGTATTTACTGTTTGGCTCAGATGGGTCTAGCGTTGGCCCCTGGGAGCTCATTCAGTTGGCTCCTGTCCTGTAGGCACACTCCCAGCATTGTGATTTTTGTTTTGTTTTTAGCACTTCCTCATTTTCTGGTGATGCGCTGGGCTCACTGTCCACGTTCCCCGTCCAGTCCCAGAATCGGCTCCTTCCCCCCCTGAACCTTGGCTGCTCTGTTGGAGGCTGACCGTAGAAGCCAAGGTCAGAGCGTCCTCACCCCCAGCACGGGCTCCCAGAGCTCCGCAGCTCACGGGGCCCCCGGTGTCTCTGTGGAGTCTACAAGGTCTATTTATTCAGCAGTCAGGTCCACGCAATCTAGTAAGTGCGTATGTCCTGACAACATCACAGTCATCTTGAAAAACACATATAGCCTGAAGGAGTTTATTTCTGTTTCTTTCCTCACCATGACTTGTTGATGGGAATGCACACATCCGTCAGACTCTCTGCTCCTTCTGGAACCCTGGGGTCACAGCCCCGTCACACGTCAGCACCCTCCTCTCCTCCTCCACACCCTCCTCTGCTCTTCCTTCTTGTCACAACACCTGCCAGAAACCCGACTTGGCAAAGGGAGGGTGTCATCGAAAGGGATATGGTGTGATCTCATGTGGAAACTGGAAGTGGGTGCAGACTCTAGAAAATGTTGAACCTCACTGTGTTTTTCTCAAAAAAAAAAAAAAAAAAGCCACTGCATCCCTGTGAGCTCGCTACAGCACTCTCAGGTGCCTTGGCCCGCAGTTTGGGAACCATGGCACTGAATGGTAGCCGTCTGCTGCTGTGACAGGGTGGCAGGGGGACACTGGGCCAGAGTGGCCAAGGTGGCTCATCTGTGCCCGTAGGGGGTCAAGGAGCACACATCAGGAGTTGCAAACCTTTGCTCAGCACCTGTGGAATGCTCCCTGGGGGTCATAAGGGAATGGCTCTGAGCTCACCTGCATCTTGGATCTGCGGGGACCATGGCATCCCTCCATCTTGCCGGGGTCTCACGTCTCTCGTCAGCATCTACATCTGTAGCTCTGTGGTGAGCCGAGGAGCCAAGGAGGCTGCCCAGCTCCCTATATTTTCAAGGACAATGCTGTCCCCCCTTTTCCCACACCTGCCAGGTGGCACTGATGATGCAGAGGTAAAAGGTCAGGAGGCGTGTGTTCCGGGCTATATGCGGGCTCAGTGCGGTGCCCCGTGCTGACCCCTTTGCACAAGCCCCCAAGCATCCATCCAGGAAGGGTACAGGCAAGGACGCAGCTTCGCACAGCCTTTCAGGGTGTGCTCCCGGGGGCCGGGCTCACCACTGGCCAGGGCGAAGGCCAGCCTCGGGGGATTCTCTGGTAGAAACAGTGGCTGGACAAAGAAACGTGGGGACTGGCCTCCCAGGTGCTTTCTGGCCTGAATTCTACCTGCCCACTTTCTAACAGATGTGACTCTCCCTTTTGAGGTCGGGGGATGACACCCAGACTCCCCAGCCTATCTGCTCTCTCCATGTCATGCTTCCAGATCAAGCCCTGGGGTGACAGTAAAACCTGGGCCACTGAGGGAAGTGAGAGACCACTGAAAGGGACCAGGAGCTGGGCAAGGGGCAAGCTGGAATCATCAGTTAGGGCTGGGCTTGGCCAATTTCTGACTGTAGGACCTTGGCCACAGGTCCCTCTGAGCTTCAGCTTGCTTCTCTGTGAAATGGGTAGCAGCGCGGCAGCACAGGGACTCACATGTGTGCCCATGGGGACAGGTGGAGTGACAGCAAGCGTGGCACAGTGCAGGTGCTGCCCACCCCCCATGTGGAGGACAGATGCCACAGGGTGTGGATGGTGGGATACCCCGCGTCTCTGCGCTCAGAGGCACCCAGGTGACTGGCAGGCTGAGACCCTCCCTCTGCTGAGTGTGAGGCCAGAGCTTGGAGAACCCATGTGGTCTGGCTGTGTTTCATAAAGTATGCGTATTTTATACCGTCCACCCTACAAACATCCCCCATGTGTGCACGTGTACACAGACACAGTGTTCCATCCATCACGCGTGGACATGTGTGCTAGATATAATGCACCATTTGTAAGGGGCATGTGTCTTGCCCACCCAACACAGTGCTCTTCCCTTTGTGGAATTTTAATGGCTCTTCAAGGTCCTAACTTTCTCAAGCCCCCCCACCTCCCCAGACTAAGGGCTCTATCGTGCCCCCGGGGTATGGCAGGGCAAGTATGGGATACGGGGGAAGAAGGTCCTTTAATCTTGGCCCCAGTAAGTGGCCCTTTCTGAGCCAGTGGATGGATGTGTCTGCATTGGACCCTCCTGCTCCCCACTTGACAGATGCGACCTTTAAAGACAACCGGGGCGATCTGTTAGCAGGAGACAAGGTGCTTTGTCTCCAGGCCTGCTGGGAACAGACGAGGCCACACAGCCCTATTCCTGCTGCTTCAGAGCATGAGAGCAAGGACCCCGAATCCGGCCCTGGCTCGGAATGCTAATCGCCTGGTCTAAGGTGTTATTGATAAAGGCGGCCAGAGAGAGCTGGTAATTCATTATTTAGGGCTTGGGATGTCCATGGAGGGGATGGCAGTGAGTAATGGATTAGGAAACTGTTGGCTCTGGAGTCCCAATTTACGGGCCCGTGAACCAGCAGCCAGCAGAGCCCGGGGATGGCCAGGCGCCAAACGTGCGTCTCACAATGTGCGGGGGGCCCTGGACCCTCTCCGGGCACAGCAGGTGCATTCTGAGACTCGAGCCTTCACCAGCCACTGCTGGAGGCTGCCGGAGGGCCCTCCGTGTCACATCGATGCCCATGCATGGTCCCCTCGTCTGACACCCGCCCTCCTGTGCAGCCTAGGTGGCACCACCAGAGAGCCCGTGGGCCCATCCATGTCCCCCACATGTCTCAGTTTTCAGAGGGAAGTGAATTTATTTCCTTAAGCCTCCGCCCCTCTGCCCTGTGGGTCAGCCACCCCTTTCTGAGGACCAAGAGGGAGGTGGAGGCCCCCCAGGGATGAAGGGGGTGGATTTAGCTCTCAGGCACCCAACTTGGAGTGTGGGTTCCTGGCACGGACTTCGCCCTTTCCTCCGTGCCAGACCACATCTGCCATGCTTTGGCACCAGACCTCTGGGTCTCCAGCTTTCTTCCAGAAGGGAGGGTGTCATGGGTGTAGGAAGCCACACTCCATGCAGCATTCAAATATGGGCAGGACAGGGGCGGGGAGGGTGGCTGGCGGCGCATGGCTCGGTGATCCAGAAACGAAATTCCTGACGGGTGTTATTCGGAGAAAGCAATTCAGCAAGCTTATCTCCCTGTGTGATGTGGTTGCACTCCTGGGAGGAGGGACAGCGTCCCTGGCTGCCGGCCACCCACTTGTCCATCCCGCATCAGCCCAGAGGGATTTCAGAGGCCAGGGTGGGCATGGGGCACTGCTCTCCATGGGAATCTGTGTTTGCAGACTGAATGGCCCCATCTTCCTGGCTGGAGCACCCTGTATTTATTAAAATAATGAACCCCGGGGTGCCTGGGTGGCTCGGTCTTTTGGGCATCTGCCTCTTGATTTCAGCTCAGGTCGTGATGTCAGGGTCAGGAGATGGGGCCCTGCATTCAGCTCTGTGCTCAGCAGTGAGTCTGCTTGGGATTCTCTCTTTCCCTCTGCCCTCCCTGACCCCCCCCCCCGCACATGTGCGCACGCGCTCTCTCTCTCTCTCTCAAATAAATATAACTTTAAAAAATAAAAACTAAGCTAAACTAACAAATCCCGAAGGGCAACCCCCAGCCCCAGACACCCCTTAATGCCAGTGTTTGTTCTAGAAGCTGACGGAACAGCAAGGAGCCTCTACATATTTGCTTGTTCGGTTTTCTGGCAGATGCTCTCCTTGCCTTGGGCTGGGGGCTGCAAACACAGAGAGAGGGCTCAGACGCAGCCTCAGTTTCAGGAGAGGCAGACAAGATGTCTTTGCTGGCTGGAGAAGCCTTGAAACTGGACCATGAAGCAGGAGACTCACGCCTCTGGGAAGGAGGGGTCAGGCGGGGACTAAAGGAGAGGCTTCCCCGGCAGCCAGCTTGGAAGAGACAGAGACACAGAAGTGGGAAACCAAGCGGCAGGTCCGGGGGGAGCCTGCACCGGGAGCCTCCGCTCACCCCCGTGTTTGCTGATTGTACATGGCTGGGCTCGCCCCCGACCAGTGAGGCAGGAGACACCAGGGGCCACCAGTGAGTCCAGTGTGATCAGGAAGGGGAGGAGGAGGTGATGGAGACCGGGAAGGGAGGGTCAGGGTGAGAAAGGGGAGGAGCCCCCTGCCAGCAGGACATACCAGGCGGGAAAGGGCCCCTGAGGCAAGCGGCTTCGGAGCCTCACAGCTATAAATCATGAACATTACTCAGTGTTAATAATGGTGATTATCATCAGTAATAGAAAGGGACAGATGTATCCTGTTAACAAGACTAGCTAGTTGGCTTCCTGGGACCCGCCAGCCCCCACGTGGGGATGGAACCTGCACGTAATTGCTATTCAGAGAGAGAAGCGGTTTCTGGTCTCATTCACCGTGCGTGGGGAGGACGCACCGGGAGCCGCCCGCCTACTCTCTGCTGGGGGGCGCTGGGCAGCACGCAAGTGCCAGCGGGAGGGACTCGGCAGTGCGCATCTCCCGTGTGCACATCTGATGCCATGTCCCTTAGGGCTGGAAGCGCTGCGATGCTCCCCACTGTCCCCAGATCAACCACAGGCCCTTCGGCCTCAGAGCCTCGTCCTGCCCCCCCACCCTGCTCCCTGTCCTTGGGGCTCCTGACCTGCTAGGCCTGAGCAGGGAGGAGGGATGGGCAGCAGCCCTGTCCCTCTCCTTTCTTAGCTCCTCCCCATGCAGCCTGATCTCTCAGAACCAGCTGCCTCCTCCAGGCAGTCCTCTGGGCCCAACCAGGCCTGGAGTCCTTCAGGGACCCTACATACTCTTTTCATGAGCCAACACAGTCTTTCTTCTCTTGATGGGACAATGAGACTCTTTTCTGTGTCCTCCTCCAGCCCATTTGCTCCCCGAGGGCAGGGCCTGCGTTGGTCTGGTTCACAGTTGGTGCCCACTGCTTGCCAGTGCCTGGAACCTACCTGGCTCTACACCTGTCTGCCTGGGGATCACGACTGCACTGCAGAGGGGCCGGACATCTCTCTATCCCCCTGCACAGCAAACTCATGGAGAGGTGTTGCATTTTTCATATTTTTAACCAATGGGTTCCAAAACATACTGAACCCCTTTAGAAGACTTCAAAACAAGCTAGAAGGTTTTATTTCCCAGAATTTATGGTCTGCACATTTGAGAGATTTTGTAAGCGACGCACATTTCCTAACACTGGTGGGACTGCCAGACATCCATTTTCAGAGAACTCCCTCCAGAACCGACATCTCATTGGAAAGGAAGGGTTTTCTCACTTATTATTAAAGCAATTCTTGATCGGAGGGGACCAGTTGCATGTGTTGATTCTCTGTGAAAACATAAGCAGGGTAGCATTCGAGTGATAACAGCCTGCCTTGGGTTCCACTTGGAACTTGTGTCTTTTGGTAAAAGAAAAAAAGCATAATTCATCTTCCAGCTCAATGGCCCTTGAAAGCACCTTGCTTAGGAGACGCACCTGCAGCAGGGTCCCGAGGTCTCCATGGCCACGCCCCCTCTTATGGTGGATGGCTTTTGTGGAAGGGTGTTGTCTTTATAAGGCAGTCCTCCTAGGGACTCCCCGGGGCGGGTGAATGTCAACAGACCGGACTGTGGTGCAGCCAGGGGGCCCACGTCGGTCTCGCAGCTGAGTGGGTGAAGCCACTTTGTGCCCCGTTTTTCAGATCAAATAAAAGCATGCATTGAATTCTGCTAGTTACATGTTGCATGTCACGGTCCCACTCAGTGGTGAGGAACAAGGACAGAGGCAAGCCTAACGCAGGGCAGCCACATGTGCTAAGCTGTGGCTCAGAGCCCTTGCCTCTGCTGGGCTGCAGGTTCTCTGCCCCTTGCGGTAACTCACGGCCCCTTATGATAACTAACACACAAGGTGAATTTCAAACAGCGGCCCTGCACTCAGGGCCGGGCTCTGCATGCGCACTACGTCCCACCAGCCTCCTGGCTTTTCCTGGGAGGCACCAGCCGTCCTCGTGCTGCGCCAGACCCTCCACCCAAGGCCCTGGGTCCCAGAGACTCCCCGGTGCCTCCCTCCGTGGCCAAGCTGTCCAGACTGGCGCGCCTCCTCTCCCCTAGGCCTTCTCTTTTCTCTTGCTGACTCTTCTTCAAAGGACCTATCACCTTTGGAAGTCATTTTCCTTGTGTGCGAGCCCCACAGGGCAAACTCTGTCCCATGTTCTGCCTCGGTGACAGGACACCCCTGTGTAGATCCCCCCTTCTCCCCGTGGTGATCTTGATGACCCGCCTTACCATCCGCAGAGGTGGGCTGGGAAAGCATGAGCCAAACGCTTGTCTTCACTTAGAGGACAGTGAGGTCTTGGTATTTGGGTCTTTAAGAACGCGATGAGATTTGGCTCCCTGTACCCCACAGTTACTCCTCTCACAGTTCCCCCGATTTCAGACACACGCATGTCACACAGAACGTCAGAGTGGGGCGGGGGGTGATGGGTCTGTTCTCGTTATAGGAAAGGGGGAGAGGGACAGGGAAGGGGGAGGGAGGAGGAGGGGAAGTAAGGGAGCAGGAAGAAGGGAGGGAAGCTGGCCATTTGCAAAGGAAGCAGAGTGATCCTTCTCCCCCAGGGCAGGACTTTTAAAGGTCAGTGTCAGCTGCAGACCTTGTAGCTTCCTTGACTGAGTTCGTGGAAATGGCCATGTTGGTGTGAGAGGTGTAGCGCGCCACGGGCTGTCCTCAGCCGCGCCGTGAGCGAGTACAACGGTCCTCAAAGGCTTTCTCGTCTGAGGGCTCCTCTCATCTTCCCATCATCTCCTTGCCCAGGGGAGGAAGTGCCACCGACTGACCCGCCTGTGGACAGCTCTTTTCCTGTCCTGGGCCTACTGCCTTGGACATTCCGGAAGCTGTGGGTGCTATGTGGTCAGAGCTTCAAGGGAAGGTGACAGGGAGACAGATGAGAGTTCCCAGGTGTGATGTCACACAGTAAAGGTCCGGGGGCTGGAGGCAGGATGCCATAGCAGGGGGCGACCATAGGGGAGGGCGGCCAGGGAGGAGGGCAGCCGCAGGGGAGGACTGTGGTCCCTGGAGTCCGCCACAGTCACCCTCTTGTGAAATGACGAGTCCGTGAGAAGATCTCATGCAGCTTTCCCCCTAAGTTCTAGGCTGCCTCAGTGCATAGAAATACCATGTGAGCACATATATAATTCCACAGTTTCTAAAAGCCATGCTCAAAAAAATTAAGGAGAAAGAATGCAATTGCTTTCAACAGTATATTTTACTTAATGCAATATTATGTTGTAGGGGAGGAGAAATTTTCCTCTATAGATTTTTCTGACTGGTCTAAGATTTAAATTGATGTGAGACAGATTAACAGAAGAAAATCAAATTTAATTTTTACATTTGGGAATCCTCCCACCCCCATACACGAGAGGATCAAAGTCGGGAAGGAACAATAGGGTGTGGGTCCCATCCTGAGCTAGGGGATGGGGTGGGGGCCTGGGGCTTCAAAGGGGAGGAGGGCAGTTAAGGGAGGGGCCAAAAGCTTCCCTGGAGCCCTCAGGGTCTGGATTGCCTTTGGATGAAAATAGTCAACACGCTAATGTGGTACGTTGTGGGGAGACCTGCTCTGAACCTCTTCTGCTGAGCATTTGAGATGTGAAAGAGGTTGCATGGTCCCAAAGCTGAGTGGGTGGATTGCTCCCTGTCCTGTTAAGAGCCTCGGTCCTGAGAACGGGTCAGGCCAGTTAAACTGACGTGATCGGTTTCACGAAATGGTCTTGCGGGTGGGCTCCCAAAATTAGGCCTGCATCGTGCAAGCAACTGGGTAATTAATAAGAGGTATTTCTGGGGCACCTCGGTGGCTCAGTGGGTTAAAGCCTCTGCCTTTGGCTCAGGTCATGATCTCAGGGTCCTGGGATCGAGCCCCGCATCAGTCTCTCTGCTCAGCAGGGAGCCTGCTTCCCCTCTCTCTCTCTGCCTGCCTCTCTGCCTACTTGTGATCTCTGCCTGTCGAATAAATAAATAAATAATCTTAAAAAAACAAAAAGAGGTATTTCTATGGAAACTAGACAAACACCGGTTAGTGGAGCAAGTTCCAAGCCCCATGTCTGAGTGCCGTCGGAGGGATTTCTGGGCATCAGGCTCAAAGCACCGGCACGCCGAGGGAGGGCAGGCAGCGGCAGCCTGGTACAGTGTCGTGGTTTGCCGTTCGCTGATTGCTGGAGGTCCCCCCGCGTGGCCCACGCAGCAGCAGGCAGGGGTCTGTCTGAACAGGGCTGTTGTAATGATTCCTCTCAAGCTTGCATCAGGCTGCCTGGTGTGCAGGGCCTCAGGGGGAAGGGGCAGTTCTCGTTCTCGGTGACTCCAAGTCAAAAGGATGGGAGAGGGTCAGAAATGTTGGTTTGGAGAGTCATAAGCAGATATTTGAGGACATTGTAAGAATTCAGGGTCTCGTCCAGTTTAGGAGCAAATAGCAATGCCTGAAAGACCATTCATCAGATCTAGAATCATCTACTACCCAACAGGGTATGTCGGAGAAACATAATTTTTCTCTATAGAACCACCTTCCTTTCCACCAAAGATAGCCAAATGAAGACTCATTTGTTTGCAAAATGAGTCTGGTTTCGGGTTTCGGGCAGACTTGGCCTGACAACTTGCAGAAGTGCCCCGAGAATGGTCTTGGGCCACGTGGGCTGTTTTAAAATCTGCTTTGCTGGACCTTTCCATAAGGAATCTTCAGAACGAACACTGAATGGCCTCTAGAGAGAAAACCAAACTCTGACCTTGCGCCAAGTGCACTTTTGGCGTTAAAGCTCGCTGACTTGATTAAGTCCATCCCTATCTTAGCCACTCCTGCCCATGCGTCAAATCCCTTCTGAGGAGTCCTTTCCCACAAGCCTTCTACAACTTCCTTTTTTAACATTCAGACTCCGCTCTGTGTCTTCCCTTTTAAATAACCAGACTCAACTTTAGGACCAAACTACTTTCTTTTCCCTCAACCACAAAAAAAAATCATTTCCATTCCTCATCTTGTTTCTTACCAGAAGCCCACATCTCAGTCTCACTGCCCACAGAAATGTTTCCCTTATTGTTTCTGGTAGTTTACATTCTTCATCGGCAATTAATGTTTCTTTATTTTCTCTTATTTGGAATCAATCTGGATCTTCAATGAATTTAACTTCACTCAACGCTCAGTAGCAAGGTTTGAAATTTCAGGTTATTACCAGAAAGATTTGGGGAGACTGGCTTAGAAATGTGCGTCTGTTCAACTTACTTGTTCTTAACAATTGTGTTTTGATCAGTCACGAAAACCTTATAAAGCATGAAACAGCTAAACTGCGATACTTAATGTTGTCTTTCCTGCTGACAAGCCCTCTAATGGAGGTGATGGGAGCTGATTTTACTTTCAGTGAAGGTAAGTAGCATAAAAGGATTATATTTAATGCTAAGGACTCTAAACCCATGCTGATTTCATTATACCAGCATGCTTCAACCAGCTTTCACATATTAGAGACCAATCCTAGATCACGTGAACTTGAAGAACACTTGGGTTTGTTTTGATAATTTCTGAGAGTTTTGGAACAGCCAAGCCTGTAAGCTCGTGTCTCAAGACAACTCTGTGGAGTTATTTTACAAATGAATTTTGGCCATGCCATCCAGACGTGGGAGACTTACACACACCCACAACACACGGGCATGGGCACACATGAACGGGGCAAACAGAAGTCTTACGCTTTCTAATGTATGTGCTCATTTGCCTCATCTCCAAAGACGTCCTCTTTCCCTCTGTCTGTCTGTCTCTCTCTTCTGGTAAGAAATCTCTCCCTAACGTGTGTTTCAAAGAATGCCTCTTGGGTCCTAGAGGAGAAATGGGTAGAAAATCTCTATCACAAAGGAACTAAGTTTCTCTAAGAAGGACTTGGGATTCCTAAGGACAATACTTACAAGACTTTTGAGATAAAGAGGATTGGTTTTAGGACTGGTAAAAAGGATAGGTTAAACAACTCTGAATTATTTCTGAGGCTGTATTTCTAGTTTTGCAAAGATTTGTAAGATAAGGACAGTTGCCTGCAATCCCTTAAGAAATCCCTTAAGAGGGACGCCTGGGTGGCTCAGTTGGTTAAGCGGCTGCCTTCGGCTCAGGTCATGATCCCAGCGTCCTGGGATTGAGTCCCACATCGGGCTCCTTGCTCGGCAGGGAGCCTGCTTCTCCCTCTGCCTCTGCCTGCCACTCTGTCTGCCTGTGCTCGCGCTCTCTCTCCCTCTCTCTCTGACAAATAAATAAATTAAAAAAAAAAAAAGAAATCCCTTGGGAAATCTCTTCAGTTACATCCCCTAAATGGCATCACGGGTTGATCTCTCCACCTAATTATCTTCAATTTGCTTCTTTCCCTTTGGGAATGTAGCTCTAATTTTAACTCAGGGGTGAAGGCCTTAAGAAATTCCAATCACATTCTGAATATCAGCTTCCAGTATGGCTAACTTTTAACTACAGGGCCACTTAAAAATAAAAGTATTCTAGAGACTGTCTTTGGGGTGATCCGTGGTGGATATTTTGAGGACAGCTGACCCGTAGCCTGTGTGCCCTGGTTCGTCTCCCATGGAAAACTGAGCGGGCCGTGTAGCTTTCTCCCTTTGTCTCAAAACCATGTCCACCAACGAGAATGCTAATTCAACAGCTGCCCGCCTTAACAGATTCAAGAACAAGGGGAAAGACAGTATGGAAATGAGGCAGCGTCAAATGGAAGTTAACGTGGAGCTGACGAAAGCTAAGAAGGTTGACCAGATGCTGAAAAGGAGAAACGGAAGCTGATTTCCTGATGATGCTACCTCTCCACAGCAGGAAAACTTCAACAACCCGGGCACCGTAAGCTGGTCTGTTGATGACATTGTCAAAGGCATCCATAGCAACAACTTGGAAAGCCAGCTCCAGGCTACTCAAACCACCAGGAAACTGCTCTCTAGGGAAGAACAGTCCCCCATAGATGCCATAATCTGGGCTGGTTTGATTCCAAAATGTGTGTCCTTCTTGGGTAGAACCAATTGAAGCCCCATTCGGTTTGAATCTGCTTGAGGCTCACTACCATTGCTTCCGGGACATCAGAACTGACCAAGGCTGTGGTAGATGGACTTGCTGTCCCAGCATTCATTTCTCCGTGGGCATCTTCCCATGCCAACGTCATTGAATGAGCTGTGTGGGCTCTAGGAAACACTGCAGGGGATGGATCAGTTTTTCAAGACTTGGTTATCTTCTTGCAGTTCCTGGAGTATCATCTTTATTTAGCATGTGGCTACTTATGTAACCTTACTTGGACACTTTCAAACCTTTGTTGGAACAAGAATCCCACACCCCGGTGAGATGCTCTTGAGCTGATTCTTCCTACCTTAGTTCGTCCCCTGCGTCACGATGATCTAGAAGTCTTGGCAGATACCTGCTGGGACATTTCCTACCTTCCCCATGGTCCAAATGAACAGATTGAAATGGTTGTGAAAACAGGAGTTGTGCTCCAACTTGGGAAGCTTCTAGAAGCTACTGAATTGTCCATTGTGACTCCTGAGCTAAGAGCCATAGGAAATATCGTCCTGGGGACAGTCAGACTCAGGGTGTCATAGATGCAGGAGCACTTGCTGTCTTTTCAAGTCTGCTAATGAACCCCAAAACTAATATTCAGAAGGAAGCTACAGGGACAATGTCAAACATCACAGCTGGTTGCCAGGACCAGATGCCACAAGTTGTGAATCGTGGATTAGTCCCATTCCTCAGTGGTGTTCCCTCTAAGGCTGACTTTAAGACACAAAGGGAAGCTTTCTGGGCTGTGACCACCTACGCAAGTGGCAGGACAACTGAACAGATTGTATACCTCGTTCATCATGGCATAATAGAACCATTGAGGCCATTTCAAACATCTTTCCAGCTGCTGAGAAGCTAGGTGAAACCGAGAAATTTAGTATAATGATGGAAGAATGTGGAGGTTTGGACAAAATGGAAGCTCTACAAAACCATGAAAATGGGGGCGCCTGGGTGGCTAGGGGTTAAAGCCTCTGCCTTCGGCTCAGGTCATGATCTCAGGGTCCTGGGATGGGGCCCTGCATCCGGCTCTCTGCTCAGCGGGGAGCCTGCTTCCTCCTCTCTCTCTGCCTGCTTCTCTGCCTACTTGTGATCTCTGTCTGTCAAATAAATAAATAAAATCGTTTAAAAAAACCCATGAAAACGAGTCTGTGTACAAAGCTTCCTTAAACTTAATGGAGACAGATTTCTCTGTAGAGGAAGAGGAAGATCAGAAAGTTGTGCCAGAAACTATCTCTGAAGGGTATTCATCCCAAGTTCAGGGTCGAACTCCTGGGATCTTTAAGTTTTAGACTGTACAGCTGTGGCAGAAAGTTGTTTGTTGTGTACTCTGTTCACAGAAGTTTGTCTTACTGTTTCTCTACTAAGAACTCTTTTTAAATGTGTTTTGTTATTGTAACATTTTTTAAAAGATTTTATTTATTTATTTGACAGAGAGAGAGAGATCACAAAGAGGCAGAGAGGCAGGCAGGGGGTTGGCGGGGAAGCAGGCTCCTCCCTGAGCAGAGAGCCGGATGCAGGGCTCAATCCCAGGACCCTGAGATCATGACCTGAGCCGAAGGCAGAGGCTTAACCCACTGAGCCACCCAGGTGCCCCTTATTGTAGCATTTTTTTTACAATGAAATTCTACTTGACCAGTTCCAAACAGTATAAATGGTATGAAGTTCCTCCTTTCAGTGGGTTTCTTATTTCTGTGTGGAATCTCTTATCTTGTGGTGTCCTGTAGATAAAGATCAAATTCTGCCCTTTTCTTTTATTTATATATATATTATATTATATTATATTTAATTCTGTATTTTATATATATAATATTCTACTATATATGTATATATTCTAAATATCTTGCCAGTTTTCAACCAGGACACACAGTAAATATTCCGGCAGTGTGGAATAACCTCTCCCTCCTCTTGGGGTTTAAGAGGGGTCCCCAAAGAGGGTGCAAATGATACCATCTTCCCAAGATCCAGAATCACTCCCAAGTATCCCAGAGGAAGAGCCAGCAACCTACCTGTCCAAGGCAGACACAGCCCAAGCCAGGTTCTCAGGAAGCAAAGTGAGACCATGCACAGGGTCAAAGCTGTCCCTGGGAGAGAAAGGATCCATAACCGATGGGTCTGTATTTGGAAAGGAAGGGGCATCCTGAAATTTTATTTTCCTCTTCTGTGAGTTTCTGAGCAACACCTGGTCATGTGTGAGAGAGCCTAGGAGAAATTCTGGTCACGCGTTTCCTCTTGGGACAATGAGGGGGATTCGTGAGGAGCTATCAATCTTTTCTTTTCTTTTCTTTTCTTTTCTTTTCTTTTCTTTTCTTTTCTTTTCTTTTCTTTTCTTTTCTTTTCTTTTAGTTTCAGAGTTTTCTTTTAGTTACATCAGTTTCATGTAACGCCCAGTGCTCATTCCGTCACATGCCCTCCTTAATGCCCGTCACCCGGTGACCCCATCCCCCACCCACCTCCCCTCCAGCAGCCCTCAGTTGGTTCCCTGGAGTTAAGAGTCTCCTGTGGTTTGTCTCCCTCTCTGATTTTGTCTTATTTTATTCTTCTGTCCCTTCCCCTATGATCCTCTGTTTCTTAACTTCCATATATGAGTGAAGTCTTACAGTATTTGTCTTTCTCTGACTGACTTATTTTGCTTAGCATAATACCCTCTAGTTCCACCCACGTCATTGCAAATGGCAAGATTTCATTTTTTGATGACTGAGCAATATTCCAGTGTGTGTGTGTGTGTGTGTGTGTGTGTTGATATATATTCTTTATCCATTCATCTATCAATGGACATCTGGGCTCTTTCCATAGTTTGGCTCTTGGGGACATTGCTGTTATAAACATGGGTGCCCTTTTGAATCACCGTGTTTGTTTCCTTTGGGTAAATACCTAGTAAAGCAATTGCTACCAGCCTTTCTAATTCTTCTCCAAATTTGCTAGAATCTCCTGGAAAAGATCTGCTGCTGTCCAGGGGACATTTATTCTTCTGGTGGGGGTCTAGGGTATATCCATGAAGGACTTGCACAGGAAGACCAGAAGCTGGTGGAACCTGATTTGCAGAGCCCAGCATGGCGGGCCCTGCTGCCCATCCCACAGCCTCCAACTAAGCCCACCTCCTGGCTTTCAGCTTGTACACGAGTAACCCGTGGACGCCAGGCCTGGAGATGGGGCTGTGGGACACTCTGTAAATCTCATAAGAAAAAAAAAAGGAACGTGAAATAGGCAGATGGGGCCAGATTTTGAGAAGGGGAATTTCTATTGAATTTACTTTTTGTTCAAGTCTGACTTCTCTTCTTTCATCCTGCTAAGTGAGTCCCTAAGAGGAGTCATTGTATTTCCTTGTATCCTCTTTTTAATTCGGTCTCTCTGAAGGTGCCAAGAAATTGTTTAGAATGAGAGATCTTTAAAATTTTTTTCTTCGCTCAAATACAGCCAATTCAGAGAATCAGTCATTTGGCCATCATTGAGTAGGATCTGTCAGTAGTGATTCAGACTAATAAGCCTTTTCATGGAACGACCCAGAGGTAATTTTCAAGGCTTAAGATAAATCTTCCTTGGATGCAGGTGGCATCTTTGGGGTGGGTACAGATGATGTACCCCTGTGAGCACAGAAGTTTTTTCTCAAAGCCAGTCTCAGAAAGCAAAGGCCTTTGTCCCACCAGTGGTCATGGGTCTCCGGTCTCCCATGAACATGGGATGCCTCCAGTCTGAGACCCGCTGATTTGTGACACTGGGCAGGTGCTCCTGGAATGGGATTTTTCTAACAGTAACAATGAAGGTCAAGATAGCAACAGCTTCTCATGAACCGGGATCTCTGATCCTGACACAGACAAAGATTGTCAGATCCACAGCCTTTGGGGGTGCCAGCAGATGGGCAGAGACACCCATCCTCTGACTTGCAGACCAGAGAGGGCATGCTCACTGGCCAGAACGCCAAGCGCTCGAGCCATAGAACAACACAGCAGACAGAAGTAACGTCCATTTCTGGGAGGAAAAAGATGGATAAAAACATGGAGTACTCTTGCCAAATACTAGAGTCACCAAGCCCAAGGAGCTAGCTCCCCCAATATTTTCTGCTTCTCTAAATTTTAGAGAAGGGTCAAAAGGACCCTCACTACTCTGCTTCCTTTGGATTCTGCAGGTGCAGACCCAGGATCTGCTGTGGGAATTCTGACCTTTTGCCAGCTGTCAGAGTGTTGAATGTATCTCCACTACAGCCGCTATGGGGTGACCCGCAGTCAGCAGACGGGGCTAACCAGAACTGTAGGGGAGGAAAAATACAACTCCTTCCCTCAGATGTTCTTCTGGCTGGTCCAAGAATCAAATTGACATGAGACAGATTAAGGGGGGCGCCTGGCTGGCTCAGTTGGTTGAACATCTGACTCTTGATCTCAGCTCAGATCTTGATCTCAGGGTTGTAAGTTCAAGCCCTGTACCAGGCTCCATGCTTCAAAACAAAACAACAACAACAAAAATAAATAGACATGAGATAGGTTAATGGAAGAAAATCAAACTTAATTTCATATATTTGGGAACCCCCCTGTACATGAGAGGGTCTGAGTCGGAAAGGAACAATATAGTATGAGTACCATCCTGAGCTAGGGAGTGGGGTGGGGGCCTGGGGCTTCAAAGGGGAGGAGGGCATTCACAGGGCAGTCAGGAGCAGGTGTCTGGTGATGTCATGTCTCCCTGCCCCATGGATAGGTCTCTCAGATAAATTTATCTCTGTACTAACTCTCATCCTGGGGAAGATCCTCCATTTAGACTCTTCCGGGTATTAAGGGAGGGGCCAAAAGCTTCCCTGGAGCCCACAGGGTCTCGATTGCCTTCAGTGGAAAATAGTCCACGTGCTAACATGGCACATGGTAGGGAGACCTGCTTTGAACCCCTTCAATGTGGACAAGTAACTGATGTGACATTACCAGTGAGATCCTTTCCACTCTATTTTCATACTAAGTCTTTGAAATCCAGTTTCTCTCTTGGTCTTGCAGCACATCTCAGTTTCTTTAGCCACTAAAATGTCTTTGGGAGTACTTGGTCGATATTTTGAGCTATGAAATTTACAGTTGGAGAAGTGGACCCACGTGCCCACGTTGTTCCACAGATACTTCAGTTTCCCAATAAGCAAACAGAAATCATTTTTAAAATTAAAATTAACTTAATTACAACTGAGTTAAATTAACATTGCTGGTCCTCATTCACGCTGGTGCATTTCAAGTGCTCAGCTAAGTGGCCCCCAGATCGGACGGCGTGCTTCTCACTCCTCGGTCATCCGAGGTCTCAGAATTCACCTGTGTGTTTAGACATTGCAATTGCTGCCCTGTGTTTCCTATTCTAAGGGGAAATCAAGCAGAAGTCCGTGTTTGACTGGTGAGGTGTTTATCGAGGGACGAGGAATGGGAATTATCTGATGTTTCTGTTTCTGTTCAGTAATTTGACAAATGAATGGTCTGAGTTCATAATTAAGAAATTAGTTTTTAGAAAATCTCCATTGGCTCGTGAATTGATGAAGTTAAGACTGTTACATTGCTGGGGTTGGGGGGGAGTCATATCTCAGCAAATAAACAAGATTCTAATGACTGGTCCACAGCTGTGTGTGTTAGGAGGTGGCAAGTTGAAAGGACAGGGAGGAGCTCCAGAGTCAGAATATTCTCCTAGAAAGCAGGATTAATGGCACCAGAGAGTTCCACTCCAGCAGCATTCCTCTTCTGACCAAAGCTACCCACCCACTCAGCCAAAAAGCCGTTGTAGCAAAGGAAAAAACCCTGTCTTCTGGCCCTGTGGATCATGGGGAGGAATTGGTTGCCTACATACAGTAATAAGCCAGTAGGGACCTATTAGTGAGTCATATTCTAAAAGTATGAGCTTACTCTCAGTTATCATTTTTAAAATATCTCTTTACAAGACGTATTGGCCTCCCCTTGGATTTAGCAAAAGAAAACAGTAGGAGAGGACCAGTCAATGAGAACAGCCCTTGAGTGCCTACTGGGTGCCAAGCACGATGTAAGTGAGGAGGAGTGGTACTCAGCCTTGTGTGTCTTACCACAGAGGTGACTTTTGTGCTGGACATCAAGGGATGAATAGGAGTTGGCTGGAAAAAGAGATTTGAAGAACTTGTGATCCATTTGGGAACTGGTGACAGATGTAAGGCATGGAGGTGGAGAGTGGAGAGAAAGAGCAGAATCTGGAAAATGTGGCTACTGTTGGAGAGGAAGGTCCCAGAGCACCAAGGCAAGACATTGAGATCATCTTGGAGAACTAGAGGCTGCAAACTCCAGAGGCTACAGGGGTGGGGCAGGGGATGTAGGTGAGCAGGGCCAGCCCAGCTGTGATGCAGGCTGGGACTGTCGCAGGGGAGTACGTGAACATGGATGGGGCTTGTCGCCCCGGTCTTTTGAGAATTGTGGTATTCATGTGAAACATCACAACTGTCAAAACCTTGTGAGGGCAGATGTGGTCTTCTGGCAGCCTGTTTGCCATGTCTGTTAGATTCCAGCAAGGGGAGGCCGAGGTTGGGTCCCTGCAGAGTTGGGCTCAGGCTCTGGAGAGACCACAACCACTGTGGCAAAAGACCAAGTAGGGTGCATGGACTTCCGGTGGCTCCAGGTGGGAGATTGTGGTGTTTGTCCAGAGCAGAAAAGGCAGAGACGAGGTGACAGGTATAAGGAAGGAAGACAGGGTGCCTGAAAGATGGCACCTTACAACTTCTGCCATCAGCTTTCTGATGGGCAGGCATGTAAAGCAGGTGGGCAAACCATGAAGGCAGGTGGATGGACAGGTAAGGCAGGTGGGCAGACAGGTGAAGGCAGGTGGGCAGACAAGCAAGGTAAGAGCTAGAGTACTAAAGTACTTTGAAAAGTACTATGATCTGAAGTCCTTTAAAGGTTTTCTACTGAACTGCAGCTCCTGTCTGTCTCTGTGAATTACGACCAAATTACCCATCATGATTACTTCCGGTTAATTTGTCCTGCTAAGCCTGAGCTGGTTGATGAGTTTTCTTAATTTTAATTATATGCTCAAGGGAGTGTTTAGTTCCTGTGCATCTGAAGGGTGTCTGAAGGCAAATGAAGTCAACAATGAGCGGCGGCACCTCAGAAGCCACCTGGGCTCCTGTTCCAGCTCCAGGTCTAATGACCTTGGTTAAGACATGAAAGCACTCTGGGACTCAGTTTCCCCATCTATAAAATGGAACAAGGGGAGTACCTGGTCTCAAAGTTCTCCCCAGCCCTGGAATCGTATTCAGTTTCCTACTTTCTGTGAAATGTTGGTGATTTAACCCTGATGTCTCTGTTTACTGGATACAAGCCCACCTCACCCCTAAGTTAACCCCTCGCTGACTCTAATGTCTGGCTGAAGGCGATATCAGGGTCTTTGGGACTGACTTGCTGTCATTCCAGCCACACACAAGTCTTTGTGTCTCTCCCATGGTGAAATGAATGAATGAATGAATGAATGAATGAATGAGTAGTTGTGATTTCAGTGCTCATGGAGCCTGAGCACGCCCACATGACCAACCAGCACTCCCAGGCCCCCCCATCCTAGACTCTATCACAAGGGTTTGCATCCCTCAATGAAGAGTTCCCTTTTCCCATCCATGAGTGATGATGTGTGGGTGGTTTCAGTGTTTACTTGTGTTATCATTTAAAAAATTTTTTATAATAGTGCCCACACACTGAGTACCCAGAAGATTCTATGCACTTGGCTAGGCCACCTCCACCCCTACCCACATATGTGCATGTAATCCCATGACATTTTCACATTTGGAAGTGGGCATTGTTATCCCCATGGTATAGCTGGAGAAACTGAGGCCCAGAGAACTTATTTTGCCCACATAACTAATCTTTAGAGGGGCCAGAATTAGGACATTGGTCTGGATTCTTTTAATCTCCCAGGCTGCCCTCTTGGATCCTACTTATCTTTTAGGATGGCCTCGAATGTCCCCAAGGTCCCGGGACCAGTAAGACACAGGCTGTGTTTCTCCATGTGTCTTCTATGTCATGTTGGCTCTCAGTGCAGTGCACTTCTGATGAGTGCTTGTGCTTTCTGGGCCTTATGAAGCACTGAGTATGCAGGGGTCAATGAGGCCTGACCTGTCTTCGGGAGCTCACCTTCTAGTGGAGGACACAAACCGGTGCATGTCTGGGGCTCCCAGAACACAGAGATGCAAAGTGCCAGGAGACTGTAGATAAAGATTTCTTCTACCTCTAGGGATGTAGGAGAGCTTCCTGGAAGAGAAGGCAGCTGTGCTTATCATTAAGAGCAGGATGTGATTTGTTCATGCCCGAACAGAGTGGCATGATTCCAGACAGAGAGGAGAGGGTGAGCAGAGGCAAGGAAGAGGGGACATGCAATTAGGTGTGTGCTCCTGAAGGTATGTATGTAGATGACTGTTTGATTAAACCAGTTCACCCAGTCAGCCATGCAGCCAAAACCCAGGCTTCCGGGAAACCCTTCCAATTCATGGCACATTAACTTACCATTTTCTACACAAATAGATGAGAAATACTTTTTTCCTAGCTGGTAGAAATGGCTTTGCATAGTAACCTACTTCTTTACAAAATTATCTCTTGATCTTTAAAATTTTCCCCATAGAAAGTCTCAAGGAGGAACTGACAATCTTTACTGTCTACCTGATTAGGAGTTATTTGGGACAACAGCAGAGGCTCTCACATAGCAGTGGGGCTTGGGGAGATGTGGGAAGAGTTGGGAGAGTGTCTGGATCAGGGAGCCAAGTGTCTTTGGGTGTGAATAGAGGCTTCTGGGCCAGAATGTCAATCTCAATTTTAGGAGATACAGAACAGTGGGAGACCACTCCTAACTTACAGTAATAACTATTGCTGGGTTGTATTCTTTGTTTTATACTAAAATTCTTACAATAGTCTTACGAGGAAGACACATTACCATTTTACGGGTGAGGAACCTGTGTTTCAGAGAAAAGAAGTTGTAGGCAGCTAGAGAGGGTAGACTTGAGAATCAAACCCAGATCAGTCTAGCACAAAAGCCTTCTGGCTTTCCAATGTCCTTAATTTAAAAAAAAAGTTACAAGAAGACTTTTTTAAGAGAAAAATGAAAAAGTCACTTAAAAGGCAACATACAGAAAAATAGCACGTTCTAATACAAATTTTGAACACGCATGTGAAAAGATGTTAAGCCTCCATGTAAAAGCAAACCAAATAACTAGATACCTCTCTTACTCCTTACATTGGCAAAAAAAAAAAAAAAAAAAAAAAAACCAAAACTGAAATAACAACAATAATGATACCCTGTTTGACAAGGATGGGCGGGAGTAGAAATTCTGCTGCTGTTCACCTGACTGCCTATGTTAGAACAAAGTCAGTGTTCTTTCAATGAAACACTAAAGAAAAAAGGCATCTGCCATCTTCTGGACTGGTGTGACATCCGTTGCTACGGGAATACGGGAACCTGTCTAACAGCAGCTGGTACTGGTCTTTTGGGACCCCTAAAACCACAAGAGAAGAGCCTCCATGGAGACAAGGGCACTGGGTGTCCCGAACGCTGTCCGTGGTGCTGACCCAGCTGAGCCTCTCTGGCCACTTGGTCGGTGCCCTTGGGAGGCACAGCCTGGCCCTCCTGACCCCAGCATGGACTCCTGCTGCCAGAAACCTGCCCAGAATCTAAGTCCTGCCCCCCCCCAACAGTAATGCTTGCCTACTATAGAGAACTCAAACACTGAAAAACAGAGCCACCTGTAAATCTGCCGACTATGGTAACGTTCTGATGTATTTTCTTCCTGTCTTTTTTCTACGAATCTTTGTTATATAGTTGAGATACTTTAATACTCTTAAGTTTCCTCTTGGAAGTATTCTCCCACATTATTCAGAATGCTTTGTGAGCATCATTTTAATGACTTCAAATAATCTGAGATTCAGTTAATGATAATGTAACCATTTTTGTAACTATTTATTGGAGACGCAGTATGTTCTTAGCATAAAAGTAAGGTATTTCCAGACACTACTTCTCATATGCAAAAGGACTTTGAGATGAAGTGTTATTATCCTCAAGTTTGCCGATATTGAAACTGAAGTTCAGAGAGGGTAAGTAACTTGCCCAAGATCACACAGCTAGGTAAGGGGCAGAGATGGTTTTGAATCGATGGGTGTCTGATGACAAAGGCACTGATTTTGCCATTGCCCCACACTGCCTTCCATAGTTTTAACCATAAGATGGTTAAAAAAAAGTATCTATCACAACTTAATATTCATTCCCCAGAAACTTGGACATCTAGATGGCTTTGCACTGTCAAATAGAAGGTTGTTAAAGATGAAAAGATCACAGAAGGTTGAAATTAGGATATCCTCAGGCAATGTCAGTGTCTTCTAGTGCCCCTCCTCGGGCAGGCCACATCTTGCAAGAAAATGTGTAGCCTCTACTTGAATGCCTCCTTGCACTGAAAACTCACTACCTGGGCCAGAGAGTTGTATTATAAAACTGTATAAACAGTTTTATAATACAATATAAAATAATATAATATAAAACAGCCACAGTTTTAACCACGAAGCAATCTGAGTGGCCCAGTTAATCAGGGTCATTTCACTGTCTACCCTACCCACCCCCCAGTGGCAGGTCCCCATCCACTCTGGGCTCACTGTTGAGCATGGATGGATGAGCTGTGGCTTCAGGACTTGTCACATAGCCAGTGTTTATACATACGTGTTGATATGAAGGTGGCTGGCTCCAGGTTCCCAAGGACCTTGGCAAACTTACCAGCTCCAGCATTTGTCCAGAAGTGGCTCTGCCCAGGTCAGCCTTGGTTGCAGCCACCTCTGTGGGGAGGTAAGGGTATTGCAGAAGTGCCCAGCACACCTGCCCTTGTCATTCTGTGCCCACTCTAGGTGCTTTCTTTTCCTGAGGGCCTGAGGGGCACCGCCAGAGAGGATGCTTTAGAGAGAGGACAGGCATCACAGGTGGCTTGCTCTGGGTAACATGACAGGGCCATGTGTCCCAGTGTCCCTCCATTCCCTGAGACTCAGTCTGCCCAAGCCACCTAGCCATGGAGCGATGAAGGGGGGCTACAACTCGGCCTTATCCTCGGGTCACAGCTCTTTGATCTCGCGCTGAGCCTCAGCACAGCACAGAGAGCCCGTGCTCTGGGGCCGGAGGGACCTTGATTCAGCCTCTGTGATGCTGTGTCTCATGTGCAGCCCTTCTCATTGTCTTAGCCTCTTCATCCATAAATAGGATTCAGGAGACCTGCTCCAGAGGCTAGGCACTCAGGACTAAGTATCTGTGGCCATGCTTTGCAGACTCTTACCTGAGAATGTCCCGTGCTATGGTGGCATCACTGTCTTCATCACCTGCCGTGTGCTGCCACCTGACATCGTGTCTGACATGCAGCAGGTGTTTTATAAATGCTGAATCCACTGTCAGGATTAACAGTGGCCAATAAGTGTTGCCGATAAGAAGGAATGGGAACAAAGAGTGGGCGAGAATGGGAATGCCTCTTGTCTCTGAGTCCAGGCACAGATGGAATGGAGACGTAGGGATCTTTGAGGTGTGGTCTCTGGACACTATAGCTGTGTCTGTGTCCAGCAGGGCTCCTGTTTGGAAGTCAGAAGAGTGCACGGAGAACCAGGTGTTCCAGCGCCACGGTGGGCTGAAGGAGATAGAAAGGAGCTCAGAACTCTCTGGAGGGTGGACAGAGTGGGCTGGGCTCCGGGGAGGAAATCTGAGTCTGGGTAGGTTTGCAGGCAGAGTTCCAAGAGCATCATAATTCTGCAGCCTGCAACAGACTGCGTGAGATTTTCTAACATGGAATAAATTCTGCCATTACCCAGTTGAACCAAGAAAATCGATGTCATTAGGCTAATTACGTGGGCTCTGTTTATAGACTCTGATGTTAGGCGCTAGGGGGTGTCAGAATAAGGACGGCACGTTGCAAAACACGGAGGGAGGTGGGTGTAAATATCCTGCTGTGATTCTTGGTGCCACTTGGTTTCTCAGTGTGCCCACACCGACAGGGAAAGGGATGACATCATTCCGGTCTGATATGTAATAGATCTTCAAAACTGCTTTGTTGGACGGATGAGAAGAAGAGGGAGGGAGGGAGGAAAGGAAAGATCTGAGGCAGTCGTACAAATCTGAAAAATGTAATTTCCCCTTTGGGGCTGTATGATCTTCAGCAGGAAATGGACATAACAGGCATGAAAGCTCTTGCGTCTCCCCAAAACGCCACCCGATGTGGGAGCCTGGGCTCCCCCAGGGAAGAATGGGACTTGGGCTGAATTGTCACCCCTAATGGGGTCTGCAATTCTGCCCCACACCTCAAAGCTATCGGACTTCAAAGGAACAGTCTGCGGCGGCACGTGGGTGGGGAGATGGATAGGATGGATAGCAGCTAGAGGAGGAATGTCACCCTGGCCACCCCTCCGGGTTCTGGAGACAAAGAGGAGCCTCCCCCCTGTGCATCAGATGCCTGTTTCTCGGGTCTCCTGCCGACTCCGGAGCCAACAGTAGAGTGTCTACCGGCTGGGTCCCATGTGTCCTACCTCCTCTGGACTGTATAGACACAATTCACAGACCGTGGTTCTTACATGACTACCTCCTTATCCTGGATCTCTGCACTGGAGAGTGGACCGCAGCACATTCAGGGTTTAGAATCCCATTGGCCGAGACTTTGAGCCTCACACATGAGTTCACTCCCATTTGATGTGTCCATCCCCCTCTGGGTTGGTAATTGTGGTTCCCCTGTCGGTGGCCAACAGACATCTTCAAACGCTGATGCTGAGCATGTGTGAGGCTAGGACCATGAAAGCTTCAATGGTAGAAATGGGGACAAGGTCAGGTTTCTCTGACCCGGGTGCTGGTCTTGCATTCTGGGATTCTTCTTTGACTCCAGCCCGGTTGGATGGCGCCCTCACCAGATAGAGAATTTCAGACATCTGGAGGGGGGTCCTCTGGTGGTCTAACACTTAGCATTAGAGAGGTATCTTCCGCCAATCCGATAGTTCATTCATTTGCCTGGTTTTCTCTCTCCTTGTGGTTAAATATCTCCCCCAGGTGGATCTGATGGCCAGCGTCCTCTCGGGCACTTTGTGCAGACTTCATTCCGTGTCTCTGACCATCTCTCTGTTACACCTGTGACTCCTTCCTTGGGAACACTTTCAGTTTTGAGGCTAGATTCCTGTGTTCTAACCTCCGAGGACACATTTTGGTTTTTTTCTCCCCTCCTGTTTATTTTATTTCTTTGTCTTCTTCTGCTACCTTCTGGGAACATTCCACAAGGATTTCTGCGCTGTCCCTGATTCCTTTTCTACACATAAACTCTGCCTTTCACTGCCCCCCTGCCCCCACTTTAGCAATTTTATTTCGGCTCTCACCCTGCGATTTTCCTTTCACGTTTCTCTCACTCTCTCTGAAAGCCCGAGGGTGCCAGCCATGAGTTTCCTTACATTTTCTTCAGCTTTCGGGGATAAATCCTTTTCAGAGAGGATGCTTTTCTCTGAATCTTGAGGGTTTCATTCCTTTCAACTGGGCTGTCGTGTCCCTTCACAAGCACCATGCTGAGGTTTTTTCCTGTTTTCCTGCTTGCCCATCTTTGACAAAGAACATCGCCCACAGGAGAAGGAGACGTTTATCTTCTCAGCTCCCCCGCTGTCCGCTTGGGCTTGGACCTACCCCCAACCCCCGCCACCATGGCCCTGGCAGGACGGTCCCTGTGGTTGGAACCCTGTGACGGGGTGTCCACAGCACCGCTGGACCAGCTCAGATCTTCCCCTTGATAAGTCCCTCCCTCTCTGGTTTTCGAGAAGTGACCAGAAGTCACAGACCCAGCACACCCTGCTCCTAGGGGGCTGTCTGCCTCTGGCCAGGATGCAGTGGTCCCCTTACCAGCCCCCCAGCCCCTGTCACATGTGCACAGAGAGCTGTGGTCCCGAAGAGAATGGTCAAGGGAGGGTCCTATAGCAGGACTTGGGGCCCGTCAGAGTAGCCCCCACTGTGGCAGGGGTTATGCAGCCCAGTGATCCCGGCTTGGGTCCCCGTGGCAGACAGTGGGTGGGACAGGGCGTCCGTCTGCCTGACAGGCTAGAGCCGTCCATTCAGCGTACACGGGGGCTGCCTCACTGGCTCCTTGATCCAACTCTTGCAGCGCCATGGTCGATGGGCGTTTCTCTGGTGTTTCGGCAGCGAGCAGGCTGTCTTCAGAATTCCTGACCAGGTGGAATTCATCATTTTCTGTGTGTCTGTGGGCCAGGTGCGGCTCTAACGCGGGAGGCTGGGGCAGCGGTCTGGACTCAATATTTTGTGCGCATCACCACGGGGAGCGGTGTTCTTATGGTTGTGATGGCCCCCGGAGCTGGGCGGGGCAGGGCGTGTCCCGGTCCCCATTTCTCCAGGAAGAGACAGAGACTCAGAGACACAGCTAGGTGAGTGGCCAGCCAGGGGCTCGAAGTCAAGAGTGCCCCATTCTTAGCTCTCACTCTTTTCCCTATAAAAAATGGAGGGAAAATCAGACCAGCTCCTCTCCGGCAGGCCTCGCTGTGCTTACCGTCTTGTGCAGCTCCGCATAATTGCAGGCAGTCCGAAAGTCGCCAGGTCCTTCCGTCACACATGACGTCACCCTCCCCATCACAAGCTGAGGCCCAGGAAGACTGTGGGAAGGAGCCAGAAAGCTCCTCTGCCCGTATTGGAGTGCAAGCGTTGTTCCAGATGCACCAGTTGGCTCGTTTTCTGTGGTTTGGGGCTACTCTTCGCCATGGGGAGGATGCTCCCCTGCAGCCCCGGGGCTTCCCTTGAACTCACTGCTGTGTGACCTCAGGCAGGTCACCTCACCTCTCTGTGCCTTCTGCCTCTCCGTAAAATGAGCATGATGGTTCCTCCCTTTCAGGGCTGTCGTGACAATGAAGTCAGCTGGTCCCGTAGAACAAAGTGGGAACACGTCTGGGTACAAAACCAGAATAGTATTATCAAGAGAAATTGCTCCTTACAACCCGATGCAAAGGCAGATCCCTCCCCCCCAGCCCACATCGTGGGTCCTCCTTCCCCCTCCACATGCCCCATGTGTCACAGTGGAAGGGCCACAAGGCACACCCCACCCTATGCCTCTCCAGGCTGCTCTGCTCTTGTCCCCAGAGGCGGCCAGAGCATCTTTGGAGCTGAAATAATCACAAGGCCAGGGAAACTCAGCTGGGATGTTTCAGTCCTTGGGGACCAGAGGTGCTTAGAGATACAGAGCTCCCTCCTTCCCCCAGATCTCAGAGGCACTGGGGAGCCGATGAAAGGCAGGTGAACAGCTTGCCTGGAGTCCCCAGTGCATGGAATTAGGTCCCTTTCTCAGAAAAGCCTCCTTGACTGTGAAAAGGGACCCAGCTTGCTCAGCAGACCCAGCTTCCCCTGCTCCCAGTGAAGTGGCCTGGCCATGCTTCTCCAGCCTGGGGAGGAGTCCAGGTTTGGGGCCCAGGATGCAGAACGCACAGGGGAGGGACTGATTCGAGGGGGCTTAGATCTTCTCCCTCCCGCCTTGCTGGACATCCCTTCCACATGCCTCCCTCCCAGACCCACCACGCCCTCTCCTTGGAGCCCACCATCCCCGCAGCCTCCAACCCTTTGTTCCTGAGGTTCTCCCGGCCAGCGCTTTGTCCCCTCCCTCCTTGGTAGGTCACCCCCTGGGTAGCAAAGTGGCTGGTGTCCTGTGCAGGCAGAGAGGGCGTGGGTGTTGGGACTTCTGCACGGGAGGACCTTCATCAGGTTCTGGCTCAGGCCACAAAGCAGCCATGGAGAGAAATATAGGCCACGTTTGGTCCTATGATTGATAATCAATCTGGAGCGTCTGCAGGAAGGCAAAGTATTCAAATGCTTAAACGCATGATTTCAAAGAACCTTTAAGACTATAGGAATATGCGTGCGTGAAAAGCCAGTCGCCAAAATTATGCATGTCAATCTCCTAATTTTCTAAAAGTGGAATGTATGTGCAAAGAATAAATCTCATTTTTATGTATTTCTTTACATTTTTCCTGTGTTGTCACTAACGAACATGTATTTCTTCCACCTGGAGAGAAAGGACTAGACTTTTCTCAATGTTGCCCTCCCTATGCAGTAGCCGTTTTTGTTTGCTTGTTTGTTTGTTTTAGTTGTGGTGAAATTCACATAACACAAAATTAACCATTTGAAAGTGAACAATTCCGTGGTATTTAACACATTCCCAGGATTGTGGACCCACCCCCTCCACTCAGTACCAGAACTTTCTCATCTCCATGGAACCACCCCTTCCGGCTCACCTTCCGCCAGCCTGGCTGCCATCTGGACCCTACCTATCTGTGGCTCTTCCTATCTGTGGTCTTCTGGAAATCCATCTCTGCGTCTGGCTTCCTTCCTCACTGTGGTGTTCCCACGGCTCACGTGCCCTGCAGCCTGGGTCCCCATGTCATTTGGCTTTAGGACTGAACGATGTCCCACTGGGTGGATATGCCACAATTTGCTGATTCCTTCACCAACGGATGGACATTGAGTTGTTCATACCTGTTGTGAATGCGTGTGTGCCTTACCTCTTGGAGTACTTCTTTTCTGTTCTCTGGGGATATAATTCACGGACATCTGTTATTCTCAAGAACCTAGAGGCCTTTGCAGAGGAAAGGAAGGAATGTCAGATAACAGGGTGTCTGTGATGGATGCCAGGGCCAGGGTGGGCTCTGAGCACCTACAGAAACGTGTTCCATCTGCAGGATGGCCCGGCCAAGCGAGGACCCTGATCACCCCATCCCGAGCTGGGGTCACCGAGGCCCCAGGGATTTTTGGCTAACTCCCCAAACCTCAGTCAACCAGTGAATGGCAGAGGCAGGTTTAGACTGGGCACGCTGGCTGGTGGGTGAGGTCCCTGGCAGTGGCCCATGGGGTTTCCATAGAGACTCACCCTAGCTGGACTCACCTGCACTAGGCCTCCCAGGTAGGTGCTCACAGCGGGGACGGTTGGGGTACAGTCGCAGCCTGGGTTCTATTCTGTTTGCCATCTCCCCATCACCTGACGTATATGGGCTGGCGAGTTGGGGACAGTCTGTCCTGTTGCCTGCAAAGGGGCCAGTCCGACGGCATTGGCTTCAAGGCTGGGGTCTCTGGGAGTAGAGCTGGCCTGTGCCGAGAACGCTTCCGACACCCTCCTTGGAGCTCCGGCTTCTTCTCAGCAGGACGACCCTCGGAGAGCCGGCACCAGGAAATTTTTTTAAAAGAATCAGTTTGTCATCTCAGTAGCAACAGCGAAGTAAAGATGGATTGTTTTTCTGGAACAACAGAACACTTTATTGGGCCTTTAAAACCAATTCTTTAACTGTCAACAGTGGCCCTGCAGGACTTGTCAGAGCGCCTGGGGACAGAGCTCTCCTGTCTGTCTGACAGCCCACAGCGTCCTTGTCCTCTGTCCCAGGGTCCCCAGAGAGGGGCGGAGCGGGCATGACAGCGGGAACTGCCACCCAGTGCCTGGCGGCATCTCTTTGGCTTGTCACCGAGAACAACTTCTGTGGCCCAAAAACCCTGACTTCTCTTCCAGCGGCCGACCCATGCTGCGGCCCCATTCCCTAAGCAGCTGGCTTTGGGCCATGAAATGTCCCGCACCACACTGGCCTTGGGATTCTTCAGGGGGATCTAACATGTGGCCTCTGGGTTGTGTTTGTATTATTATTATTATTATTATTATTGGAAGGAAAGGCTGCATTTTAACTTAGACTCCAAGCATGTGGAAATCTCTCCACGTCTCCCAGGTTGTTAGGCTCAGAGCCCGGGGTCTGCTCTGGCCCCTGCCTGTTTGATGCGCCCCCGAGGAGCCAGCTTTTCAGAACATTTTGGGTCAATTTGGTGCCAAGGGAGCACAGCAGGAAACCCAGTTTGGAATCTGCTGGGCGGCACTGAGAAGCTAGGCTTCGTCGGAGGCCAAGGACACATTTCTGAGGGTTTGCGGGGGCCTCGCCTGGTCCGCTGACTCACGGCCATCCCTGGGATTCAGAAGTCCTTGTGGGGACCTTTTATTTTCCATCTTGGAAAAGTAGGGTTGGATACACCTTCAGTGAAGAACTAGTCTGGGCTGGGAAGGAGAGGGCTGGCAGGGAAGACTGACACGTGTTGGTCTTCCATTCATCATTCATTCTTCATTCATTCATTCATTCACTGCGCAGTGTGGCGAATGCTCAGACGACAGTGTGGCCAAAACTTCTGTGTTGTCTGTGTTTTGGTTTCTTTGTTCTGCTTTTTTTTTTTTTTTTTTTTTAAACTCCAAGCAACTCAGCCCAGGTCAGGACTCTTCACAGAGGACGTGGAAATCTAGTTGATTCTCGGGGCAGCTGGGTGGCTCAGTCGGGCCAACATCGCAGTCTTGACTTTGGGTTTCAGCTCAGGGCACCATCTCAGAGTCATGAACTCAAGCCCCACCCACGCAGGACTCTGTGCTCAGGACAGAGTTTGCTTCTCCCTCTGCCTCTGCTCCTTCACCCCCCCCCTCATTTTTTTGCCTCTCTCAAATAAAGAAATGAATAAATACATCTTTAAAAAAAGAAAGAAATCAAGTTAGTTCTCCAGGGGCCATTGGTAATTCAGAGCAAAGAGGCCAAGCATTGGGGCACAGAGTGCGAGGAGTGTGGTCTGTCGGGGAGAGGGTGAGCCTCTCAGGGTGCCTGGTACACGGGGGGTGTGGGACGGACTGCCGGGCAGGGTGGGTGGGATCGTGGGGGCCCCTGGGCACCGTGGCACTGATGCTAGGCTCCCCCTGGCAGGAGCCTGTGCATCCCATCGGGGGGCCAGTGAGATGAGCGTGGGCGCCGTGGGCGGTGAGCACAGCCTGGAGAGTGAGGACGAGAAGTCTGTGCTGGGGGTAATGACAATGGCAGCGGCATGTTCTTGGGGGCACCCTTGTCATAAGTATCCTTGTAAGCCCCGTGCTCTGGGGCTACCTACAGTGACCTCTGCAGGGGGAGCTACTGCACCCCCTTCTACAGATGAGGGGACCGAGGCTCAGGGAAGCCAAGGAAGGTGGCACAGTCGAGAAGTGGCAGAGTGATGTTTGAACCTGGACCATCTGGAACCCCCACCGTGGTGCAGATCTAGCAGATCTGTGGGTGACCCCGGCGGAGGGATGACGTCAATGCCGGGCCGGGGGGTGGGGGTAGGGGCGTTGGTCAGAGGAAGCTGGACAGTGTTCCCGGCTGTCCCCTGTGGGCGTGCCTTCAGCATGAGCAGAAAACCAGAAAGAAACCTGTAACTGGAGCACGTGTTCACCGCCAGGGAGTCAGCCTCGCTTATTAAGGAAAAAACATTAAACCGAAAACATGACCTTCTCCAGCGATTTGTCCCAACATTAAATAATGACTAATTTGAATTTAAATATGTGGCAGCAAATTATGCTCAGATCCCTTCTTCTGGAAAGGATTCGGGATGTTTGATTGCTGAATGCGTCATGCATATTCATAACTGGGCTTTAATCTTGCCAGTTGGATTCCCTGCGTTGTTTGCTGACTTGGACGGAAAAGCCTGTGCAAGCTCAGTGCAGGGAGGTGTGAATCGGGGTGCGCGCCAGCATTCCTGCAGGACGGACAAGAGCACTGAGCTTGGAGTCCAGGGCCCGAGGGGCTGCCCCACTCAGGAGCGGGGGTGGGGGCATGCTGGGTGCCTTGTGGTACGCTGTGGGTCACTCACATGCTGCACAAAAGCCCTGTGGCGGAGGGAGCTGGATAAATGGACCCATTCTTGAGATGTGGAGACTGAGGCACAGAGGGAAACCGCTAAGGTCGAACCTATAATAGGGAACAGGACTGGGCTGAGCGTGACCTCACGTGTGCTCTCTTCCCGGCCCCTGGAGACCTCCATTCGTTCCTACAGTTCAGAGATCACTGAGCTCCTCCCAGGAGCTCAGCACGGGGACGGTGGCTACCTACCTGCGTCCCCGGTGCACAGTGGCCTCAGTCGGCAGTGGAAGTGAGCTGGGTGGCTTTCAGTTACGCTCGACGCCTCATGTTCCCATTGGCGGGGAGAGGGTAGCCCAGATGAGCGGTTGCCCGCACCGCCTTCCGGCCAAGAGCGTATGAGCAGGTTGTCGGCTGGCGGGTGGGGGGGTGCGAAGAGCTGCTTGGCATTAGGTTTCGTGTTCATACATTGTGCGCAGCCCCACGTGGAGAGCAGCGCCCCTCCCAGTGGCCTGGGCCCTCATCCCGGGACGAGGACAGGGTGGAAGGATGATCTCCAGGGATTCCGGTGGCCGGGGCCAATCACGTGCGTCCCTCAACACGGAGACCCTTTTCAGGCTCTGATGAGAGGGAGCCTTGGCCGTGGACAGAGGGCAGAGGTGTGCAGCTTGGCCAAGTCTGCAGGTGGACGAGGGGACCCAGGTCAGCTGGGCCCGTTCCATGGGAGCTGGAGCTCCCAGGCCTGGGGGCCCACCTTGGGGCTGACCTGCATCCTCTCTCTCAGGCTCTCACCAGGAGCCTCTTGGGAAGTCCGGCTTGTGAGGATTAAAGAGGACGCTGGGTGGGGTTGCTTTGGAGGGATCCCTTCCCCACCCCGTGGGGCCTGGCCTGTGGGAGACCTCTGGGCCACGGGTCTGTAATCAGGGGCCACCGCCGCCACCAGGAGGGATGGGCCCGCATCCTTCAGGGCCCGCATCCTTCAGCGCCCGGCTGATTATCTGGGGCACTTGGGAGTGGCCATGACATTTCCCTGTGCTTGTGTGTCAACCTCCAGAGCGCATGCAAGGCGCCTCAAAGGAGGACATGGGGTCATTTCAGAAAACCCCAGTGGGCCGTGGCAGAGGGGGAAAAAGCCGCTTTCAATGAGCAAAGCAGCCAGGCAGATGGCACGGCTTTCCTGTGGCCTTGAGCGTCTCCCCTTTCTAGTTTAGAAAGACCAGCCTCCGGGTTTTGGCCGCTCGACAAAGCTCCTTTCATTTTCTCCAGGTCTCTGCTGTTTACAGAGCCCCTTCCTCTTCATTAGCTTTGTGGGTTTTACCAATAGGCCACATGCATCACGCTGTGGCTACTGTCATTATTATTTAACCAAAAAAAAAAAAAAAGGCAGGGGCACCTGGGGGTCTCGGTCGTTAAGCATCTGACTTCAGCTCAGGTCATGATCTCGGGGTCCTGGAATTGAGCCCCATATGGGGCTCCCTGCTCAGTGGGGAGTCTGCTCCTCCCTCTGCTGCTCCCCCTGCTTGTGCGCGGGCGCGTGCGCGTGCTCTCTCTCTCTCTCTCTCAAATAAACAAATTAAATCTTAAAAAAAAAAAAAAAGGTACAGGCTGTTCTGGGATACGCTGGTGTATTTGGAGATGAATGGGTCAGTCCCATGGGTGACTTTGCAGCCCTGTGGCCGCAGCAGTGAGCTGAGTCTCCTCAGGCCTGGGCACTCCCATGCCTGGATCCTCTTCCCCTGTGGCCCTAGCGCAACCCCCGCTGGTGAGCAGGCTTCTCGGCCCGCATAGGGCAGGTGTGTCTACAAGGGAGTGGAAGGGAGGAGGGTCACTTCCAACCTGGGACCGCGAGAAGCTTCACTCTCTGTCCCCATCACCACAGCCAAGAAGGTCAAGGGTTTCGGGGTCCCAGGCTGTGTCAGCCTGGATCCCATGGGGCCATGTAGAGCCGAGCCTTGGTGGGCCCACCACGGACACATAGCATGAGTTGAGTTGCGATCTGCCAAGGTGTCCGAGTGCCAGGCCCACAGCAGAGTTTGCACAAGACCTAGCCTATCCTTCCTAAATAGAATCCCCATTTCATAGCATTGCGGGGATTTTTTGAATGGATGAATGAATGCATGACGTAAACCAGCAAATAAAAGGTCTGGCTTCTGGTACGACAGATGCCAGTCATTTCCCCGCTGGAAAGTAGATACCAATGGGGGGCTGCTGTGGTCCCGTACCGCTGTATGACAAAGCCGCCTAGACCAGCTGGCATTGCTTCCCTGGTCCTGCGGGCTGAGCCAGCTCGTCTGGAACAATTTCATGCATGGTTGCCATCCAATGTGAGCTGCATGTGACCATCACCTGAAGCTGGGACGGGGCCGGATGTCCAAGTTGGTCACTCCATTGATGCTGGCGGGTGGCTGAGGGCCCAGCACCTGGGCACATCTGTGTGGCCTCGGTGTGGGACGTGGGAGTCCTGCTGGCTGGGTTCTAAGAGGGAGCGCCTCTGGATGTCCTGGGAGGGCTTCTTACGTTCAAGCCTCAGACGTCCTGGGACATCACTTTGCTATATTCCTTTGGCCCAGGAAGGCAGTGAGGCCAGCCCTGAACCAGGGCCAGGGAGATGGGCTCTGCCACCAGGAGTCCTGGTCCCTTCCCGGGGTCCTCCAGTGGTTGGTTCTGCTCTCCATGTCCCTGGCCAGGCCCCAGCATCCCCGGGTCAGTCCAGGTGACACTGCTGCTGCTGCTCAGAGTCCTGGTCAAACTGTGGGCCTGGGGAGGTGGGGGCAACCCCAGGGGGACCCTGGACAGCACGAGCGGAGGCTGGCACTGACCGGCAGGGCTGTCACCGCCGATTAGTTCTGGAATGCTGGAGCCTGGCAGTCGCTGACTTAGCGTACGGAAACCGCCCAGTTTTAAGTGGGTGATATTGTCATGACAGTGGGGCTCCCTCCTGGGTTCCCCCACCCGCCCCCCACCCCCAGGAGCCGGCGAAGGACCAGGGGCTCCTCAGGCCACCTGCTCGTACATCAAAGCGCTCTCATTGTGGGAAGCCAATGGGTATTTACTGAAAACCCTTCCCAGCGTTCTGCACGTGGAGGCAGGTTTTAGTTCATTTTTTTAGCGTCTCTTGAGCGTGTTTGTCTACCTGGACCTGAGCGGGATCCAGTGATCTAATAAAGGCACTCGGGGCGCCTGGGCGGCTCAGTGGGTTGAGCGGGACCCAGTGATCAAATAAAGGCACTCGGGGCGCCTGGGGGGCTCAGTGGGTTGAGTGGCTGCCTTCGGCTCAGGTCATGATCCCAGCGTCCTGGGATTGAGTCCTGCATCGGGCTCCTTGCTCGGCAGGGAGCCTGCTTCTCCCTGTCTGCCTGTGCGCTCACTCTCTCTCTCTCTTTGACAAATAAATAAATAAAATCTTTTAAAAAAATAAAATAAAATAAAGGTACTCAATTTCTGCCTTCAAAATGTCCCCGGTCTCTGGAGAAATAAAACAGGAGAGGGACGGGCTGGGTTATCAAGAACAAGGGTGCTGGCCCCCACCCCAGCCCCACCCTCCTGGCTGTGTGGGGTCACCTTGGAGGCTCAGTTTCCCTCCCGTGCTTAAGACAAGGATGCCGGTCTGCCTGGGCAGCCGTAGGGTTTACGAGTGTGTATGTTCCTCTCCTGATGCCCTGTCTGCACGTGGCCTTGAGTGGGAAGGAAACGGGAATGCATTTTCAGAAATTGCAGAATGAACGAGGCCCGCTCTTCTTTCTGCCCCCACGTGCTGGCCGAGGGGCTGGCCCGAGGGGGAGGATTCCTTGGTTGGCTTGAAGCCCCCGGCCAGGCCGCCTCTCGCATGGTTCTGCCCTGCCTGCTTCCAGGATGGGCTTCAGGGTGGGCGGGAGATCAGAAACCAGTGCGTGCGATGGAACTGACCTCCGCCTGCAGGAAACAGCCCCGCCTGGGATGGCATGCTGGGTCTGCCATGTAGAGGCTACTTCTGACAGGCTCCTCTCCCTCCTCTTCTCCCTCCTCCTTCTCTCCCTCCTCCTCTTTCTTCTCCTTTTCCTTTTCTTCCTCCTTCCTTTTCCTCCTCCCTCCCTCTTTCTCCTCCCCTCTCTCCTCCTCTCCTTCTTCCTCTTCCTCCTCTTTCTCCCCCTTCTCATCTTTCTCCTCCTCTCCCTCCTCATCTTTCTTCTTTTCCTCTTCCTCCTCTCCCTCTTCCTTTCCCTCCTCCCCCCTTCTTCTTCCTCTCCCTCCTCCCCCCTTCTTCTGCTTCTTCCCCTCCCCCTCCTCTCCCCTCCCTTCCATGCTTCGCCATCAGCATGCAGAGGACTTGCTGTGTGTCAGGTGTTAAAACCGCAGAGGTTAGTAAGTAAGACAATATATGACCCCCAGAGCTTACATCACACAAAGATGGACCTATGGAGCTCAGGAATGGCCATGAGAGGCCAGGGACCAGCCCCCATGGGACATGATGGAGACCTCTGGCTTGAGGTGTTGGGGGGGGTTCCTCCTCAACACAGACCGTGCAAGGGGGTATGAGGCGGAGTTCTGAGCTTGTGAGGGAGTGTGCCCGCGGCCTTTCCCTCACTCACTAGCCGCGTATTCCTGGGCAGGTGTTGCCACAACCCTGCCTCGGTGTTCTCACCTGCACAACCAGGACAGTAACAGCAGTGGCTTTGCTGAGCTGTTCTGAGGACGGAAGGAGATGGGACGTGGACTGCACCCGACTGACACCGGTGACCCTGTTCTCCAGCCCCGCCTCTCAGCTCTGACACTGGCAGACCCCTGACAGTTCCACCCCGTCCTAACGCCATCGACCTGGACTCAGCATCTGGCCCTGCAGGCCAAGGGCTTAGGGCCATGAGATTGCCAACTTGCCAGGAGAGAGGTGTGCCCGGAGAGGGTGTGGAAGCTTCGCACGTTGGTGTGCTCGCCAACCAAAAGGCCCCGGAGACTTATTTCAGGGGGTTTTACGGGGGGTTTCCTTGCTTGGATGTGATTGATTAGATTGTTGGGCACTGGCAGTTGGCAATCAAGCCCCAACCCCTCTCCCCTCCTGGAAGTCAGGCTGCGGGACAGACAGCCCTCTCAGCCCAGGTCTTTCAGACCACCAGCCCCATCCTGAAGCTCCAGGGCCTCCAGCCCCCAGCCCTCCCATTAGCACACAGAAGACGTCCCTGTCACTCCAGAGATGCGAAGGGCTTTATCTGCCGCATGCCAGGAACAAGGGAGGAAGACCAGATGGAGATGTCCTACGAGGCCACAGTACACGGAAGTCCTGGCACAAGGCCCAGCACTGGCTACATGCTCCGTCCCGATTTGCCGCCCCGATTCTGCGACGCCCTATCTTGGTCATTCTACATGGGTGGGGGATGTTCGTTCTAGTACTCACGCACCTGCCCATGTTTGTTGAGCACGTACTGTGTGCCAGGCCCCGTGCCTCCCCTGACTGTTGCAAGAGGGAACAGCCAGCCTGTCTCTTCCCTGGGGGGGTTCCCAGCCCAGCATCTGTGCCCTCCCCACCCCGGGCCCACTGGGGGATACCTGGAAATGCCCCGCAGCTGCCCCCTCCCCATCACATGGTGTGCTGCAGAAAGCAGCAGATACCCACGAGGGCCACACCCCTGCAAATGAAGTTTCAGTTGGCTGGTGGGAGCACTCCCTGCTCACAGAGGGGACTCAGCAGCACCCTGTGGTTTTCAATGGGCCATTTGCTGCTCTTGGAAGATGCAAAACAAGTGGATTTTGCTTGAAGCAGAAAGAAGACGAGAAAGGAGGGGGTTTGTGGCCTGGTACGGGTGTGCGCCTGCAGGACGGCTTCCTGGTTGGGAAGGGGACTCCGGAGGGTTCCGGTGAGATGCCTACCCACCAGTTTGGCCGGTGTGGCTGGGAGGCCCAGGGAACGGCTCCTCTCTGGGAGGAGAGCCTCGCCTCCCGGCTGATGCGCACACAAGGTGCTCTCGACCGAGGCTGCTTCATACAGGGACTCGCCCAGACCCGTGTGTCACACTCTGTCTGGGGAGCGCCCTTCGGGTGCCAAGACTCAGCTCTTTGACTCGGGTAAAATGCTGGTTAATTAGCCGGCTCCAAAGACACCCAATTAGGAGGGAAATTGGGCTGGAAGGACCTATTTTTTCCAATTTTCTCACCTTCCGTGCTAAAGCCCATTCCATCCCTCTAAGACCCGTTTGTTAATTATTTAATGTAATTTTAAGTGGAAGTTCTAGGAGGAATTTGCATTCTTTTGGATATGGGCTGAGAGCTGCGTGCTTGCTTCAGCAGCTCACGGCTCACTGGGGATGCTGGTGTCTCCATCAGGGTCTCTCTGCTCTGTCGGCGTTTGCTGAGTTAGGGGCTTGACCCCACACCCCACATGGTCCAGCGTTTCAGAGAACTGTCTAAGGCTGCTGGGCTCCTCTGAGCCATCGCCGGCCCTCACGGAGCTCTCACAGGTGTGTAGGAGAGGTGGAAGGAGGCTCTCTTGGGCTGGAGCAAGGGGTCATCTTCTCAGAAGGCGAGGGGCTCACAGGACACCATGGGGTTTTTAAAAGAGGACGGGCTCAGCTCTTTGACTCCGGAAAAATCCCAGCAGGAGAGCCAAAGGACCTTGACATGGTGTCACACGGACAAAGAGGCACTATTGACCCTGTGCCTGGGGCTGGTCCCTCTGTCACGTACACAGCCAGCTGCACTCGGGGCACCTGGGGGGCTCAGCTGGCGGGGCGTCCAACTCTTTATCTTGGCTCGGGTCATGATCTCAGGGTCATGAGATCGAGCCCCAAGTCGGAGTCTGCAGGAGATTCTCTCTTGGTCTCTCTGCCCCCTCCACACCCCTCCCCACCGACCTGACCCCTGCTTATACATGTACACATTTTTCTCTCTCTCAAAATAAAACCAAACAAACAAACATAAAAATTAAGTCCGGACCAGGGAACCAGAGACTTGATTTGAAGACAATTGCAATGGGGGAGGGGCTCTCACAATAGGAGGAGGGGCCTCAAAACGGGGGCGGGGCTATCACAAGGGGGTGGAGCTATCATGAGGGCTGGGGCTTTCACCGGGTGGGGCTATCACAGGGGATGGGGCTATCACATCAGGAGGAGGGCTTTTTCCAATAGAGAGACCTTCTGTTTTTACCATCCAGAGTGTCTCCAAGGCAGGGAGAAAGCTGTTTCCTTTGGGGAAGAGCTGGGGGACAGGGGGGTGAGGGGCTGGCTGGAGGCAGGAGCAGGTAGCAGTCTGCTTTGCAGACGCTGGCTCTCAGGAGGGCTGTGCAGTGGGCTCATTCTGTGTCCCAGGGCTGGGCAACTGCGGTCCAGTCGGAGTTGGACCCTCTGTGGGGAGAGACACCCAACAGAGGTCCACCTGGCTCGCTACCAGCGTTTCGTCTGGCGTGGTCTGCGGGGCCCAGAATCTGGCTAATCTTCTAGGAGCAGAGAGGGGGACTTTGGGGGTTGGTGTCTGGCCTTGTCACGAGGGAACAGGGGACACCAGCATGACGGGTCTAAGTCGGGCCGGGCTGGGGCTTCTCATGATGGCTGTCTTCTGGAGTTTATGCTTACTCCCAGCATTTCTGAGAGCGCAGGGCTCAGGGAAGGTGCAGCACTGTCACCGCAGCACGGGTCCTAGCCACTGCTATCCCAGCTCGGATCATTGGGGTTCCTTGGGTTCCGGAGGAAGAGCTGCATGTTCTCCCCGAAGGCCACCGCGGAGCCAGCCCCACAGACTGCACTGGGGCCGCCGTGTCGAGCCCCCCCACTCAGCTCCCTGGCTCAGTCTGGGGATCTGTTCGCTCTCCACACTCTGTTGTGATCACGTCTCAGGCTGGGTTGGACCAGGCCCAGCGTAAACCCAGGGAGCCAAAATGCGGGGGGCCCGTCAAGCATGCGGGGAGCCCTGGTGCCTGCAAGACGCAGGCCGGCTGTTGGCGCGCTGGGGAGCGGCGTGCTGGAAGGCGAGAATGGAAGCAGCCCGAATGTTAATTTCCCTCATTTCTGCTTTTCTGGCACTGAAACATTCTTCCTGCCATGCTTGCTTAAGCTTTTTTCATGAAAACCTCATGTGGTGGTTTCTTCTACTCTGTGTGGTATTTCTCAACCTCTCAGAAGTGGTGTGTGGAAGCCACAGCGTGTCCGCTGGGACTGGGACTGTATTGGGAGGGGATGGTGGTGGTGTCCTCCCCGAGCCGAGTTAAGGGTGAGCTGCATGGTGTCCCATCGTGACGGTCCTTTCCATGGCCCGTGAGCCCCTGCGACGTGGGAGGCCCCAGCCTCCCTGACGGTCTTGATGTGCTTGGCATTGGTGGTCTCCCAAGCAGAGACCCAAGCGAGGGTCTGCGAGGAAGGGCGCGGAGAGGCTGCTTGTGCCAGTGGGGCCTTGTGGAGACCTGTCCTCCAGGAGCACGGCCTGCTTCCTTCTGCAGAATAATGTTCATACCGTCCTGGGGACAAGGAGCCTGGCTCACCCCAGGGCCTCACAGCTTCAGACTCTCACTCCAGAGGGCGACAGAGAGGATCTAAGTAAGACACTGGGCACAGAGGGCTCCTTGACAGCCTCAGGAATGGCCCTGTCCTTACTCTAGCCTCCTGGCCTCCACTTGGAAGTGGATCTTAGGAGGTGGGTCTCAATGGAGGGGCTGCTGTGAGTCACCAGGGAGATAGGAGTACTGATGGAAAATTGGATAACCCCAGGCACTTCACCATCCACCACGAAAGTGCCCTGGCCATGGATTCTTTTGTTGTTCTTCTTGCCGCCTCCAGGCTGCCCCCCAGATTGCATGCATCTCCTCTGTACCCGGTTCCCTTTGGCACCTCTGGCTGTGGTTGGGGTACAGGCCAGGAGCAGAGCATCCCTGGGGAGAGAAGAGGGGGCGGGCGGGGGCGATCTCAGAACCCTGGGGAGATCCAGGGAAGGTATCCCGAATGTTTAAATGTAGGTGGGGTTTGTGCGACCTTTCTTTAGTTAGTTTCTAGGCTGATTGGGTGTTGTACAAGACTCCCTTTGCTGCTATCACCAGGTCATGCGCAGTCGGTGGCTCAGAACAAGAGGAATCTGTTCTCTTACAGTTCTGGAGTCAGCAGTGTGAAATGGGTCTCACTGGGCTGGGATCAAGGAGTCTGCGGGGCTGCCCCCTCCTGTCGGCACCTCGAGAGAGCATGCTCTTGGCTCCTTCCGCCTCTGCACAGCCTGTCCTTGGGACTCTAGCCTTCTGCTTGCCTCACCACACCCCTGTCACACTCTGACCTTCCCGCCTCCCCCCTGTAATGACCTGGGTTTACAAGAGGCCCCCCAGATAATCCAGGGGGCCTTTCCCATCTCAGGATCTTAAATTCATCACATCTGCAGAATCTCTTTGGCCATGTAAGGTGAGATATTCATGGGTACTGAGGATCAGCGCACAGACATCTAGGGGGCGGGGGGCATTGTTCTGCCAGCTGCGCAGGTGGTCAGTGAACATGGCCTGATGAGTCCTTTAAATCAGTAGAAATGGGCTTTTTGACAGAGTGCACGGTGTATTATCCCGAGTATTCCCAAAGACCCCGGAGAAGCTCTGTGTTCTCCACTGTCTGTCTGTTAGAACACGGCAGGTATATCTTTGGATCGAGCTCATTAAAACTGGGCCTCCGATCTTCTATATTTTTACTGACTTTTGTTGGTTTAGCTTGTGTCAGGAAAGGCATGGTAGGATTTCTCCACTGAGTGTGGATTTGTGAATTTCTTTGCTTGAAGTTCTGTCCACTTTTGGGTTGTTTTGAGGCTTATTCTCTTATAATAAGATGGGCACGTTACAATATGTATCTTTCCTGTAGATTGAACCATTTATCATCAAATCAGGGAACTTTCATCCATCTAGCAATGATTTTGTTATGTGTGTGCATGTGTGCTTTTCTCTTCTTTCCAGGGACAAGGTAAAGATGGGTGGGTTTCCTTCTACCCCGTGGATTTATCTCCAGTTCACACTAGTACCACACATGTAGGCCTTTGGGCCCCAGATTTAGGCAGAAGTCTTGTTATAAACTTGTTATAAACTTCTTGTTATAAACTTCCTTTCTTGGCTTTGTCCCCTGATCCCCAGCCCTCATGCAGCCATCAAAACAGAGATCCAGGATCTCCTGTTGTATTGGGGTCCACTTTAGCCATGAGTAACATAAAAACCCAAACCAGAGTAGCTTAGTTAAGATAGAAGTTTATTAGCTTCTTTCTTTCTTATGGGCCAGTAAGGCCGAGGTGGTCAGTGCAGGGCTGAGAGCTCTTCTTTATGCTTCAGTCGGCATGACTTCCAGTTCCAGGGGCTTCACAGTCCAGAATGGCTGCTGCTGTACCAGGCATTGCATGCGTATTCCAGAAAGGACTAAAGAACAGTGTGCTGTCATTTCCAGGACACTTCCCCCTTGCTTCACGCAGTACTTCTCACATTCTTGGGCCAAACTTAGTTACATGGTCACCCCAAGTTTCAGGGGAGCCTGGGAAGTATAGGCTGTACGGTGTAAGATCACATGCCCAGATGAAAACTGAGGGTTCTGTTATTAGGAAAGAGAGGAGGATGGTCCCTGAGGGCTATCGAAGCTAGCTCCTTGCTTTCTATCTCCATGACCTCTTTAGGATTTGACCCCCAAAGATTCCTATTTCCTTAACAGCTCAACAATGCACATTCAAATATTTTACGATACATTCAATCAAGCTTTATTGTGGCTTCCATGGGAAGGATGTTTAATGTCACCGAGTGTGCCGTCTTGCTGGTGAAAGGGAGTCTCCCCAGACAGACTTTTCTGGATAATGTGCTATTTCACACCTGCCTCTGTTCTCCCTTACTCATGCATTTGGCAGTTGGTGTTGGTCCCTCTGGGGCAGAAGTCAGGGTGGGGGCGGGGCACGGGGCACTCTGCTGGGGGAAAAGGGAGGGGAGGCTGCTGCTCCTGGAAGATTGGGCAGTGGAACCATCTGGAAAGCCCACATACAGTCCTCTGGGCGGTGGTCTTGGTGGGGATGGCATGGATACAGAAGGGACACTCTGGGTTGGACTGAAGGCTCTGCACACTCGGGCGAGCTACGGGAGTGACCCGGTGAGGCCCCCCTTCACACCACAGAGTGCGTTGCTCTTTATGACATGAAAGCCTCGAGTCCGTCCAGCCAAGGAAAATACCCGTTCAAATACATTTGACTGTATTGCATTTTCTAAGAGTATTTATTAAGTGACTATCTCTGTGGCCTTGAGACTCCAGTGATTGTAATTCAAGCATCAAAAGGGTCCCCTAGCCTTCTGGCATCTCGCTCTGACCCCCTGTTCTTGGCTTTTTGCTGGGACTGGTTGGTTCCCAGACCTGGAAGATTCATTTGCCCCGGGTGGAATTTTCCAGAGCGCCTCTTTCGGGCGGCAGGCTTCTGAGAAGGGGCAGCTTCTGCACCTTCTCTAGAATGGGGCGCTGTTTCCTTTAGCTTTGGGGCTACCTCCTCGGGTCCTGCTGGACTTGGCCCATTCTTGTCCACCCCACCTGCCTTCTGCACAAGGTACATGGTGGTGTCACTAGGAAGGTGAGAGCCCAGGTGTTGGTGAGACCCTAGTGTGGCCTCCGTTGGCACGTGTGTGTCTGCAGTCATATAGTCTGCTAAATGTTATAGGGGCCCCTGGGGCTGTTGGGGATCCCTTGACTGCATTCTGGAACAAACAGGGTGGGTGGGACCAGGGCTGCTGTTTGGCCCCTCGTGAATCGCACACTTCCTATTGAGCTCTTCCTTTGAAAGAGGGCTGTGCTTAGAGTCCCAGACCCCCGAAACCAGAGTCGGTCTTCCTGTCACCTGGTCACTCACGGAGAGCCCTGCTGAGAGCTTCTGACTTTGGCATTGTAATTGACGGTGTGACGCAGCCCCAGACACGGGCTGTCATCCTTGAAACCCAGCTGTCTGTGTTTCTGAGGTCATTACATGTCTTTGGTTGACTTTTCTGTAACGGAAAGGAAAACTGTGTCCAGCATTTGCTCATTTGGATTTGAGGCAGGTACCCTTGTGTGCTTTTATGGAGACGAGCTCCGATCTGGAGGCTGGGGCCCTCATGGTGAGGGGGAGGGGTCACAGGGAGGAATTCTGTCCCTCCTCTCTGCTCAGGGTCTGTCACTCATCCTCTGCGGAGCCCTCCATGAACTAAGCCTCCAACCTCCTGCCCTTCCTGCCTCATGCAGCCTCTAGGGTCAGCCCTGCTCCAGGAACAGTCCTGACCATGTCCCCACCCTGCCTCAAGCCCAGTGGACTTGCCCCTTCTCGGCGTCCCCCTTCACCCCATGCCTGGGCAGGAGCTGGCCTCTGAGGTCCGCCAGTGGCCTCTCCCAGGACAATGTGTCCTTTATCCAAAGGTGGCTCCTTCCTACTTTGGGGGTTCTTAAAGGGTCCTTTCTTGGGGTGCCTGGATGGCTCAGTCGGTTGTGTCCGATTGGCTCAGGACATGATCTCAGGGTCATGGGATCGAGTCCCCCATCAGGCTCCACACTTGGTGGTTTGAGATTCTCTCTCGCTCTCCCTCTGCCCCTCCCCCTGCTTGCACGCATGCGTGTGCGTGCTATCTCTCTCTCTCTCTCTCAAATTAAAATAAAATGTCCTTTCTTCTATGAGTTGGTGGTTGAGGATGGTGGTTTTCTTTGAATAACATCCTTGGAAAAATAAGAGACTGCAGCTTAGTGGGCCCCACTTTGATATTCTTGTAAATCGTGATGGTTGGCCTGCATTTGCGCCTGCACACTAGCAAGCCACCCGTCACCCCTGTGGGGCTTGCCCACCCCCCCACCTGTCTACCCTGCTCCCCCTGGGGGACCACATTCGCTGTCACCACCTCCCGGAAGCCTGTCTGATAGCATCCTGCAGACTTAAATGCTCCTCCTCTGGGCTCTACCTCCATAGCCCCTGCAACGACTTCTTCACATCCTTTCCCTATTTGGTCATCAAGGCCATTTCCTCTTCTGGACCCTGAGCTTCCAGAGGGCGGAGGGCGGGAACCATGTCCTACAGTGTGTCCTTGGGCCAGGACCATCTACAAACCACCAGCCAGGAGGCAGCAGGACCAGAGCAGTGTTGACAATGGCGTGGGCTCCAAAGCATGGGCTGGGGGCTGGTCAAGTTGCCCCTGCACCCCTGTTCACTCGGGACAAGCTTCGGGAGATAGAGGGGGCCAAGCCGGCCTGAGGGGCTAGCTGGACTTGCTGGACTCCCTCTGGGCAGACACTGACCGCTCTGAACACAAAAGCTATCTGCCTCTCGCTTTGTATTTTATTTTTGGCTAATGCAACTTGGCATCTTATTTTCCTTCATTATTTGGCAATTGTGCTCAAGGCAGAGAGCTCCAGTAAATTCGTGACCGTACTCATCTGCGGGTCTGTTTTTCAATCTGAGGCTGATGACTAGCCCCCTAATGCCCTCTCCCCGATGGTCTCCTCGGGGCCCCAGACTAATTAGTGCAAGATGTGCTTGGTGATGTTTGGGGCTGTGGACTGTTGTGGAAATCCTTCCAGCTCTGAAACTGCAGAACATCCAACATATTCAGAAGAGGCCGTTAGCTGTGGTCGTTGGGGATTGTTAGAGGAGGGGCCTCAGGGGTCAAGGACACCCCCCACCCTGCAGCCTGAGCACTGTGTGTGTGTGTGTGTGTGTGTGTGTGTGTGTGAGGGGCTTACTCCATGCCCACTTTTCCCAGGCAGCCAAGCCATTGCTCCCATAAACTTCTCAAAGTGTTCTGAACCCGGCAGGGTCCAACATCACTGGTCGAGCAAAGGGCCCCCAAGTGAAGAGATGCTACATGTTAGGATGTGGTGGGTGCCGGGATTGGCATAAAGCTCCCGGAAGAGAGCCCCTGCCTGGTCCTGGTGGAGGGGTGCAGGGAGCAGGAAGGCGGAGAGGGGTGTGAGCCGCAAACCCCAGGTGTACAGGACTTGGCGGGGTTTGGATGTGTTCTCTTACTTCTGTTCCTGGCGTTCATAAGATTTCCAGCAGCCCTCCCTCAGGCCCCTGCCCCCTCCCCACACCTCTGCACACACCTGGGTGAAGCAGAAATGGGGGTGGTGCGCCCACTGGTGCCCAGAATTTGGGAAGATAGCACCCAGCAGCTGTGAGGGCCCACGGCAGGCAGCTGCCCGAGATAGAGACCGTGAGCTCCTTGGCACCTTGCCATAGCACCTGCCTTGGACCTAGCGTTCTGTGGCACTTGGTGGAACATTGCATGAAACCAGAAGCTCGGAAGTTAGCAAAACCTGGAGGGACTTGGGCCTTGGGGCTATAGACCTGCGGAGGGTGGGGGGTGAGGCCCTTGGCCATCCTGGGACCCAGCTGCATGGGAGGTCCCTTGCCGCTGCTGGGTCCCTCTGGAAATCAGCTGTGCCTGCCTGGGGGCGTGCGGGCCATCTTCTCCCCTGCCCTCTGCTGTTGCCTGACTCACACGCTCAACGCTCACGTACACATTTGGATCAGAGATCACTGCACTGACCGTCCGCTCACGGACATCTTCGAGGCTCCACCTGTGTGTGCCACAGCTGTTTGTCTAGAGGCTGCTGTGGCTCTCTTGGCTCCGTGGCAGAGTGGCACGGTTAGGGCCGGGGGCCTGTGGCCTGCAGGCTAATGGGTTGATTCTGCTCTTTTCCGAGCAAGTGTGCTGAGCCTGGTCCCCAGAGGAAGCAAGTGAGGTGGGAGCAGGGGTTCTGCTTGGTGCAGGCTCTGGGCTCTACTCTTTTCTACTTTTATATTTAATATTTAATCATTTATTTGAGAAAGAGAGAGAAGAGAGCATCGGGGGGAGGGCAGAAGGAGAGGGAGAGAGGATCTCAAGCAGACTTCCCGCTGAGCAGGGAGCCTGGTGCGGGGCTTGATCCCAGGACCCTGAGATCATGACCCGAGCTGAAGGCGGACGCTTCACTGATTGAGCCCCCAGGCACCCCTGGGTTCTGTTCTCGGTTCTGCTTTTCACTTGTCACACTGGGAGCACCTGCAGAATGGAGGAGGACATGGGGATGGGGCGTGCTCAGCTTTGCACCGGCGTTTGGAGGGAGGCCAGTGTGGGGACAGGGGGAGCCGGCAGGCCCGTGTCCATCTCCCCGAGGAAAGACCTCTGCCTGAGCCCCTTGGTGTCCCCAGCAGGTGGGAAGGAGATTGTCAACTGCAGCCCATGGGAGGTCCTAAGTCAGGCCTGCTGTGCTGTCTTCATCCTCCCTGCTATGACTGGGCGGAGTGTTCAGGTCCCTGCATGAACCCTCCCCTTGCCCTCCGCGGCTGCCGACCCACACCTCGGCTCTCCATCAGCAGCCTGGCGTGCTGGCAGGAAGTACCATTTGTAATAACCCTTCACATCGCTACAGCGATTTCCAATTTGCCGTGTACTTTCCCATCCATTATACCATTTAATCCCGCCCCGTGGGTAGCTGCTGGGATAAAGGAGATAATGCAAGCTAAGCTCTGGTACGGGGCCTTCCCCACCTGTGAGAAAGCACAGCTTATACTCGAGGGGTGGGCAGAGGGAGGGGAGGCGGTGGACTGGGGCAGCTGTTCTCCAAGCTGGGCTGGGACCAAAGCCAGCAACACGGGCTCTCTGGCCAGTGCTCCCTGCACTTAAAGGCAGGGCCCTTTCTCCCCACCCCTCCCTTCTGGAGAGGAGCCTAAGGTCCCAGGACCAGCCAGGGCTGGAGACTTTAGCTACTATGCTCCAAGGGGGAGCCTAGCATTCTGAGCAGAAGGAAGGTTTGTTGAATATATGAACAAGCACTGGGGATCCCAGTCATGGTCATCTGCCTGAAAAATAGATCTTTATTCCACATGAAGGATTAAAAATATTAATTGGTGCCCATTTCTGTGTGTGTGCTCACACACACACATGCACAAAATGCAAGGGGACTTCTAAGATGACCTAAATAACCTAATGAGTAAGACAGAGCAGAAAGCATTGAGAACAAAGAGGCAGTAGACAGCTGCTCAGTGGGGCAGTTGAGTCCGGTCATCTCTGTGCTGTCCCTTGGAGGCAATCTGTCCCCACTCACAGGAGGGTGGAAAGTCATATCCACTAACTAAGGGACAGGCTAGCCCCAATATACACATAACTCTGATGTTAGCCTCAGAGAAGGGGACCCACAAAGACCAAAGGAGCACATGCATCTCACACAATTTGCCAGATATGACCCTTAGGAAAACTGCTTGTGGAAATAGCCCAGGTCCTGGAAAATGGGGGTCCCTCCAATTCCACTGCTGTTCCTTGATTTCCTAGTGCAAGCAGCTGCTCAGCACCTAGATTTGAGGCCCTGGATGGAGGGTCTGGATACTGCCATCCTGAAACTTGAGATTCGTCCCTCCACTCAACCACCCATCCCTCTTTCCATCCATTCATTCATCGTCCACCCACTCTTCTCTCTATCTGTCCATGTATCCATTCATCGGTCATCCATCCATCCATTATCCATTCATGTATCCATCATCCATCCATGCATCCATCCATCCATTCATGTATCCATCATCCATCCAATCCATCCATCCATCCATGTATTCATCTGTCCATCATCCATGTATCCATCATCCATCCATGCATTCATCCATCACCTATCCATCCATATATCCCTGTATTCATCATCCATCCAGTCCATCTATCTATCCATCATCCATCCATGTATCCATCCATGCATGCATCCACCATCCATCCATCCATGTAACCATGTATCATCCATCATCCACCCAATCCATCCATCCATCCCATGTATCCATGTATGCATGATCCATCCATCTGTGTATCTATCCAGCCATCCATGCACCCATCCATCCATCTACTTACCCTCACCCACTCAATACTGATTTATCAGAGATTTATCTGACATTGCTGTAGGATCTGGGGATATAGCAGAGATCAAGAGAGACAAGGACTCACCCATGTGGGGCTTAAAGTCAGGGCCACCACACACCATTGGGCAGGCTGTGCACTGCACAAGGGCACTTCACTGTGGGTGAATGGGGCTGAAATCTACTTGCCAGGCTATGAACTCTGAAGTGGGCTACCTTGGCCTGGAGGAAGGGAACTCTTTTTCCCAGTAAAAAGATGCCAGCCATTCCTCAAGGAACGTGCCCTGGGAGCTACTTCTACCTTTTAAATGGCAATAGCAGTCATATCACATCCTGGGCAATCTCAGAGGGAGGGTGTTACATCCCTCTCAGTCCCATTGCCCTCCAACTCCTAACATATCTGTCAAGTGTCCTTGTGCCCCCCAATGTTACTTTTCTAGCACCTGAAATAGCTTTCTCCTAAAATAATGCTCCCCAAGTAACTCATTCATCCTTCAAGGAAACCTCCTCCAGGAAGCCCTCCTTAACTACCCTAGGGAGGCTCGGTGACTCCTTTGAGCTGCCACAGATCCAAAGAATTACCTTCCATCTTGGTGCTTACCACTGAGGCAATGAAGGGCCACCACTGGCCTCAGGGCCAGCCAGAGGTGAGCAGCAGGCCTGTATTATCCACTCCAGGGCCTCAAGTCCTTCACAGGGCTGCCAGATTGAGCAAAAACAAAAACAAACACAGTTAGTTAAATTTAAATTTCATCTGAACAGTAAATTATTTTCAGCATATCACAAATACGGCATACTTGTACTAAAAATATGCAACATTAGGGAACTACTCAGACTAAAAGCTTACTTGTTTATCAGAAATTCAGATTTAAACAGGCATCCTGTGTTTTCTGTCAACCTTCACCTCCAGCCTCCAGAGCATGCCTGGAGCAAAATGAGGTTGAACGTGCTGGATGACCCCAGGACCACTGTGCCACATCCCTGCCCCACAGCAGCCCCAGCTATAGAACAGCCTTCATCTGGAAGCTTCCTTGACTCTCCCCATCCAGGCTGGGTGGGATGCCTCCTCTGAATGTCCCCATACACACCTACTTGAACACACACATATGTGCACACGCATACTCACACACAGCCTGTGCCCCTTGCTGTCCCTCCAACCCAGCCAGGCTGCCCTGTGTGTTGTCCATCATCCTCTGCACCATGAACCCCAAAAAGGCTCCTGCTTGGTCCAGGTCCCGAGGAAGCCCTATCTCTAAGTTGGTGAGGTCTCACCAGACCAAACAATGAGTTTGAGAAAGTGTCCTCAGCCCAGGAATAGATTTTTTTCTGCCTAATTATAAAATCCATTGCAACAGAAATCACAAAACAGAACAACTTGGCTATTATAGGGACATGCTTTATACTCAAAACTTAAAGAGCTTGTTTTAAAAACTGACTGTAAAACCACTTAATTACTTGGTTTTAAAGCCAGCCATGTGGAAATTATGTCCTCTTGATGTAGGTTTTGGAGGTGATTTCTGGCACAGAGAGCTCCATGGTGGTGCGTAACGTGCCAGGCTCCCAGGGGCTGCCTCACGTGTCCACAGCCCCGTGCACTCCTTGAGTGGACAGGGGGGACGTGCACTCCTCTCGTGGCCCCGCTGAGCCTCTCAGAGTCCCAGCAGAGATAACTGGTCACCCATAAAGGTGAGGAGCCCAGGGTCCAGCCCTGGGGGACTTGTGGTGCCTGCCAGCCAGCACATAAGAGGCCAGGACGAAGTTCTGAATGTTTCAACTGCAAATCTTATTGTCTTTCCAGCAAATCTTTTTGTTTTTCAGATGCCATCCATCTATCTAGCCACCCACCTAAGTGCCATTTATCTGTATATGTAGCTGTCTATTGATTGTCCCATCCATATATATAGCTGCCTACCCACCCATCTATCCATCCATCCATTCGTCTGTCCATCCATCCATCCATCCGTCCATTTGTCCATCCATCCATCAGTCTGTCCATCCATCCATCCGTTATCTACCCACCCATCCATCCATTTGTTTGTCCATCTGTCTACCCATCCATCCACCCATCCATCCACCCATCCATCCACCCATCCATCCTTCCATTCAACAAGCCTTATAGAGTCCTCATATGCCAAGTTTCTGGGCAAGCAGGGAGGTGGGGTAGGAATAGAACACATTTTCTGACTTGAAGGAGCTCACAGCCCAGTTAGATCACAAGTCCCTCTCCTGAGGTGGACTAAACACTGAGGTGGAGGTGGGTATTAGCCTCAGTGGAACTACGATGGAGGACTGGCCACCACGATGCAGCAGGGAGTGTTTCATAGGAGAGGAGAACTTTGGGTTGGCTTTTGAAGACGTACAGGTATTGACCATGTGTAAGTGGGAAGCATATTCCAAGCAACACTTCTGGTTCTGAGGTTCAAGTTTAAGAACTTTGAGCTCAAAATCTGTCCCCCGCCCCCTGCCGGCTGTGTTTCTGAGGATGAGTCTTTTGAGCTCAGTTTCCTTACCAGTAAGAGGGGGAGAGTTATACTTACTGTGTGTTGCCCACTTTCCTTCCATTCTGCTTCATCTTCTCAGCTGGGACTTTCCCTCTGGGGTGGGATGTTTACCAATCCCCCGGTTGTCCTCCTCTCCCCGTGACCCTACCGAGTCCCATGGCTTCACATACTGCAGACACACCCCAGTTAAATTCCCAGCCCTGCTATCACCCTCAACTCCACACTCAGGTCTCCTGCTGTCCCCATGACCCCTGGAAGCCATTACTAATGGGCGTCTCAGACATGTCGTGCTGCACTCAGAAACTTCCAGAGGGTGGCACCACCCCCAGGCAGGCTGAAAGCCTGGAGGTCAAGTGCATCAGCAAGTTCTGAGCTGCTGTGTCCCAAGCACACCGCCCTTGTGCCCGATTAGCACCCTGGTCCAGCCACCCCACGTCGTCATGCCCCATCCCAGCAGGTACTTCTCTTCAAATAGCCTGGAAGCCTCCTGGCCTGCAAACCTGCCTGGACTGGCCACCTCTTCAGTCCCTACCCAGGGACAGGACAGGAAGTCTCCTGTGGAGAGGGTCTCTCATCCTGGTATTTGTGTTAGGCAGCCTGGGGTGTGGACTTTGGCGAGGTGGGGAGGTGGCTCTCTCTCCTTGGTCACTAGTGTCCTCAACAGTAAAGTAAGACATTTGGACTAGGTGACTGACCTCCCTGCTCCAAGTCCTGATGGGGAACCATCTGGTGTGGTTGCCCTGCCTTCCCCCCTAAGGGGGGTCTAGAGGCTCCACCAAGAACAGGTGTCAGGCTGCAACTCATGTCTCATACTACACTTGTGTTAGGGGCTGCTTTTAGGAACGTAATTGTGTGTGTGTGTGTGTGCGTGCGCGCACATGTGTGGACGTGTGTGTGCTTCTGTGTGTATGTGTGTGTGACTTAAAACACATCAGGATGTTGCACCATGAGAAGTGGTCCTCGCCCGGATTTTGTCAGCCCTCCCCCCACCAGGCCCAGACACTTCATTTCCTCCTACTTTGGAAGCAGAGCTGCCTTGGTGGGAGTCTCCTGCCAGCACCTGGCCCTCTTCCTCCTCTTCTGTATCCTGGGCTGGGGAACTGCTGGGCATTTCTCGAGCCTGGTACCTCTCCTCCTGCTAAAAGTTTTGCTCCTGCTGGAGAAGAACAATACAGGGTCACCTGCTTGCCAAGATCAGCCCCCTTTCCACGTCACTATTGATTCTTTTCCTTGGTATTAAAAATATGAGAAAAATGGCCCTTGTTTTTGCTAAGAGTTTTGCTTTATTACATGGCGTGATTCATCGCATGGATGCCAGCATCCAGTGGACCCAGGTGTTCACAGGGAGTCCTCATCCTTTCCCACAGTGCACACTGGGTGGATTATGGAGTCCTCCCTGCCACATGCCAGACCCTGGGGGACACGGAGTGACCAAGACTGCCAGAGCCCCTGCTCTTCAGGACCTTCCAGCTACCTGGGGAGATGGCTGCTTTGAGAAAATGGAGCAGCCTCAGGTCAGGTTCCCCAGAAGCAGAGCCCGAGGCAGGGATTCGGTGCAGCTGTTATACTGAGGGTAAACACTCAGAAGGACCCTGAGAGAAGAAGCAGCTGAGGAAGGACGTGCTCTCAGGCAGTGTCAGACCTAGGTCTCATCGGCAGCAAGTTCAGGAGCACAAAAGAGAGTGGCCCCCTTGGAGGCAAGGAGGCCAGCCTTCCCCCTTCTCCTCATGGAGCTCTGCCTGTGGACCACCAGGGGAGGGTTTAACTTTCCAGGTGAGTGGCTCCTATCAGCAGAGGGCAATTTTCTGGGAAAGGGGTTTGCTGTGAGATGTTGGTGGCTGGCCCCGAAGAGGTAGGGGGCTGGTACTCCCCACAGGGTCAGTCATGAGGCAGAAGTACCTGCCAGCCTGGCATCTGTGATAGGGGCTTGATGCTGCTGGCCAGGCTGGGTTTGTCTTGATTTCCACAGGTCGGCCTGCGGACCAACTGATTGCTCTCTTCTTACAGATTAGACACGGCAGTGCAGGCCTGGGGGTTGGTAAGCAGAAGGACTGGGATGGCAGGTCCCACTTCAAGGGTCTCTTCCCCACTGCTATGCTGCCTTCTCCCCCCTGGGCAGGCAGGCAGGTCAGTCTTCCAGGCTCTCCTGCTTCTCAGAACAAAGAAGGGGTGCTCTAGGGGCTCCCCTCACCAGCTTGGCCTCCTACGAGCTGAAGGAGCTCTGGGCAGGGTGTTCACCCCTCAGGAAAGTGGACATAGTCCCAGAAGATCCTCTCAGGAGGATCCAGTGGGTGAGTGTGCACAGAGCACTCAGAGCAGCGTCTGGACTCAGTGAGTGCCTCCCCCCATGCATGGTTTTCCTATTACTGTTATTTCAACATTCGTTGTTGTTCCCGCCATGATCAGTGTCATTGCTGTGATGCCCAACAGGCTTGGTGAGTTCTGCACACGCTCACATTTACATATGGGCACAGCCAGTAAATCAGGACAGGGTGAGAGTTTAATGGCATTCTGGGCTGAGGAGGTCCCAGAAATACCCACGTCCTGTCCCAGGGCACAGCCCTTCACCCAGGTTGGCTCCCACAGGGGACAGAGCCACCATCGAGGAAAGCCAGGGACTACCGTGCTCTGTGCCAGGCTCTTCTACCAACCTGAGGCTCGGTTGAAGAGAGAGGCCAGAGAGGGGCGCAAGGAGGGTGGATGGTGCCCCCACTCCTCCTGAGACCACTGAACTGAGTCAAGGTCACTCTGCTGTATGCTCATAGCCAGAAGTCAGCAGAGGTCTGCCAGATTCCGAAGCCCTTTTTTTCTGTGGCTTGCAGAGTTGAGCTTGTTATAAAGAAAAATACTGATGCCATCTGTGAGGTAGGGAGCCCCTTGTCACTGGAGGCATCCAAGGGACACTGCTGTAGCAATTCCAACATCAGAAGTATGCAGGTCTGGCTGGCACCAGCTGAAGCTCTGTACCTTAGCCTGCCATCTATTTCTGGGTGTCACTGTCTTAAATGACAGGAAGCAGCTGGACCTGCCCCATTCCACCCACCCACCCCAACCTTCTCCTTGGTCTGTGTCTGTGGGAGCGGGGAGGGCCAGGCCTCCACCCTGAGTGCTGTGGGGGTGGAGTCTTGGGAACCTGGATGCTGGGCACTTGTCCATATGTCTCTATCTGGAGACATCTATGCTGAGGGTCCTCGCTGGAAACCAGAGCCTTGGTTCACAACCGTTTCCACGTGACCACCGAAAGCCCTCAGGAAACCTACTCCAGAGCTCTTTCCCCGAGAACTTTAATTAAATCATCATTCATTTGCGGTGGAAGGATGAGAAGGAATTGACAGAGGAGACCACTCATCTCTCCTGTTATCGCTGTGTGTTTGTACAGTTCCCTACCACTTAGGAGGTGTCTGTGGTAACCCTGGGGCCACTCCTTGGCCCTAAGGAGTAAAAGCCACAGGACTCACTGGTGACTGGTGGCAGGTGGCTAAGAAGACAGAAAGAGGGGATGAAAGATGGCACTAGCCTGCACACCATCTTTCCCCAGGGACACAAGAGCCCACCTTTGATGGTCAGTGATGCCCGGGGACATCAGAACTCCACCTTTGACAATCAGTGGTACCTGGGAACACCAGAGCCCTACCACTGACCATCTGTGATGCCCAGGGACACCAGTGCATACTGACCATCAGTGGTAGGTACCTGGGGACACCAGAACCCTACCTTTGACCATCACGGGGAATACCAGTTCCCCATTTTTGACCATCAGTGGTACCTGGGGACACCAGTGCCCCCTTTGACCATCAGTGGCACTTAGGGACACCAGAACCCCACCTTTGACCATCAATGATGTCCAGGGACACCAGTACGCCACCTTTGACCATCATGATGCCTGGGAACACTAGTCCCCCACCTTTGACAATTAATGACACTACCGCTGGCCCATGGCTTCCCTCGCAGTGTCCTCTCTCGTCCTCACCTCACATTCCTGCTCACTCTTTAGTCTCTACAGGCTCTTGTCCAGTACCAGGAAGCACCCAGCCCCCTCAGTTCACTACTTTTCTTCCAGTGCTGCAGGCAAGAGCCAGAGACTCTTCCAGACTCCCAGCTGCCTCCCCCAGGGGACACCCGGTCCTGCTCCCTCCACCCTCTTTACACTTGCAGCCCTCTCCCTACCCCATGGCCTCCTCATCCTCCTGCCAGACCTCGCCCATCTCACTGTCTCTCTGGTCTTATGGGTGTCCTCCTTCACAACGCCCCCATTGTTCAATGGTTGGGCCCTCTTTAGGGTTCATAATTGGTCATTTATGTACGTCTTTGATCATTGTCTCACCACGAGACTGTGGGTTCCATGAAGCCCAAGGACAGTGAGGTTGCCCCCACTTGGTCCCCAGCATGAGCTGACATTGGTTCCATGGATACCTGAGTGAACAGTGATGGGAAGAGCACTCTGTGCCTCTTGCCCATCTCTGCGGGCACACGGTTCAGCCTGGGTGCCTTGGCGGTAGTCTGTCTCCAGCTCACCACCTGTGTGTGGTTGCTGCCCTCCCTGGGCACTCCTGCTTCATCCACCAACAGGGGTAATGATAGTAACTACCTCATTGGAGGGCTGTCCAACTATATAGGGAGCATCTAGGGTAATGCCTGGTATCCAGTAAGTGCTCAAGCCATGCTACGTACAAGCATGTCATGTCCCGTGCGGTTATCTACTCTACGCAATGCAGAAGTGTTTCCATCAGGTGAGCCATGATTCAAGGTGATGTTGGCTACCAGAACTTGCTGGGGCTTGCCCAGGTGAGAGTTCGGGGTCCTCACCCAGAAGAGGCCTTTCCACTTGAATCTGTGACCACAGAATGTCAGCAGCCCTCACGTTGATGGTCGTGGCCTTGACCATCTGGTGTGGACATGGGTTCATGTCAGACGTCCACCTCCAGGGAAGGGGAGGAGAGTGATTGCTGGTTGACTCTATTATGACGTTTTCACCTGCTTGACTGGTGATGGCAATCCTGCCTTGGTCTCTGTTCTCAAATGTTTGAAGAGAAAGCCTTCAGTCATCCCACAGTTACTTCCAAAAGCCACCATCTTTCTCCCGGAGGCTGCCGGGTCCCTGTGGAAGAGGCATAGCAGGGACCGACCTATGTCCTCTTGCTTGCCACTGTTCAATCAGGGAGCGGATGAATGAGCAAATTGTTCACAGATCTAATCGTACGTAGTTAATACAGCTGTCCTGATACAAGACAATCTTCCAGAACCTGTCATTCCGGAGAATGAGCCGTCTACCGCACTCTGCCCCAGCAAGTAGGCTTTTAGCTCTGTCTGCAAAATACCTTCAGACAGCCAAACAAAACACAATTAGGCTGTGCTAACTCCAAAAACTCCGTGTGAGCCCCTTTAGAGAACAGAGATGGTCAATAATTATGGGGGAGGGGCCGTGGGGGCCTCTCATGTCACAAATGCAGTGGGCAAGATTATTAATAAATCAAGGATATAAAACAGTGGCGACGAGCTCTTTTTTTTATGGCCTGAAATATGTTTGCCTTATCTAGTTACTATCGATCGATGTAAGACGTTCCAAGTCAGCCTCTAGCCAAAGGGAAAAGGTTCACCTCTCTGTTGAATTTACAAATGCTCTCAGAGAGGTTTCCTGGCACGTGAGTGATTGTCAGGCTGGTAATTAAGTCCGAACCAGCCCTTTCCTAACAATCCATTCATTAATTGTGTTTGTGTGGATATTTTCCTAAATTGTGCTGGATACCCATCAGCTCAAGGGCTGCCCCGGAGGCAGGGGGAGGCGGTTAGCCTCAGCCAGTGTGGGGTCTCAGTCCTGTGTCACAGTTCTCAGCCTGTGTGGGCCTGAGCGGGTCCTTTCCCCCTCTTCGCTTCTGGGTGTTCTCTGTGAAACGGAGCCGAGCACACCCCCCACCTCGTCGCTGTTGCAGAAAAATGAGAACCCATGTGTCGGGGCCAAGTTCAAAGCCACTTCGGGGTCTTAGCAAAAGCCCTGGATGCTGGTAGGTGAGGGCTGAGATGTGTCAAGGCTTGGACCTGAGCCAGCCAAATGACCTTTCTGACGAGACAGTGGCTGGAAGTAAGGCCTGTGATGGGTTGGCCTGAGAAAAAGGAACCGGAGTCTGCTCCTCATATCAGGTGGAATAGTTCCAGAGAGTCCGGGCTGGTCCGGAAGCCCTTGGGACATCTGAGCAGGGACTTGGAGGCTGATGGCTGATGGGGCTGTGGGTAGGGGTCGGAAGGCTCAGTCCCAGGAGGCAGGGTGGGGGGCTCAAGGGCTCAGAACTGCTATCAGCCACCCCTGCCCCCTCATCTGTTAAAGATTTGCCAGAAAGAGACTTCAGTGTTATTTGGTCAAGAGTGTTCCGCACTGATCAGCTCAGCACCTGCATGTCCCAGGTGGGGGTTTGGGATCCAGGCAGCGAGCAAGACAGATGTGATCCCGACAGCATGGTCTTAGGGGTGGCGGACAGCAACAGCAGGGGGTCAATGTGAAAGGAGGGCGTGGGGAGCTGGTTGGGGAGATGGAAAAGCTCCGGGACCGATGGCTGACATCACCCTGACCCTGTCTAATGCCGCTGAAACGCGTGCTCAAAGGGTTAAAATGGTGAGTTATGTGTTACTATCTTCACCACAATTAAAAAAATAATGTAAGCAGATGTTTACGGAGAGTGTTAATAATATGGTCTTTAAGACCATAGGGTATGCTGGCATCAGGGCCTGTTTAAGTGCGGAAGAAAGAGCCCCCACCCCCCAGAAGGTGGTCTCTGAGTTGAGGGGCTGCCCTGTGGTCAGGAAAGTGCCCTCCAGAGCGGGAGCCCCAGCAGGAAGGGCCTGGGGCCAGCAGGGCTGAGTGAGGGAGGGCTGGGCTCTGGGCCCGGGGTGCGGGCCCACAGGAGGTAGGTGGGCAGAGGTGTGGGGCAGGGTGGAGGACTGGGGAGAGGGTCCCTCCTGTTGGCCCCCAGGTGCTTGCCTGTCCCGCTGCCCCCCCCCCCATGGGCTCCTCTTGGCTCTCCCCCCCGACCCCAGCTAGCACTTACATCATTCTCACAACCCCAGGTGGGCTCCTCCATCCAGGACCCCCAGCCCATGGGACTTCCAGACACTTGTCCCCAGTGCAGACTTCCAGGGAGCTGCGCCCCCCCTCCAGATGTCACCCCAAGCCCCTTCCTCCACCAGGTGTCCCTAAGGGCCCGCCGCCCTGATGCTGGGCTCCCGATGGGCCACCCCTCTGTCTGCCCTAAGCCAGCTCTTCCTCCTGTGCCCTCCTCTGTGGCAGCTGGGCCAGAGCTTGGGTGAGTTCCCACATTTCCTCATTCTGTTCATTCCATGCCCAACCCACTAAACTCCCGATTCCGCAGTGTGTTGGAACCTGCCCTCTCTGTGGCGTCACGGGGCTGTCTCACCCGGGTGACCTCCGTGGCCTCCATGTCAGCCTCCGGTCTGCCCCAGGCCTCAGCCTTCACTGCAGTAGGAGGGAAGATGGCCAAAGGGCATCTGGGCGAAGTGGGAAGCATTCTTAAGTTGATAGTGAGCATGCTGCAGTGATGGGGGGGGGGGGGTAGGGTGGCTGGAGGCCATCCAGGGCGGCAGGCTGTGGGCTGGTGAGGTCATGGGACAGGGTTGTGAATGTCACCCTCAGGAGTGACCCTGAAGGGATTTCAGCAGGCTTGCGTTTGCGTAAATTCAGATTATCCTGGACTTCTCCAATGATGGATCTTTCTGGTTTAAGAAAGCACGGAAATAATGATGAGCCTTTGGGTAATTCTCCAGCACTTTCGAATATGGTAGCTAATTTGGGATCTCAGCATGGAAGAGATTACCATCTCCAATTTAAGGTTGAGGAGAGTGACTTGCCCAAGTTCATGGAACACAGAGATGGCAGAACCCCCGGCACAGACAGACTCTGTGTCCTGTGACCTCTTCCATGCTCCTGGTTCCCCACACGGAGACTGTCGTGGGGTGATGAGTTCCCACAACTGTGGGTAGCTGATCCGAGGGCGTGCGGAACATCCCAGCAGGACGCATCCGTCCACAAAAGTGAGGCTCCGGGTGGGAGAGTTATTTTTGCTCATCATGACTCACACAGGCGTGGATGAGACGCTGTGCACGGCTGCTAATTTAAGACCGGAGGGTGGATGCCGCTGGATTTGTTGGTCTCCACTGTCTGCCTCTCCTGGTGTCAAAGCCGTTTTCTACGTCCCTCTCTGGGAGCATCTGTCTGGCCAGGAATAGACCGGGTGATTGGGTTTTAAATAGGTAACTGCAGATGACAGGGAGCCGGGGGACCGGGGTGGGGACCCTTGTAGGGATAAACTTGGTAAAGGGCAGACTAAAATAAGAAATCCTCTCCTTGCTACAGTTCTAAATGGAAACCAGAGATCTGTGGCACATCCAAAAGGAGCCCTAGCAGAGGTGAGAAATAGTTTCTGGATGCTGTTTGTTTCCCTTTTTAAACCTGGAGCTCTGAGAGCCGTGACGTAGGCAAGTGCCACGGCCACACAGGCTGGGAGGCTGGCACCACCTTTCGGAGGAGAGGGGCTGGGAGACCTGCAGCGGGAAGCCTTGGACTTGGTGGCCTGAGCGGGGCAGGGCTACATGCAGTTCCCACAGCAGGGGTGCTGCTCAGACCGGCTTGTCCAAACAGGAGTCAGGGCCAGTGGGGGCGGGAGCTGGCCTGGAGGGTCAGAGAAGGGCGTCTGGGCCCCTGGGTTCAGGTAGGTCTCCCGACCTGGTGGAGAGGAAAACCTGAGTTCCACATCAGGATGGCACATGGGCAGCCCTGTCCCCCCGGAGTGCCTTTTTGCATGTGACTGTGACCCATCCCCACTGGGAGCCTGGGGTGCATCTTCTGCAGAAACTTCCAGAAAGTCTCCCGTCTACTCCAGTCCAGCCTAGGGGAGGGCCCCTGCCTCCATCATTAAACGCCTTCCACTATCTTCTGTGAGCTGCCCCGCAGCAAGCATCCTGAGGGGCTTGTTTCCCGGCTGAGGTCTGATATGCTGCTCAATGACTGAGTTAATGATTTGTGAGAACAAGACCAAGACCGTGGGACAAAGGGAAGAAGGGAAGGATGAAGAGGAACAGAAAGTCCCCTGCCCCTCCCTTTGCGCAGCCAGAAGTCCATCTCCAAAGCTCTGGATGGACCGGCAGACCTCTGGAAGCCAGTCCTCATAGCCCTTGAAGGTGGCAAGGTCTCTCTGGACATCACAAGTGTGTTCCCGCAGGAACCCTAGTGTTTGCTGCTGCTTACTGAGCAGACTGGCCGTGCTGTGCACTAGTGGTACGGGCAGGTGATGTCAGGAGGGATGAGGCCACAGACCCTGGCTGGCAGTGTGACCTTCCACAGGCCCTTGGCCTCTCTGGCCGTGCTTCAGCCCATGCACCAGAGAGAGAGGGGTCCTTCCTCCGGGGGCAGAGTCTGTACCCTCTGCCCCCGTCTGTCCTGGGGTCTCATAGTGCAGGGGGCCGTTCGCTTCCCCTCGCTCTCACCACCACATATGACCTGCCTCAGCAATGTGACCCTGACTCACAACAGGGCTTGGTGACCTCCTGCAGGGACTGTAATCCGAGTCATCCCGTATGGCGAGCTCCCGCATGTTCGGGATGCTCGCCGTGTCCCAGGTACCAGGCTGGTCTGCTACACACTTGTGCATTGACTCCTCTGGTTGCCTCGGCAATGGGGATTCGTCTCTATTTACAGAGGAGGAAACGGCAGCCCAGAGAGGTACACTAACTTTCCCAAGGCTGCACAGCTCACAGCTCAGGGTGGTAATGGTGGCCTGAAGCCCCACTCTGCATGCCCCTCATGTTTGTGTTGTGGCCTAGCTGGACTCCTGGGGCTCTCATCTGTATTCTCCCCACCCTGTGGAGCATCGCCAGAGCAGCTGCGAGGGTCGATGTGAGCTACAGAATCCCAGGGAAGGACGCAGCGTGGGAGGTGTGTGGCTTATTTCATGGTCGCTCGGTGGAGAACAGAGCAGAGTCAGCCACTGTGCTCAGAGTCACACAGCTGGTGGGCTCAGAGCTGAGAACAAGCAGGAACTACAGCCCAGAGCAGATGTAGCTGGGAGCTAGGGCTCACCAGGGACTTTGAGAAAGTGCTGATTTCCACCCGGGTGGGGCAGACACACTGTACTTCCAGCAGCCTCCATGCCGCTGGGGCTAGGGGTCCCAGAGTTTATTAGCAGAATCCCTGTGGGATGATGGGGTCAGGCTCCAGACCTAGACCTAGTGCTTGCTGTAATGCTTGCTTGCCACCACGTTGGAATTCCTTATTCTTCTTGAGCAAGGAGCCCTGTGTTTGGGGCCCCGCCGATTACATAGCCAGTCCTGGGACTCACACTCAGTGGGGCTGGCCGTTGGTCCTCTGAACCTGTCCCATATTTCTCTCCAACGTATGGCCTCTGATTTCCAAACACCCAGCCTCGTGGGCCCCCGGAAGCTGGTGCAGGTACCATATGCTGGCCCGGAATAGTAAACAGTAAAAATACACCATTGAAAATAGTCTGGTTCCCAATTTGGGAGAACAGTCTGCCAGCCTCCGCTCTGCACTATGCTAATTGATTTGTTTTCTTTGCTCTAGTAATCCTCTCCTTGTCAGCACTTTCGCGTCCCCCATCTTTCCTGGCTTACTTGTCCCACTCCGAGGCCCAAAATAGCCCCCGATCCAGATTGCTGGGCCCCCGGCCAGAACAACTTCCTTGGGTTCTTGTTTCTCCACTGCAGTTGCACTGGGGGCGGGGCCTCGGCCGTCATGGAGGGCCCTGATGCAGCGGTGACCCTGTCCCCGGAGCCCTGATTCTGTGTGAGAGTGGCACCAACACCTGTTTATGGGTACCTGGTGTCTGCTCGGGGCCAGGCCCTGTAGTCCTGGCTGGAGGCATGGCCCTGACGAAGACACAGGGCTTTTCTAGAGGGGGAGGCAGACTCCCAAAGAGAACACTAAGAATGTTGGGCTGGACCAGATGAATGCTGGAGATGCTGGAGGGAGGGGTGGAGGAGGTACTGGAATAAATCTACTGGAGGCCTTGTATCATGGAGGGCTGCCTGGAGGCAGTGACCTTTGAAATGAGCCTCAGTGGATAAGGAGGTGTTTGACAAGCAGATACAAAGGGGAAGGGCATCCCAGAATAAAAACAGGCTAAACTCATGCCGGAGGCGTCCGCAAAATTAAGTAAGAAATATTCAGCTTTGTGGAAGTGGCCCAGAATTGGGGTCTCTGATCATTTTCACAAGTTGTTTTAAGTTCATCGCATGTGGGTTTTGTATCATTTTGAAATTGTCAGATCTGAATCTGAATTATCTGCGATGAGGTTGGGGGAGTCTTGGTCCCACTGCACGTTCTAGCCTGAGGGAACCGTCCACAAAAAGGCAGTCAAAATGTGAACAGTCTTGGGGAACTGGAAAAACACAGCAGGGCTCTATGGGGCTGACACCTGGAGCCTGAGGTGGGGTGGGGGGGTGGGGGGGGGAGGCCTGGCAGGGATGCTGTCCTCTCTGACTGAAACACCCTCCCCTGGGTCTGCCAGTCAAATTTCCATCCATTTTTCAAAGCTCACCGGTTGGGGGGGGGGGTCACCTCTTCTAGGAATCCTTCCTTTGAGCCCCGTACCGGGATTCTCCTTCCCCCACCGGCTCTGCTGCCACAAAGTCCTGGTCACACCTGAATCTTTGCTTGACTCTGTGGTGTTAGCACCAACGGAAGAATGAAGGAATGAATGAATGAATGAGTCTTCTCTGATGTATGAAGCTCTGGGTAATGGGGAGTAGTGAATGAGGTTTGTTATGACGTCCAGTCTCCAGGCTTCTGCCATAGCTCTAGGAATGTTCTCCTCCCAAAGGAGAAGAGCGGACAGTTCCTCTCGGAATCAAGGGTTGAGATGGACTCCTTTATTCATTCACAGGTGCATGCATTCAGTCAGTATCCATCAGGCAGGGATTAACCCACAGCGCTCTGGGCTCTGTGCCAGCAGAACAAAACAGGAGTCAGGTTGCCATCCCTGCGCTCAAGAAGCACAATTTCCTGGGGGAGGTGGATAAATCAATCGTTGCATCAAAAGAACGTTGAAAAATCATCATCCTGAGAAAGCGTTTTGATGAGTAATGTTTGGGCTTCCTGGGCCGGATGGCCCCGAGGAGCCAGGCGTGTGGGCAGCCGCCCTGGGGTGGGGCACAGAGCCTGGGCCACATGTTTGGGTGGATGCTGAGTGAACCCAGCCATCTCCGGTATGATGGTGAGAAATCTGGGTGACTGGTTTCATTCTTCCCGATTATCCGGGGAGACCAGGTGCAGCGCAGAGCAACATTTAGAAGTAGAAGCAGGGTGTTGTGACAAAGGAGACCGCCCAAGCCCCTGCTAGCCAGAGCGGGAGCCTTGGGGCAATGAGATAACAGAACAGCCTTGAATTACAACTCAAAGTCTGACATAAATATTCATGAGTTCATAGTGACGTAAATAAATGAGTCAGTAAGTGCAGGGGCAAGGAGACCAGTCTCCCATGCAGAAGAATTCACAAGAATGCTCACAGCTCCTCTGCCTCAAGGAGGGGAGCTGCCAGCCCCACCGCAGGTGTGGGCTGTGCAGGGGGCTGTCCTCTAAGAGGGCATCATGGACGAGGGGAGGAAAGGAGGGCCCGTTCCCCTGGGGAGCCCTGACGGCTACCACAAGGCTGGTGAGGTCAGCACCATGGCTGTAAGCTCCCCTCTGGGCCCACTGCAGCAAGGAGGGTCCTCACCTCTGTGCCTTTCCTTCCCTGAACCCCTGACGCCAGTGTCACCATGAGGAAAGCCTAGATAAGCCGAAATCAGTCAGTCCGCAAAAGACCCAACCCGAGCTCCTCAACACTGTCAAGGTCAGGAAAAACAAGGTGCGTCTGAGAAAGTCACGGCCCAGAGGAGCTAAGGAGGCGTGACGCCTGAATGTCATGTGGGTTCCTGGATGGGATCCCAGACCAGGAAAAGCCACTCGTGGAACGTAGCGCGTGGTTCAGACCGTACGCATGTGGGTATGCTGGCTCCTTAACCGCACAGACGGACACCGACGTGAGCTGTCCTGGCAGAGGGCACTGCATCCGGTGCTGTGGGACTCTCTGTCCTATCCTTGCCACCTTTCTGTAAAGTTAAAACTATTCTAAGCTTCAGCATTCATTGAAAGTAAGAAAACAAACTCCTTCTAACTCCACCACTTAAAAACAACCACTATTAAGGTCCTTGTGTTGCTTTCATTGGTTTTTTCAAAATTGAGGTGTAATTGACATGTAACATTACCTTAGTTTCGGGTGTAGAACATCATGATTCGGTCTTTACGGGGAAGCGATCGTCCCTGTACGTCTGGTTACCATCTGCCACCACACGACATCACAGCGATGCTTTCCCGCGAGGAGACCGTTCAGGATCCCCTCTCTCAGCCACGTCCAGACACACAGTCCTGTGTGTCACCACGCTGGGCCCACGGCAGCCCAAGACCCTCTCACTTGGCAACGGGCAGTGCGGGCCTTCTGACGCCGTCACCCCTCGCCCACCCACCCCCTGCAGCGCCCACCTGTTCTCTGGAGCTGTGAGCTCAGGCTTGGCTTTGCTTTGTTTATAAGAGTCTACCTGCAAGCCTGATCTCAGGGCATTTGTCTCCCACTGGGCATGACACCCTCAAGGTCCATCCCTGGGGTCATGAGGGGTGGCATTTCCTCTTATATGATGGCTGAACAGTGAGCCCTCCACTCCCGTTTCTGTGTATCTCTACTGATAAGATCACGTGTACTCTCATACGGTAACCAACAGCAAAATTATCATAGGCTTCCTGATGTGTTGTCTGTGGGAGATACATAGTCTCTCGTAAATTTGCACTCACTAATTTTTGTGAGTGCGTGAGCACCCTTGTCATTCCACATTTCCTGGGATGATGATACGTGGCCGTTCTTGGCCCCTCCACTTCTCCTGCATGGAAACCACTCCGGAGGGACACCTCCCAAAAGTCTCCACCTTTCGAGAGCACGGCCGCCTAGAGGCAGGCTCCGTGAGCACCCTGCCTGCCCTTCTCCTTCGGCCCCCTTGGTTGGCCGGCGTGGCGGGATCTGTGCCAGGGGAGACCAGCTGTGGCTTGCACAACTCCTCAGGGTTCCCCTGGAAAGAGTGCATCAGATTCTCATTTGTAAAGACAGGAGATCGTGCAATTCTTGATTTCTGCCCCGTGTGCTTCATTGTCTTCTAGAAGAAATGTTGGGGTGTGGGGAGCTTATCGCAGTGGGGCGTCCACTGATGGGGGCTTAGTGTCCCATAGCCCCCCCCACCCAGGGAAGGAAGAGCTCATCTCGGTGCTGGGCTGGTCCCACCCCTCTGCCCCACCGGCACCCTACCGTGCAACTCCAGACCCTGGCTCTGTCCTACATGGTATGTGACCTCAGGCAGTTTGCTTCCCCTCTCTGTGCCTCAGTTTCCCCATCCACCGAGCAGAGATCATAACTGCCCCACAGAGCTCTAGTGAGGATGTGGTCTCGAACACTCATAGTAGACGTTAATTGCAGGCTCCCCCAATGCCAGGCACCATATTATTTTCCCCATTTTACAGACAAAGAAACTGAGGCAGGGAATGGCCAGCCAGCTTGCTTCAGGTCACACAGACATGGAATTTGAACTGGGCTATCTGAGGTTGAGTGTGCTCTGACCCCTATTCTATCAGCATATGGTATCTGTTCGTTCATTCATTCATTGATTCACTCATTCAATAAGTATGTGGAGTCCCCAGGCCCTGCGGGGGTGGGGGTGGGGAGTAAGATAGCAGGAAACTCCACAGACCGGGCCCCAGCCCCAAGGGGCTACAGTCCTGGGAGAAGAGGCTACCTCCATGACAGGTGGTGAGCTTTTGCTGGGCAAATACCAGGTCCCCTGTGGCCTTGAATCAGGGGGCTTCACTGGGCCCCAGGGGTGAGGGGAAAACAAAGGGAACAGGTGTTGGGGGGAGGGGGCTGTATGTGGGTAGACCCTACTGGCTGTGGCCAGCTCACAAGCAGGAGGCAGGGAGGGAGGCCAGTCCAGTAGGAGCCTGCAGACCCTGTCACAGAGGTCACAGTCTCCTTGGGGCTGTGAGGAGCCCAGAACTTTCCATGAGGTGTGTGGGTAGGAAGACCACCCCTAGCTTCATCGTGGGAACTGGATCTCCCAGAAGAGGGTGGAGGTAGTGACTGGGCCCACCCATGCTGCTGGGGGCTGACCACGTGGTCTGGGGGGCGGGATCCACTTGCAGTGGTAGGAGCCCACATCACCTTCCCAACCTTCCAGGCTGGCTGACCCTCTCTGGCCTCAGGGGAAGGAGGGAAGCCTCTCCCTCTCCCCCTTTTCCCTCTTTCTGAGGGTCCCTTTGGTCCCCTGTGTGTAGTTAGCAGGGCCAACCTGTTCTGACCCATAGTCGGCCTTTCCTGAACTTTCTGGAAGACCAGGGGCACCTCACAGCCCAGGAGGGCATGTACCTGTGTGCTTGGGAATGGACAAACCCAGAGAGGGCCACAGGCTGGCTTCCCCCACTTCCCTGACCCTCCAGGCGGAGCCAGGAGAGGCCTTCCGGGACCCTCACCCATGGGAGAATTCTGCAGGTGGCGGGGCTGTCCCTCACCCTCTCCATGGGTGCCTTGCCTGCCAGTTCCCAGGATGACCTCATTCTGATGGTTAACTTGATCCCACCTGGGCAAATCCCGTTTCTAAGTGAGGTTACCTTCACAGGAACCAGGGTGAGGATGCAGGGACATGGTGTCTCTCCGGGGTCCCCATTCCACCCATCACAGTGCCCTCTAAGGCCTCATGGAGCCAGACACGCTGTTACCTATCTAGTCCCGTCCCCCTCAGCCACCTCACATCTGAGTTCCTACTTGGCGCCTGCTGTCCTGGGTCGCCCCCCTACCTGGTCCAGTGCTCTGCTTCTGCACGCAGCCCCCCGCCCGGCCTCCCCAGCCCCCTGCTTTGTTTCCACAGGCCACCGGTCAGGCCCACAATGGGCGACGCACTGATGTATCTCACACTGCCCCCATAGAACGGACTATTCACGGCAGAAAACCCCAGCTCGTGGTCGGCCTCGCCCTGTGGATGGTGCCTGGTTGGGGGACAGTGTTGTGGAGGGAATTAATGAGTGACTAATTAGCAGGAGTGGGTGGGGCAAGGTGGGAGGAGGGGGCGTGGTTCCGGCCCAGCCCTCAGCGGCTGAGTGCAGGAGCTGGGTGCGGTGGGGGAGCTCACGTCCCCCCCTGCTTTCTGTTACAGATTGTCCTGCTGAGCTCCTCACTCAGCGACCGGGACCAGAGTCTGTTCCTCAGCACGGACGAGGGGGCCACCTTCCAGAAGCAGCTCATCCCCTTCTCCGTGGAGACTCTGATTTTCCACCCCAAGGAGGAGGACAAGGTCCTGGCCTACACCAAGGAGAGCAAGGTAAGCAGGGGTGGAGCCGGTGTTTGGGTCCCAGGGCGCCCACCGCTGCTCCTTTGGTGAGGTCACGGGGCAACACAGGCTGTTCCTCACGGGGTCATGGGAGCCCTTCGCCCCAAGGCCCAGGGGTCTGGGTGCTGCCATCATTGGCCTCAGGGTGTAGGAACCAAGCAGGCCAAGGTGAGAGGTATACTTGGCACAAGTAAGCACATGAGACAGGATTGAAGAACAGTAGGTAATTATTAGGGCTGTCCCCCTCGGCCTCCCCTCTGGGTGCGCCAGCATAAGGCCTTCTTCCACTTCCAGAATATTCCACACACCCTCCCACGCTGGGCCTTGCTGGGCCCTTCTGCTGGCCTGTGATGTTTTTCCACCTTCAGCAGGTGTGACTTGTCCTTCAGATCCCACGTCCATGTCCTTTTCTCTGGGGGCTGTGTCACCAGGGCCCCACAGGAGCCCAAGGGACCCTCCATCGGCTGATGGAGAGAACGTGGTGGAGGGTTCTTTCCAGGCCCAGGGAGAGGAGAGCCTGGGGCTGGCCCCAGGAAGGGGTGAGGCCTGAATAGGAGGTGAGGCAGAGAGCATGGGATCTGCCCTCGCTGCCATGGAGACCAGGATCCGTTCCTATCACCACGCACTCCGTGGCTGGCCAGTCCAGACGTGGGGTCTCCCACAAGCTTGGGAGACCAGAGGTCCAAAATGTGTTTCGCTGGATTGAAATCGAGGTGTCTGCAAGGGACACGCTCCCCCTGGAGGCTCCGGGGTGGGGGTGGGGGACTGCGCCTTTTCCGGCTTCTGGTGTCCATGTGGCTTGTGGAGGAGCCACTGCAGCCGGCGTGGGTAAGGCCGTTGCGGGCACGGGCTCTGCCCGGTTTCTGCAGCATTTCCTCACAAGCTCCTGGCTGAGGCTATTTGTTGGCTGGATGGACATGGAGCTGAGGATGGGTGGAAGGGTAAGTGGGTGATGGACAGGGGCTGCGGGGTGACGGACGGGGGAGGTGGACAGATCAATGGGGGGGTGCCCGTCGGTTGGATCAGTCGGTGAGTGAATGATGGATTTCTCCCATGAGGGTTCCCCCAGGTCAAGGGCCTCCCAATGCCGATTTTGGTTGGTCTGAGCCATGGCTTGCTGCAGGATCTGGCCTCCTTGCCATGGTCTGGACCTCACCGACTGGCGTCCCCGGGTTCCTCCAGCCCCACCGGCCGCCTCTTTGCTCCCGACGTCTTCTTCTGGGACAGTGTGTGCTTCTGGGTATTAATAGCACTACTTAGCCTTCCATGTAATTAGACTAAAGCACAATCACGGAGACTTATTTTCCTGCAGAAATTGACTGCGTTGCAATTGCTCTTTAATTTATGGTGCTCTGAAAAATTAATGGAGCTGAAATCTCGGTGATTTTCCTCGGTTCTTTGCTGTGACTCTAAGGAAAGAAAAAGGGGAGGAAAAAGGGCTTCGTTGTAGTTACAAAAGGAATGAAGAATTTGAGGAAATTAGTAACAGCGACAATAGGGCCTTGGGGTTTTTTGGTTTTGGGTTTTGTTTTTGTTTTTGTTTTGCTTTTTTCTCTTTTTTTTAGGGTCGTATGGTTTTCAAAGCTCTCTGACTTCCAAGAGGTGGATGGTCGCGTGGTATCACGCTGGCTCTCCATTCCCACAGACTTGGTGCGTTAGGCAGGCGTCTGCTAATCAGAGGAACACACAGCCCCAAACCTTGGTGGCACCCAGCTGCAAGCCTTATTGCTGGACCCGGGTCTGTGAGCTGGCTAGGGTTCTGCCCAGTGCTGCACTGTAGCTTGGGGTGCTGTGAAGCTTCCTTTTTCGGAGCCTGGGCAGTCTGGTGAGGGGAGAGCCTGATGTGGTGGTTTTTCCTTCAAGGCTCAGCAAACTGCACTGGGGTCCTGAGATCAAAGGAATGTGAGAGCCAGACAGCCCCTCCCACCCCAACTCTCTGGGGACCACCGGCACCAAACTGACCTGCCTGGTTCCCTGTGCTCCTCCTTGGGACCTGCTTACAGGCACAGCCCACTAACACTGTTAAGTGTTATTCTGCTCCCCATCAAGAACCCCTTCCATTTCCCAGCACTGTGAGAAATTAATCTGAGCCTGGGACTGCCTTCCAGAACCTTAGTAGGGAAGAAAAGACACGTTGGACGACCAATCTGGGAAGCCTTCCTGGAGGAGGGTGTTTGAAGAAAGGCATAGAGAATGGATTGGGAAGGATGTTCACTTTTTTTTTTTTAAAGATTTTATTTATTTATTTGACAGAGAGAGAGATCACAAGTAGGCAGAGAGACAGGCAGAGAGAGAGAGGGGAAGCAGACTCCCTGCGGAGCAGAGATCCCGATGTGGGGCTCGATCCCAGGACCCTGAGATCATGACCTGAGCTGGAGGTAGAGGCTTAACCCACTGAGCCACCCAGGCGCCCCGGATGTTCACTTTTTAATACAACTTCAGAACAACAGAGATGGCTGCATGAGTGGTTCAGGAAAACAGAGCACCCACCATCCTCCAGCCCCCATGAAACCAGGTCTGCGTTTATACGCATGAAGCAAAGTGGAGTAGCTATCCAGGCAGGGGCAGTGGGGGGCTGGCAAGGGTTCCCCTAAGAAGGGGCAGGCACAAGCGTGGGTTCACAGCAGCTGCTGTGAGCGTCCGTCGGCAGACCTATCGGCTCGCATGTCTTTTTTTTTTTTTTAAAGATTTTATTTATTTATTTGACAGAGATCACAAGTAGGCAGAGAGGCAGGCAGAGAGAGAGAGAGAAGGAAGCAGGCTCCCTGCTGAGCAGAGAGCCCGATGTGGGGCTCGATCCCAGGACCCCAGGATCATGATCCGAGCCGAAGGCAGAGGCTTAACCCACTGAGCCACCCAGGTGCCCCAGCTCGCATGTCTTCGAATGACCTTCCTCTGACCTCATCCTTCGCCTTCCTTTCTCCCTTGCCCTGACTTCTGAGCATGTCGTCTCTGTGTCGGAGTGGCCTCTGTTGTTCTGGGAGGGCCGCCTCTTAGACTCTCCTGGACGAGCGACCTGGAGTCAGTCAGCCCTTGCACAGGACATCACTGGGGTGGGGTCTGCTGCAGCGGCTGGGATGTCCCCCGTGTGTTTATATTTATTTGCTGGTGTTTGTCTTGTATTAAGTGGGAAATGGTCTATTTCTGCTGCAATTGATGGTGCATTATCAAATCACCTCCCACGAGAGCAAATTGGAAAGGCTTCACCGTGTCCCGGGGCGGGCGTCCTCAGCGCACGTGAGGATGGCAGGCGTCATGCCGTCCACGAATGCCGAGGCTTTATTACCAGACTCCCGGAAATTGATGGCTGCTCGCCCATTTTTAATTGCTCACTGTTCGAGGACCAGAGTGTTCTCTCCCGATTTGTAGAGGGGTAAATTAAGACCTGAGGTGGAAGGAGCCCCGGGCTGGTCACTCAGATGGCCCAGAGAAAGGGCGAGAGGGGATCTGGCATCTTTCCCAGGGGGACCCCTCAGCCATAGGGGTATCACGGTCAGGTCCATGAGCAAACACCGTGTGACCTTGAGCAGCTTACTTACTTACTTACTCTCTAAGCTCCCATTCTTTCACTGGTAAAGGGACAGAGGCCCGTCTTGTATGCGTGCGCATGTGGATTAAGTGAACGGAGACTGACAAGCTCTTAGCTCAGCACCAGACCTCCATGAAAGGCCGTACCTGCTGCTGGGCTCTCCCACTGAGGCCTTTCCAGAAATTGAGGACCTCTAGCCGCTTGAGCCGTTAGCTATTTACTAAACACTTACTGCATGACTCGGCATGACTCCACGTGCTTAGCAAGAATGGATGAGTTCCTTGTGCTCCTGGATCTTATGTTCCAGGGCATGAAAACTTTCCAAAAAGCCCTTTTTAAATAGGAAAGTGATAATTTCATATCGTGTGCCCTGGAGCAGGCGTCAGCAGACGGTGGCCTGGCACCCACTTTGTAAATTAAGGTCTCGCTGGCACACAGGCAAGCCCATCCGTTTCCATATTGTCTCTGGCTGCTTGCCTGCTCCGGGGCAGAGAGGAGTCATGACAACAGAGACTGCACAGCCTGGAAAGCCAAAGATATTTACCATCTGGCCCTTTCCAGAAAAGTGTGCCAGCCCCTGTGCTAGAATTGAATTTGCCCATTCCTCCAGCACACCCAGTGGCAATCAGTCCAGGGCTAGGCTGGGGGAGAGGTGAGCCACAGAAGCTTGAGCAGAGGAGCAGGAAGAAAACCGCCAAGAAGGGGGAGAAACCAAGCACAGAGTTCTGGGTTGGAGGGTGGGGTGGTCTCAGCCAGTGTGAGGCTAGGGGTCTGGAGAAGCTCCCAGAGACACAGGCAGCAGAAGCGGGCCTGTGGTAGGGAGGGAGGGAGGACACCAGAGGTGGAGGGGTAGGAAGTTGGCTTCAGGGATGTGCTGTGTTGTGTCCCCCCCAAAAATCTATATACCGCACCCCCCCCAGCACCTCGGATGTAACTATATTTGGAGATGAGGCTTTTAAAGGAGTATTTAAGTTAAAATGGGTCATCTGGGCGGGACCTGATTGGGATGACAGGTGTCCTTAGAAGAAGGGGACATCAGGACACAGATGTGCACAGAGGGTCGACCACATAAGGACACGGGGGGATCATGGCCATCTACAAACCAAACAGGGAAGCCTCAGAGGGAACCAACCCTGCCCACACCTTGGTCTCAGACTCCCAGCACCAGGAGTCAGGCTCTGCTGCTTAGGCCCTATCCATGGTGCTTTGTTTGGGTGACCCTGGCATCCACAATGCTCACAGATGCTCAGCCTCCTTGTGGAGCAAGATCTCATGGTCTTGGGCGTTTTCTTTCTGCTGCTGACAGCAGGGGACGGTGTCTTAGCAGAGGAAATCCCCGCATGTTTAAGAACAGGGACAACCCTCACTGTTGCCAGGGACTCACAAATTTGGGAGACATGGCCATGCAACACGACTCTCCAGGGGCTGTGGTTGAGTGTCCGGCAGGGACAGCCGTCCTGAGGTGGGGCATCTTCTTATGGTAACCTGTGGTTAGGACGCCATGGTTAGGACACCATGATTAGGATGATGTGGTTAGGACATTGTGGTTAGGACGCCATGGTTAGGATGCCATGGTTAGGACACTGTGGTTAAGATACTGTGATTAGAACAATGTGGTTAGGGGGCACCTGGGTGGCTCAGTGGGTTAAAGCCTCTGCCTTCAGCTCAGGTCATGTTCCCAGGGTCCTGGGATCGAGCCCCGCATCGGGCTCTCTGCTCAGCTGAGAGCCTGCTTCCTTCCTCCTCTCTCTCTGCCTACTTGTGATCTCTATCTGTCAAATAAATAAATAAAATCTTTAAAAAATATATTTAAAAAAATTTTTAAAAAAGAACAATGTGGTTAGGACACCATGGTTGGGTGCTGTGGTTAGGACGCCATGGTTAGGACACCTTGGTTAGGATACCGTGATCAGAATGATGCGGTTAGGATGGCTCGGTTAGGACGATGTGGTTAAGATGAGGATAGCTCACTGAGGTGGGATCCGCAGGATCTTCTTTCTAGAGCTGTGGGGAAGAAGGAGTCCTGAAGGGGGTCTGCCAGGGGTGGTGGAAGAATCCAGAATGTGGGACTTGAACCTGTGGCCTGAAAGGTAGGGCATCTACTAGAAGCCAGGTGGCAAGGAGGAGGTCCCAGGTGGAGGTGGAGGGGGACTGACTGAAGAGTGCAGGAGGGTCCTGGAGATAAAGAGCGGAAGCACCAGGGCCCTCGGTGCCAAGTGGGTGACAGCACAAGGGGGCATGCCTTGGGGACGCCTCCTCCAGGCCAGAGTGGAGTGTACAGCAAAGGGAAGGCATTGCAGCCCAGTTCTCTCTGGATCATGGGCCCTGAGCCCTGACACAGGCTTCTCGACCTGAGGGACTGGGTTCTGAACCTGGCTCTGCAATACCAGGACCTCTGAGCTTTGACCTTGCCCAAGGCCTGACCAACAGGTGACTTTCGATGGAGTGCTGAACACTGAATGAAGACAAGGAAGGGCATTCCAGCCTGACTGAACAGCAGGTCCAGATGCTCAGAGGACCTCATGAGACATATTAGCACTCAAGAGCCCAGAGCTGGGCATGATGGGGGCATGGCAGGTATGGGGGCTGTATGGGCCGGGCAGCCCAGGGGCCCTGAGCGCCCACATGAGGAGTGTGGGCTTTATCCCAGGGAAAGTCTGTGACATCCCCTGGCAGGTCTGACGCAGGAGAGTGACGTGGTCAGGTGTGTGTCCCAGAAAGAGCCCGGTGGCTCTCTCATGGAGCAAGGGCTGGATGGGAGGGCTGAGGGCTGCGGGTAGGAGACCCAGAGGAGGGGTGCCGGGGTGCAGGAAGCCACAGAGATGCAGGTGGCTCAGTAGGCGCAGGGTATAGCAGCTGTGGATTAGGTGGAGGACATTAGCCCATTTGGACTCGGTGACTTACTGGGGTGGTGAGGACAGGCCTGGAGTCCTGGCCTTGGGAGCCAGTGGGGGATTGGCATTAGGCAGGTCTAGGGCGGGCTTCCGGGATGGGGGTATGTCTGCCCACACTGAAGGCCAGGACAGCACAGGGCTGATGCGTGAAGAGCCCGTTTCCCTTCAGAGATTCCATAAACCCTTCCTTTGGGAACAACAGCAGGGACAACACCATGACCTCACTTCCTCTCCATCACTTGGGTCCCCAATAGGGACAAGCTGGGTCAGAAGAGGAGCACATGTCCTGCTGGCCCTGAAGGCCAGCAGTCAGGAGGTCCAATCCTGGCGACTCTTGTCATGTTTATTAGACCCATTTCACAGGTAGAAACACTGAGGTCCAGTAGCTGCCTTCAGCCGTCCTTCCTCTTGAGGTCTGGCCGTGAAATTGCTCTGCTTAACTGATTTATTCCAGACACGTCTTAAGTGCAGAGGAATAAAGGAAGGGGAATTCAAATCACGGAGAGTTCAGATCTGGCCTCTGCCAGTGAACTACCCCAGGCAGATCACTCAGCCGCTCTTAGCTGCCATTCCTGATCTGAAAAACAGGTTGATAAAAGCGTCTGATTCACAGAGATGTCATGAGAGGGTCCGAGAGGGGACAAGCTCGGCACACACTCACACGGTCAGCCCTCGGCAACAGCCCTGGGTCGATGAGATCCCTGCATGACAGCGACGGGATTCAAGGGGAACGTCATTTGTGCAAACGCTTTGCCACGGTGCCTGGGATCAGCCCATACATCCCAGTAAGGCCAGGATCTGGATCCCCGTTTTAGGAAAGTGGGGAACTGAGGTTTAGGGAGCTTTGGGGGGTCACGCAGCTGGGTCGCACAGGCTGTGGAGTCTGTCGTGAGCTAGAGCTACGGGACCCCGTGATCTCTCAAGCCACGGACTCACCCCTGCAAAACATATCATCTTCTCAATGGGGAAACCGAGGCAGCACAGCGACTCCCAGGCAGGGCTCAGGGGAGCCAGATCTTCTCTGTCCCCAAGCACAGCAGCCCTCTCAGCTGGGGAATGGCCGCCGAGTGTCCCCGTCCAGCCCTGCCTCTGCAACAGAATGCTTGGGTCTCTGGGCTCCGTGTGGGCTGTGTAGGATTTCCGTGTGTGTCCTGCTTCACGGGCGGGCGTACAGATCCCTTAACACCCTCACGGCCTACCCTGCTCTCAGGAGTGGAGGGGACGTTTCAGTGTTCCCACGAACCCCCTGCCAACCACCCCCCAACCAGGGAGGGTGGCAAAGGAAATTTGGCAAAACCACCAATGAAAGGTGCCTTGGGACCTGGACTGTAGACCTGCCCACGTCCCAGCTCGGAGGGGAGGGAGGGCAGCATTAGTTCTCACCCCAAGGCTGACTCAGGGCCGAGCTGGAGGGAGATGGGGGGAGGGACAGACGGGGCGCCTGTGTTCTGGGAGCCCTGCAGCCGCACAAGGGCCTCATCCTACCAGCTGCACGCAGCCCGGAGGTCTCCTCGGGGTTGGACGTGTGCCCCGCAGGGTCCAGCATATATGAGAGATGTTGCAAAGTCAGGAAACCCTGCAGCCTCTCTCAGCCCGGCCTGGTGGGCTGCTTCTATTGCTGGAGGAACCCACAATGCTCCATCTGTTTCTGGCGTCCAGCGTAGTGACCGGGCAAGTCCCTGCATTATGCTGTTCTCTCTGCAGGCGTAGCTCCCACCTGTCACCACGTGACAGTATCCCAGTACCCCTGACCCGTTCCCTCAGCTGTGACTCTCTTCCCCTCCAAGGTGGGTGCTGGCAGCAAGGGGTTGGGGGCAGGCTGTCACGGTGCTTTTTACAGGCTATTTAACATCACACAGCCCTGTGCCCAGGGACACTGGTGTGGCGAGCGCAGACCCCCACCCCCAGGCTCCCACAGCCCTGCCTCGGGACTCAGCGCACAGGGAGCTGACCCTGACCGTCCCCAGCCCCGGCCTGGCTTGGGGATCTGCCTGGCCATTGTCCCTCAGTTCCTACCAGCAGGCCTGGGGGGCGAGAGTGGCTCTTTTTGGAGCTCCTCTGCCTGACCCTTGGCCTCTCAGAGGTGTGGGTGCGGGGCCTGCCTGGGGCATATTCGTCGTCTAGGAGGGGTCACCCCGGCTCAGAAGAGGCTCATCCTCAAGGCATGACCAGACTTCTGTTTCTCTTCTCTCTGCCAAGCTCTATGTGTCATCGGACCTGGGGAAGAAGTGGACACTTCTGCGGGAGCGAGTGACCAAAGACCACGTGTTCTGGTGAGAGCCTCCCCACACTGGGGACCCCCCAGTCCTGAGGGCCGGGGCTCCCCTTTCCTCCCCGCAGCCCCCAGCTTAGGGCTCCCCACCTTCTCCTGCCTGTGACCCCAGTCATGGACCACCTTACCCCAGGGGGACTTCCAGGTGCTCTTTCTACTCTGCTGGAAACTTAGGAAATGGTGGAGAGGCGGGGCTCGCTGTCCCTCAGGTCACCTGAGCACCCGTGACCCAGCTGTGCAGCCTGATGCGGGCTGGTCCCTCTCTGAGCTCCTCCTTCCTCCAGGGTGCAGACAGGAGCCAAGTACCTCAGGGGGGCACAGTGCCCAGCACACAGTAGGCCCACCACCTGTCTCCCCTCCCCACCTGCCCTCTTCCCCCTCCCCGCTCTCCTGCCTCCCCCTCCTTGCCTCTCTGGCCTCCTCCTCGCCTCCCCTGCCTCCTCCTCTCCCCTTCCCTGTCTCCCCCTTCTCACCTTCCCTCTCTCCCCTCCTCACCTCCTCTCCTTCTCTTCTCTAAAACCCCTCCCTCCTTCTTACCCCTCCTTTCTCCTCCCTACCTCCACTTCCTTCTCTTCCTCACCACCCCTTTTTCCCCCTCTTCACCACCCCTGCCTCGCCCACCTC
>PISX010000139.1:278051-377219 GCA_004024625.1 Mellivora capensis | reverse complement strand
AAGGATCTACTTACTGGGCTCTCTTAACATAGAAAGAGATGTGGGGGGATTCTCGATCTGCTAACAGAACAGGACCTTTTCGGTAAGTCTTGAAATTTGAATACTGAAATTGTAATATTTTAATGATAAAGATAAATAATATTTTTTGGTCTGTCATAAAGAGGGATATTTTCTTTGTATAGAAATAGCTCTGCTTTTTAAAAATAGAAACTATTTAAAAAATTTCTAGTCATTTCCAAAGTGCTTGTGAGGTTGAATACTGAGCATGCCAAGTGTTTTGTGTATCAGCATTTTTTTTTTTTTTTAAGATTTTATTCATTTGTCGGAGAGAGACAGCACAAACGGGGGAGCAGCAGGCAGAGGGAGAAGCAGGCTCCCCACTAAGCAAGGAGCTCAATGTGGAACTCAATCCTAGGGCCCTGGGAACTTGAGCTGAGCCGAAAGCAGGCACTTAACTGACTGAGCCACCCAAGCGTCCCAATGTTTCAGCACTTTTTTTTTTTAAGATTTTATTTATTTGACAGACAGAGATCACAAGTAGGCAGAGAGTGCAGGCAGAGAGAAAGGGGGAAGCAGGCTTCCCACTGAGCAGAGAGCCCGATGTGGAGTTCAATCCCACGACCTGAGTCGAAGGCAGAGGCTTAACCCATTGAGCCACCCAGATGCCTCAGCACTTCTTTTTTTTTAAGATCTTATTTATTGTTTGACAGACAGAGATCACAAGTAGGCAGAGAAGTAGGTAGAGAGAGAGAGGGGGAAGCAGGCTCCCTGCTGAGCAGAGAGCTGGATGCAGGGCTCAATCCCAGGACCCTGGGATCATGACCTGAGCTGAAGGCAGAGGTTTTAACCCACTGAGCCACCCAGGCGCTCCTGTTTCAGCACTTTTTAAACATTAAAAAAATAATCCCCCAATTATTTTTTTTAAATCTCTTTTAACAAAGTAATACATACTTGGCAAATAAGGAAAGCTAGCAAAAACATACATGAACATTTATATATGTAAATAAAGGTTTTTTTAATTTTACTAATTTATGTCTAGAATCCAGAGCTGTGTTTGGCCTATGGCAAATTGTGTTTCAGTTACCAAAAATAGTTCTGAGAAAAAAAATTACGGGATGCAATTTTCTAAGGTACATTTTCAATATTAAGTATTACTGGGTACAAAGATGAGTTGAGAAAGTAGTACCTTTCAGTTATTAGTAGATTATATTTTAGATCTGTAGGGAGTTAATTTTTTTTATAGCCAATATAATAAATGATGATGACTGTATTTTTAAAGCTTTTGTATTATGCTTACAATTAATAAAATGCCAAAGGAATGTGATTTTTATGATTTATGGTTTTATGGTTTTACTTGGTGTATGGCAAAGAAATCTGATCTTTAAAATTATATATTAAATATTTATATGTATGTTATAAATATATATGTATATATTTCTTAAATGCTCCAATTGAAACTTCTGTTACTAGTAAATTTTCTTTTGGATTGGCAGTCTGCAAGATTTTATCACACAAATTCAAGAGGTGTTCTCGTTATTCTGAAGCTGGGGGTTCCAGTGAAAAATTAGATAGAGAACTGAGTTTTAAAAATCCGTAAAATATTTAATAAAGCTAGTGTTTCATAAATACTAGATAGTGGTCTTTACTTTTGGCTCAGCAGTCTTTAAGTTAAAGCAATGGTGATGATGCTGGTTACGTTTTTCCTTTCAAAATTTAAGGTCTGTGTCAGTGGTCAGCAAATTATAGTCTTTAGCTTACTTTTGTTTTATTGTAACACACCCATGATCATTTGTTTAGATATTGTGTGTGATTGCTTCCATGCCACAATGTTAGAGTTGAGTAGTTGTGACAGACTGCAAAGCCTAATACCAATACTATCTGGCTTTTTTGTGGAAAGTTCACCGATCCCTAGTCTAGATCAGTGGGCTTATACATCAACATTTTAAAATATTTAGGTTGTAATCTATCCTTTTTTACTTATATTTGTGGATAACTATTTTGTAAGTAAGCCTATTTTATACAGAATTAGCCTAATTTAGGTTATTTTTAAAAATTTTTTGTTTATTTAGATTGTGTAGTTAAGCCTTCAGAAATGTTGGGTAACCTTAGCTCTATTTTGTAACTTGAAAAAACATTTTCAGAACATTTTTTATTTGACCAGTTTGTTATTTAAAATTATATTCCTCCACCTTAATTTTAGTTTTTTTTTTCTTTTAAGATTTTATTTATTTACTTGAGAGAGAGAGAAAGAGAGAGAGAGAGTGAGAGCATGAGAGGGGAGAGGGTCTGAGGGAGAAGCAGACTCCCCACTGAGCAGGGAGCCTGATGTGGGACTCAGTCTCGGGACTGCAGGATCATGACCTGAGCCAAAGGCAGTTGCTCAACCAACTGAGCCACCCAGGTGCCCATAATTTTAGTTTAAATATAAGTTATTACGTGTTGTTTTTAAGATCTTTGACTAGAAGGGAGATGTAGTTTATATAGCATAACTTTTTGGAAGACTAATTTGGATTTTTTTAAAAAGGTATCTTACAGGGGTCCCTGGGTGGCTCAGTGGGTTGGGCCTCTGCCTTCGGCTCAGGTCATGCTCTCGGGGTTCTGGGATCGAGCCCCGCATCGGGCTCTCTGCTCAGCAGGGAGCCTGCTTCCCCCTCTCTCTCTGCCTGTCTCTCTGCCTACTTGTGATCTCTCTCTCTCTGTGTCCAAAAAAAAAAAACCCTTAAAAAAAAAGGTATCTTACAGGAAAATGATTCTACTTTTTATCAGCTTCTTAAATTTTATTTGATTGAAAATGATTTTCATAATCACTGCTATTTTATGTTAATAGAACTGTTTCTTGAATAGTCTGCATAAAATACATTTCTAAGAACGCTAGTACAGTAGGTTACTCTAGATCTATTTGATCTTCCCAACTTAAGAGGGTAGTATAATCTTCAGGGCAGTATTCAAAGACAATGTTAGAAACACTGTGGTCAGAAAACATGTAGGTTTAGATGCCTCAGCACCCATGAGTGTTTGCTGAAGCTTAAGTCTTTCCTATAAGCTAACTATTGGGATTTGATTATTTTAAATATGGGACATACTAGAGTTAGTGATAATGTCTTAATTTTAGTGCAAAATACCAAGAATGTTTCAACTTGCTCCTCTTGGGATGAACCACACAGACATAACTAATGTTAATGGGAGCTAATGGAAGTCATCATGTTCTGAAAAGCCATTAAATATGCATCATTCTAATGTTCAGGTTACTGTTGTTGAAGTCCTATTACTTTAAGAAAGGGTTTGGCCTTGTAATTCTTTCTCCTGAACTGAGTGACCCAGAATCAGTTGGCCTTTGAGTTTTTCTCACGTGGTATAGTCTGTGCTCAGAGGGTCATATCCTGTATATTCTGGTAGGAGAGAACGGAGTTGGACGTGATTTCCTAATACTTTTAGTTTTACTGCTAAATAGCAGATAGCCCTTCAGATCATTTCCTGTTTTCTTTTTTTGTACCCTCCCCTCACCCTTAAGCTCAGGCTCCTAGGTATCTAATTGCCTATTTAAATTCCTTTTTACCAAAGCCCAAGTGTGTAAATGGTCTGAAGGCTAGGCAAAGGGAAGAATTGGATAGAATGAAAAGAGTAGGCCAGTTCTCATTTATCTCTTGAGTTTTGTAAACTGAGGATGTGAATTTAATACTTTGCTTATTTTTAAATATATTTTATTACTATGAAAAACTAGTACAAGGCATTAGAATCTGGAATATCAGCTTCTTCCTTTGGGACCTGGAGATAATACTTGAAGGCCTTAATGCTCTCTCTAGGTCCCTTTCAGCATTAAGCTAGATGCTGTTGCATGGCTAGGTTGACGTACATATGCTTTGTAGCATGATTCATGCTGCCTTTTGTGATACTCTTGGGTAGTTAAAATAATAGGACCCAGGTGAGAGCGCTTCTAGGTGGAGCCACTGTAGAACTGGATTTTAGATGCATCCAGGGTTTATGCTCAGCTGGTGTTCCCTTGTGTGCTCCTACTGGTGATTTACAGCCAGTGTTCCTTCATTTTGGGCATGCATCCATTCCGACCTGGGTGGTGTCTATGCTGTAGTTGTAATCAAATATTTTACAATGTTATCGTTGTATGCAGAAATGAGAAAGACACCTCCTGAAATTTACTGTAATACATTTATAGTGCATTGAATTATTTGACGTATAGGAATCATCATGTTGATCTTGGAATTCTAAGTTCCCTGGCTGTAGGAAATGGAAATTTTTGTAGTGTGTCACCATTGCTAGCTTATCTGGTGTTGCGGATTTTCCCTGTTGCAGGACTGGGTGAAAGCTTTTTCTGCAGCAGTCATGTTGAAAACCTTGTGTTGACTTTCCTCGTGTTCTGAAATGGGAACATAAAAGTTTACTCCGCCACTTCGTCTTAAAATAGCAAAACATTGCTGTTTTCTGCAGATCTAGGACCTTGTTACAGAACTCTGCCAAAAAAAAAAAAAATGTTTACAGAAGAATGTGCTGTGATTAGAGAAGAATATGCTGGTGTGTAGATTTCAAACTCTCTGGACAATATGAATAACACTGTCTTTGTTTCTACAGTGGGAGCCAAGAAGAAAGGTTTGCTCCCGGGTGGAACAGGGATTATCCTCCTCCTCCCCTTAAGAGTCATGCTCAAGAGAGACACTCTGGCAACTTTCCTGGCAGAGATTCACTTCCCTTTGATTTCCAGGGGCATTCGGGGCCTCCCTTTGCAAATGTAGAGGAGCGTTCTTTCAGCTATGGAGCTAGAGACGGACCGCATGGTGACTATCGAGGAGGGGAGGGACCTGGACATGATTTCAGGGGGGGAGATTTTTCATCTTCTGATTTCCAGAGCAGAGATTCATCACAGTTGGACTTCAGGGGTAGGGACATACATTCTGGGGATTTTCGGGATAGAGAAGGACCACCAATGGACTATAGGGGTGGAGATGGGACTTCTATGGATTATAGAGGTAGGGACACATCTCACATGAACTACAGAGACAGGGATCCTCACACTGTTGATTTCAGAGGTAGGGATGCTCCTTCATCTGACTTCAGAGGCCGGGGCACTTACGATTTAGATTTTAGAGGCCGGGATGGATCCCACACAGATTTTAGGGGACGAGATTTATCAGATTTGGATTTCAGGGCCAGAGATCAGTCCCGTTCTGACTTTAGGAATAGAGATGTATCTGATTTGGACTTCAGGGACAAAGATGGAACACAGGTGGACTTCAGAGGCCGAGGTTCAGGTACTAGTGATCTAGACTTTAGGGACAGGGATACGCCACATTCAGATTTCAGAGGTAGACACCGGTCCAGGACTGATCAGGATTTTAGGAGCAGAGAGGTGGGACCTTGTATGGAGTTTAAAGATAGGGAGATGCCCTCTGTGGATCCAAATATTTTGGATTACATACAACCCTCTACACAAGATAGAGAACATTCTGGTCTGAACGTGAACAAGAGAGAAGAATCCACACATGACCATACATCAGAAAGGCCTGCTTTTGGCATTCAGAAGGGAGAATTTGAACATTCAGAAACAAGAGAAGGAGAAAAACAAGATGTAGCCTTTGAACATGAGTCCACATCAGACTTTCAAAACAACCGGAGTCCACTTCAAGACCAAGACAAGTCACAGCTTTCTGGAGGTGAACAACAGAGTTCAGATGCTGGTGTGTTTAAAGAAGAAGGTGGTCTGGACTTTCTTGGCCGTGAAGACACTGATTATAGAAGCATAGAGTACCGTGATGTGGATCACAGGCTGCCGGGAAGCCAGATATTTGGCTATGGTCAGAGCAAGTCTTTTCCAGAGGGCAAAACCTCCCGAGATGCCCAGCGGGACCTTCAGGTATATTAACGGAGTCAATTGCTTTTCTGCTTCTTGTTGTATCATAAGGCATTTCTGAAGGATGAAGCGTAGGGTCCACGATCCTTGGTCCTGGGTCTTCTCTTCTACAACCATTAAAAAACAAAATGGGGGGACCTGACTGGCTCAGTTAGTAGAGCTTGTGACTCTAGAGCTCAGGATTGTAAGTGTGAGCTCCATGCTGGGTGTAGAGATAATTTTTTTTTCAAAGATTTTATTTATTTGACAGAGAGAGAGATCACAAGTAGACAGAGAGGCAGGAACAGAGAGAGGGGGAGGCAGGCTCTGTGCTGAGCAGAGAGAGCCCAATGCGGGGCTCGATCCCAGGACCCTGAGATTATGATCCGAGCTGAAGGCAGAGGCTTAACCCACTGAGCCACGCAGGTACCCCTAGAGATTACTTTTCAAAATAATATCTTTTTTTTTTTTTAAAGATTTTATTTATGTATTTATTTGAGACAGAGAGTGAGAGAGAGAGAGGGAAAGAGAAGGAGAGAGAGCGAGAAAGGGAATACAAGCAGGGAGAGTGGGAGAGGGAGAAGCAGGCTTCCTGGTGAGCAGGGAGCCCAATGCAGGGCTCGATCCCAGCACTCTGAGGTCACGACTTAAGCCGAAGGCACCCCTAAAAATAAAATCTTTTTTTTTTTCCCTAAAAATAAAATCTTAAGAAAAATGTATATTCAAGAATGGAATGTACATCTCTAGAGCAGTGACTCTCAGCTCAGTTCATACTTTTGGTGTATATCTTTTCATTATTTTGTTATGCTGAGGATTTAAATGCCTTGAGATAATTTAGTTAGAAAGTAATGTCTTTAGGAGTTGGTTCTCTCAGTTCTTTTTAGTCAGGCCTTATGGCTGTTTAGGGTACACTTTTTTCTTTTTAATTTTTTTTTTTTAAATTTTTTTTTAAAATTTTTTTAAAAATTTATTTATTTGTCAGAGAGAGAGGTAGAGAGAGCGAGCGAGCACAGGCAGAGGCAGAGGGAGAAGCAGGCTCCCTGCCGAGCAAGGAGCCCGATGTGGGACTCGATCCCAGGACGCCGGGATCATGACCTGAGCCGAAGGCAGCTGCTTATCCAGCTGAGCCACCCAGGCGTCCCTTTTTAAGTTTTTATTTATTTAAGTAATCTCTACACCCAGCATGGGACTCAAACTCGTGACCCCAAGATCAGGTTGCAGGCTCTTCTGACTGAACCAGCCAGTAGGGTGCATTTTCTGAAACTCAATTTAGGATATACAGAATACCTAGGAGTCTTCTGTAGTCATGAGAAGGTGATGTTAATGTTTCAAGTATCTTTTTAAGGTAACTTAATTGACTTAAATGTTGAATTTCAATAAGTGAGAAGAATTAAGTTTGCAGTTGGTTAATGCAAATATTATCTTTTGAAGTAGGTTTTCCCCATCTCAACTCAGGCTTCTGTTACTTTGGACAGTAATCTTAAGACATGTTAACCAAATAATGAGTTTTGAGAATGTTAGAGGTGATTGACTATATATAATTTATTGTTCAGATCAGGACACTTTTTTTTTTTGAAGATTTTATTTATTTGACATAGAGAGAGAGAGAGATCACAAGTAGGCAGAGAGGAGGGAAGCAGGCTCCCCGCTGAGCAGAGAGCCTGATGTGGGGCTCCATCCCAGGACCCTGAGATCATGACCTGAGCCAAAGGCAGAGGCTTAACCCACTGAGCCACCTAAGAGCCCCAAGATCAGGACACTTTAAAGAGTAAGAGAGGACGTTGCAGTTGAGGCTTCTGTAAATACAGAAAATGCAGATTTCTCTGAATTGTACTCTTGTATGGTCAGATGACACCTTTTGATTTTGTTCTGAAATTTGTTTATAGTTGACATCTTTGACAAATGGCACCTGATTAAAATTTTTTTTTCTATTTTCTCATTCAGGAAAGGAAAATTTTACATATATATATTTACATATGTATGTGTATATATATTATTTTATTATGTGAAAAATATTTTTGAGAATGCTAGTGGTTTGGTTTTTTTTTCATGGTTATAAGTCCTATTCAGTACTGTTTCTCTTAATGTCTGCTTTACTATTTCAAGACTCCTCAGTGAGCCTTGATTTTAGCACACTTACATACTAATGATTTGAAATCAAATTTGGAACTCAGAGAAGTAGAGAATTATAATTTTTCATATCTTAATGTGATGCAAGTTATTTTGATATTTGATCCTGAGAACTTGTATTTTATCTTTGCTTTCATTGGCAAACTAACATGTTTTTATTTCTGAAATAATTTTTTATTCTGGATTCAAGGATCAAGATTATAGGACTGGCCCAAATGAGGAAGAACCAAGCAAGCTTATTCGATTAAGTGGGGTGCCTGAAAATGCCACAAAAGAAGAGGTAAGGCTCTTTTTTCTTTTTCTTTTTCCTTTTTTTTTTGTCAATTAAAAAATTATTTTTACTTTTTGTTTTGAAAAATTAATCGATTCATAGGAAGGTGCAAAGAAACTTACAGGGAAATTTTGGTTGTCCTTCCTGCAGTGTTAGCATCTTATGTTACTATAGTACAGTAGCTAAACCAAAAAGTTGGCTTGGGTACAATCCATAGAACTTAACGTAGATTTTAGCAGTTACGCATTCACTCACTGAGGTGAGGTTCATGATTGCTATCCTCAGGCCTGGTAATCATCCTTTAAGCCATAATCCCAGAGGGAGCATTGGATTGCATACATAAAGATGCAGTTTATTTACAGTAGTAAAAACTGAGAGCTGTATAACTCTTCAGTGTTGAAGGACTGGCTGAGTAAATAATGGCTGAACTTACAGAAAAATCTGGTCAGGCTTTTATAATAGGAAGAGCAGACTGTGTTTACTCTGTGCCAGGCATCATATGATGCTTACAAGCATTAGTTTTTTAATTATGACCGCATCCTAGGAATAGGTACTCTTTATTCATTCTCTCCAAATACAAAGCACCAACCACATGCTAGGCACTGAGTGATATAGCAGTGAGTATTGTAAAGTCACTGCATCCATGGATAATAAAAAAGTAAACAAAAAAAAATAATTTCAGGCAGTGATAAATGATCTAAAGGAAACTAAAATAAAGGTGTTGAGCGTAACTGGGCTAGGGGCTATTTTTATTTGGGTAGTTGGGGGAAGGTATCGCTAAGGAAATGACATTTGAGCCCAGGCCTGAATGCTGCGAGAGAACAGTCCCTCTGAAGATTGGAAAAATAACCTCACCAGGCTGAGGGAGTTAAGTGCCATGGCTCCGGACTGGCATGAGCCCAGGGCATCATCTTATGTTTAACAGAGGAGAAACTGGGCACTGAAAAGTTACACAGCAAGAGAGCAAGAGAGGCTTGGAACGTAGGCAGTCTGATTTCAGAGCTCGAGTACTTGATGGTTATGTTCTTCTGCCTTTTTTGTGTACTTGGGAATTTTTGAGTAATTATGTTCTGCTCATTAACCGTTTTGAATGCCTAGAATGTACATGGGTTAATTTTGCCTTAATAAAGTGATCATAGCCTTAAATTGCATAGAATAAAATCAAGGAGGGAAAATTAAATATTCAGTGTTTGATTAATGATTTACATCATTCGTGTATACACCATATTCTTGCAGATTCTTAATGCCTTTCGGACTCCTGATGGCGTGCCTGTAAAGGACTTGGAGTTGAAGGAGTATAACACAGGTGAGTTTCTGCACATGCCAGTGGCCTTGGGTTAGGAAGGGTCTTTGTCACATTTCTGCATCATGTGCTACTCAAAGTTTTTTTAAGAAACCACGGTTAAGATTTCCAGAAGCCTCCTGTTGATGCCTTCAAAGAACAGCCAACTTTAGGCTTAGCTGTGGTTCTTTGTGGCTGTTTGTCCACATATGGGCGATGAGGATGCATGTTCCAGTTCTTCTGGGTGCCTATGAGATATAAAGTGAGTGTTGTAGTGTTTAAGATAGAAAGTTAGTGTCGTTGCATTTATCCCTGAATATATTTTATATAATCACTAAATTTACTGTGTATGTTCTTCATTGTGGTGGAGTGTTTATGTTTGAGCCTGGCAGGATTTAATAAATTTACTATGTTTAAAAATTTACTTTCATTGCTTCAGCCTGAAATTTACAACTTTCCAGAGAAATTGTACAAATTAGCGGTTTCTTGGATTTTCAGTCTTGCTCTGAGAATGAAGCCCTGCAACAGCTGTTTTGTTGAAACCCATGAATAGATCGAGAAGAACTTTCCCTTTGACCTCTGCTCTGTGGTCTGAACTACAAATTAAACTTTTCATAATATTGTCCTAGTGTTTTAGAGTATCATGTTTGGTCAGTTCCTTCAAATCTTAGTACAAAAAAAACTGAAAGTGAAATGCTAGGCACTCAAGGCATTGAGTGATATTTTAGTCTATATAATATGAAATGATTTAAAAGTGAAGATAATCTTCAAGTGATCTCTTGTGGGATTTTAAATTGAAGAAAGTAGATCATTAATCTGTTCACAGAACTTAGAATTTTGGTAATCCAAATTAAAGAACACTTCAAGTAAGAGTATGCTGTGTTTTGAGGATATAGTTTACCTCTAAACAGTTTACCATGGAATAAATTTCTTTATATTAACTAGAGAGCTGCTTCTTCAGTTTGGTTCTGCAGAGGGAAACTATCCATAAAAATAAATTTTTGTGCTTGAAATAATTTGGTATTTTTGTCAAGTCCAGAAGTATTTTTTTTCTGTAAATATTTTTCTAGAAAGCTAAGTATTTTTTTGTTTTAAAAGCCTCAATTCTCAAAAAAAAAAAAATCAGTCCTCAATTTGTGGAAACATAAGAGTAGTTATGTTGTTCTTACACATTCATGTCTCTTTTTTTTTTTTTTTTTTTTTGCAAGTGTCTTATACATACTTTCTAGATTTACTATTATCTTTAGGAACTAAAAGTAGAATTTATAGGCCACAGTTACTTTTTAATTGACAGCAGTAACCTCAGCTTTGGTCTTATTTCATGAACTGTGTTTTTATTAAGTATTGGTATTTTAAGGAAAGTAGAGATGTCTTGAAGTTTAAATAGCAGCTTAAACTCTTCATTTCTTTTGTACTCATTGACTTTATATTGTCAGATTTATTAGCAGAGTAATACTTAATGTATAAGGTCCATAGAAGTAGTTCTTAAATTTGTATGGTATAGTAGCTATTAGAAACATAATTGGCGAGGGCACGCATTGCATGGAGCACTGGGTGTGGTGCAAAAACTATGAATTCGGTTACGCTGAAATTAAAAAAAAAAAAAAAAAAGAAAGAAACATAATTGGCAGACCAAAGACATTGATACTCGTGTGAAATCATTCAAGACAGTGGCTTAAAAAAAAAAATCACCTTTCAGGAAGTCCAATCTTTTCTTGGCATTTTATTATATGAAGTGACAGTGTATTAAATATGTATACATGGTTCTTTTTTTAATGAGAGAATTGGATTACCAGTCCCATGTTATCCATCTCTTCGTGGCAAGTAGAATGAATGTTTGAAGATATCCGTCAGATCATGTTAACTGCCATGCCTAAAATCCTCTAATGGTCTTCCATTTCATTTGGAAGAAATTCACAATTCTTTGTTCTGACTTACAGAATCCTGCATGAGCTGGCCGTTGGCTATTTGACCTCATCCCATACTGCTCTCCACTTTTCTTCTTATGCTCTAGCCACACTGAACCTTTCTGTAGACTTGATCAGTACAGACTTCTTTCTCTGAAAGGGCCTTTGCACTGTCCTTCCCTCTGATCCTCACTCGTCTTTTGGGATTTAGTTCTTGGCTTCAGTTTCACCTCTCAAGGCCTTACCTCACCATCCAGTCCAAAATAACTCCTTAGTGGTTTTTCATCATATCCTGGTTTGTTGTCATAGGATCGATCATTCTGGTATTTTCTCAGTGGTTTTGTGTATCTTATTCCTCCCAGAGAGTTAGTTCCATGACAGTGGGAGCCTTGTCTATCTTGTTCCTTCCTGTTACCCTCATGCTTGCCACTCTCCCTGGCACTGATGGGTTCTCCGTATGCGTGGAATGAGTGTCTGTGATGTGTATGCATAGCAGCTGCATTCTCCTCTCAGGTGAGGAACGTTAAAGGGGTCATTAAGGTTTCAGAGCAGTGCAGCCTTCTATCTGCTGAAGAATATGCCTTGAAGCAATCAGATCATTACATTTAAACATTAAAAACATTAAGAATGTTTTTAACATTTGCTTGTTAAAAGACTTTATGTGTATTTTAGTAGAAGAGGTAACTTTTATAAATGGCAGTCAGTTTCTTTAGGCTTATAATAACCTGCAAAGACCATGCAGGATGGACATTGCTCATAAGAAGGGGACTATAGGGCAGAGGTTTAGTTGGTGTAATGGGGAACTAGTCTGTAATGGAGAGAAAAGATTAATGCCTGTTCACTGACTCTGGTAATCATTGATTTAATTTTTGTTTCATTTAGGGCTGTGTGAATACAGGGCCACAACTTTTATCCAAAATCTGTGGGATCAAATAAGTTTATGACTTTTTCTGAATACAGAAAGGCAATGTGGTACATAGATCAGATATGAATTTTATCCCCCAGTGGGATGAATATCAGTCATAATAATATTTCTGCACCAAAATATGTGAATATTCTCACTGAGAGGACTATAAAGACTGTAAAGAGACTCAGTATACCATAGGTCAGGATTTGTCTCCAAATGACTTCAGATGACTTGAAAATTTTCCAAAACACTTAATATTTAAGGGATTTTGGGATTGCAGATGAGTTGTGAAGCTACGTATGTTATATATATTTGAGTTTTTCTTTTGCCATTTGCAAATATATTATAACCCCATTAGCTGTAAATTACTTTGAGTAAAATGATTACATTCCTGGGAAAAGTATCGAGAGTGAAATTTCTTTTGGTGGCTGGATGAACAAGCTTTGGTGTGCCTACAGTGAAATACTACTCAGCAATAAAAATGATGAAACTACACATGTACAGTAACAATGTGGAGGAATCTCAGGTATTGTGCTGAGTAAAAGAAACCAGACTGAAAAGGCTACACACTGCCATAAAAAGGAATGAAATACTGATACATGCTATAACTTGGATGAATCTTGAAAACATTGTGCTGAGTGAAAGAAGCCAGGCACAAAAGAGCACATATAGTATGATCGCATTTATATAAAATATCCAAAATAGGCTTATCCACGGAAGAAGAAAGCAAATTGGGTAGCTTGGCTGTTGTCTGAGGCTGGAGAAGGGGGAGATTGGGAGTGACTGCTTAATGGGTATAGGGTTTCCTTTCTGGGGTGATAAAAATATTTTGGAAGCAGGTAGTCGGGATGGCTGGATAACATTGTGAATGTATTTAAAAGCCACTGAATTGCACACTTCAAAATGGTTAAATGGTGTATTTTATGTTATGTGTATTTGATCATAATTTTTAAAAGGACTACATACAACATGATTCCATTTCTATGATGTTCTGGAAAAAGCAAAATTAAAAGGAGTAGAAAGTAGTGGTTGCCAGGGTGTTGGGGGAGGAGTGAATTGTAAAGTGGAAGCATGAGGGAATTTTGGGCGGAATGGAACTCCTCTGTATGGATTGTGGTAGTGGTGTATGGATATTAAATTCACTGAAATTGATATCTACTGTATTTATATAAGAGAACATCCTTGTTAGGAAATACACACTGAAGTTTTTAGGGGTGGAGGACCAAGTTGTATGCTTTTTTCTCTCATGTGGTTTAGGGGAAAATACTTGCTGTGTATGGACAGGGTAGGAAGAGAGTAATGAATGATACAGTAGATACAACAAAGTATGTCAGTAGCTATATACACAAACAGTGAATCATGGGACACTACATCCTAAACTAATGATGTACTGTATGGTAACATAACATAAAAAAATAAAAAACAAAAAACAAAAATATATCAATAGCTGAATCTGGGTAACAGTCCATGCGTGTGTTCTTTGTGCTGTTATTCTTGCAACTTTTTTGTAACTTGGAAATGATTTTCAATAAAAAGTTGAAAAACTGACAGTACAATTGATGTATTTTATTGTTAAGTGATCAGCAGAAATCTTGCAATATAAAGACTACAATGAACAGCTTCTGTGAACAGTAGTGCAGTGGTTCTGAGTGGGTTCTGGACCAGCAGTGTCAGCACTACCTCAGACCTTGGTAGAAATATAAATTCTTGGGACGCCTGGGTGGCTCAGTTGCTTGAGCAGCTGCCTTCGGCTCAGGTCATGATTACAGCCTCCTGGGATTGAGTCCCACATCGGGCTCCTTGCTCAGCAGGGAGCCTGCTTCTCCCTCTGCCTCTGCCTGCCACTCTGTCTGCCTGTGCTCGCTCTCTCTGTCAAATAAATAAATAAAATCTTAAAAAAAAAAAAATATAAATTCTTGGGATGCTTGGCTAGCTCAGTCGGTTAAGCCTCTCTGCCTTGGGCTCCGGTCGTGATTCCAGGGTCCTGGGATCGAGTCCCACGTTGGGCTCCTTGCTCAGTGGGGAGCCTGCTCCTCCCTCTGCCTACTGTTCCCCCTACTTGTGCAGTCTCTCTATCTGACAAAAAAAAAGGAAATAGAAAGAAAGAAATACAAATTCTCCAGCCTCGATTTAGACCTACCAGATCATAAACTCTGGGGAAAAGGCCCAGCCATCATTGCTTTAACAAGTCATCCGTGTGATTTTGATGTGCCCTGAATTGGGAGAACCACTCACTGCATTGGATTGATTATATTCTTTATTCTAGAACTTTTTGGTACAGTTTAGAAGAGACTTAGTGAGTAGGTGGACCTTCTTTAAGTCAAAAAGGCTAATGCTTATGTGCTTTAGGAGCCTATGGCAAACACTTGCCTTGCCTACCTGATACCAGTTCTGCTGTAGTAAGCTGTGGCAGGAGCTAGAGTAGGGTTTATGCTATTTTATGCCCTTAGTTGTACTTTCTGTTTATGTAGCATATTTCCTTTAGAGATCTTGGAATGGTGGTAGATTAATACCACTTTTTAAAAAGATTTTCTTTATTTTTTGAGAGAGCAGGAACGGGGAGGGAGAGGCAGAGGGAGAAGCAGACTCCGCACTGAGCAGGGCGCCCAAGGCGGGGCTTGATCCCAGAACTCTGGGATCATGACCTGAGCCGAGGCAGATGCCAAACCAGCTGAGCCACCCAGGTGCCCCAAAGTGTTTCTGTAACTTATGAACATAGAATTGTTCTTGGTGTTTAGATAGATTTACATGCCATCCAGTATATAAGCTTGCTATGATTCTTTTTCCAAAGGAATTTGTATTATTTAAGCAAAAATGATACAACTTTGGATTAAATTTCCTAATAAGTCTCAAACATAGAAAGTAATTTTCCATAGTTACTGAAGTGGTATAGAATTATTATAGTACTGTTTTATTACTTAGCAAACAAAATATTTTTAATAGGAAAGTTAGAAGGCTAATGGAGGTGGTGGTAGGAAGAAGGCATATCTTGCATTGAGTCTGTTAGCGTTCATATAACAAATGGGCACAGTTTCTGTGGCCCTGAGTAACAGGCTTATATCATATCCTTTCATTTTTCACAATTAAAATGGTTTGAGTTTTTACCATCATGTTGATAAAATAGAAGTTTTAAGAAAAGAAGAAAAACCCAGAGAGAATCTGTCACTTTGGGGGCAGAAATCCATTGTGAAATGGATTGACCCTGATGATATAAGACATGCATAGTTTATGAAACTCCAAATAGTAGCTAAAGACACAATAGCTTAACATCATTTAGAAAAAATAGTGCTGGAAAATGCAAATACACTTTTTTTTTTGCAGTATTTTTGGCATTTATAGACTAGACAAGTAAAAAGTTTTAGTTTTTAGGGGAAAACTGACCATAGGCTAATTGGAAAGCATCCCATTTACTTGTCACATTTCTAAAACTGCAGAAGGTGTTGTTTTCAGCCAGGAGTCTTATTAGATTTGGTACCACATTTGGGGAGGGTGTTTACAGAGGAGTCTTAAGCAAAGATGGTAAAGCTTTTAAAATAAGAATGTCTTAGGGCATCTGAGTGGTCCTCATTTTCTATTCCGACTCATTCTTCAATTTAAGCTCCTTTGTTGAAACCACTTAAGTTATGAAGGATGGCTATGGTAATCTGCAGCCCTGGTAGGGAAGTTTTAATATTATTGTTGACTTTTACTGGACTTCCTGCATTCTTCCTTCCCTTGGGGCTTTTGGGTATGAAGTTTTATTCTATAAATTTTATTTTTTAGATTTTACTTATTTATTTGAGAGAGAGCACAGAGGGAGAGGGAGAAGCTGACTCCCTGCTGAGCAGAGAGCCTTACGCAGGGCTCAGTCCCAGGACCTAGAGATCCCTACTTAAGCTGAAGACAGACGCTTAACCGACTGAGGCACCCAGGCGCCCCTGGAGTTTCATTCTAGAACTGATAATGAAACATCTTCACAACCCAAGGCATCATTTTATTCAGAAACAGGAACCACCACCTATGTGGGTTTTGGTTGGTAGACTTTGTAATCTTGGAGATCTCTACCTAAACTGTATGTGACATCTGATGATAGAAGAGATAGCATGGGAATATAGCATGACCATGATGAGCAAATGCTTTAATTGGCAATTCATTTCCTCTCCCCCAGAGCTATTTAGCCAAGGTGGAATGTGCCTCTCCGAGATGGGGAAGGTGTTTGAACTCTAGCCCTTTGTTAGCTTCTTGCTTTTCCCAGTTCCTCACTCTTCTCTAGGTAGAATTGCTTCTGGCTTCTGTAGTTCTTATTTGTCTCTTTGGCCAAATGCTCAGGTGGCTTTGCCTGAGTCTTCTAGGTTGTATAAGTCTGTATGGGGCTTCCGGTGCCTTTGGGTGTTTAGAAGGATTCATGAAAGAGTTTCTTCTGCTGGAGTAGCAAGAATTAAAGGGTCACTAATCAGGAGGAATAGTGCAGCAGCCAGTTGTCTCCCAGCTTCAGTCCACGGAGGGAAAGTCATATAATTACCTTCAGTGGGCAGAAGATAGAGGCTCTACATACAAACTATTGATAGGATATTAAACTACATTGGCTTCTTCTTTTAACTTTCTCCTTACACCAGAACATCTGATCTGTGCTCACCCTTTCTAGCTTAAATTCTCCACCTTCAAAATGTTAATTAAAACAATTTTTACCAGCTTCCATGTTTCTTACATTAGCATTTAGGACCTCTATCTAATTTATGTGTAAGCCATGGAATTACATAGTGGTCATGGTGACACTACTTTATAAATATACCACTGAATTGTACAGTTTATTTTGTTTTATTTTATTTTTAAGGATTTTGTTTTGTTTTGTTGTTGTTGTTTTTTTGTTTTTTGGAGGGTGCTGGGGAGAGGCAGAGGGAAAGGGAGAAAGAGAATCTTAAGCAGGCTGTACACCCAGCATAGAGCTTGACACAGGCTTTATCTCGCAACCCTGACCTGAGCCAAAATCAAGAGACACTTAACTGACCAGGCACCCCTTAAGATTTTTTTTTAAGATTTTATTTTTATTAATGAGAGAGTGGGGGAGAGGAGGGAGAGAGACACGTCAACTCTGACCCAAGCTAAAACCAAGAGTCGGATGCCCAACTGGCTAAGGCACCCAGGCATCCCCTAAGATTTTAAGTAATTTCTACACCCAGTGTGGGGCTTGAACCCGTAGTCCTGAGACCAAGAGTTGCACACCACCTACTGAGCCAGCCAGGTGCCCTTGAATTGTATACTTTATTTATTATTTATTTTTAAAAAATCTCTAAGAACGTTCTTTTTTTTTTTTTCTTAGAGATTTCATTAATTTATTTATTTGTCAGAGAGAGAGAGTATGCACAAGCAGAGTGACAGGCAGAGGCAGAGGGAGAAGCAGGCTCCCTGCTGAGCAAGGAGCCCCATGCGGGGCTCGATCCCAGGACGCTGGGATCATGACCTGAGCCCAAGCAGCAGCTTAACCGACTGAGCCACCCAGGTGTCCCCGAATTGTATACTTTAAAAGAGTTTATTTTGTGGTATAAATTACATCTCAATTTTAGAAAATAAACCTTGAAAATTAGTTGACAAGTCATATAAAGATTGATTTCTTAAAAGCATTTTCATGAGGGACGCCTGGGTGGCTCATTTGGTTAAGCGGCTGCCTTCAGCTCAGGTCATGATCCCAGCGTCCTGGGATCGAGTCCCACATCGGGCTCCTTGCTCAGCAGGGAGCCTGCTTCTCCCTCTGCCTCTGCCTGCCACTCTGTCTGCCTGTGCTCCCTCTCTGGCTCTCTCTCTCTGACAAATAAATAAATAAAAATCTAAATAAATAAATAAATAAATTAAAAAAGCATTTTCATGAGTATTTAGAATATTTAACAGAGCTTTAACCAGATATTAATGGCTTACTGACTGGTACTTAAACCTTATAGGTAGAGTTCATAATTGATTGTCCCTAGTCTCAGTTCAATTCGTTATGCTGTGCCTAGAAAATGTTATATTTTCATCTTTTAAAAAATAAAACAGCACCCTGTACCCCTTGAAAAGCTTATGATTCATTTACCTACCAAGTATGTGCCATTCTGATTAGTATATGACTCTACCTTTGAAACTACTACAGAATGTTATTGTTTGCTTATTGATTTATTTATTCAACCAATAGTTATGGTGCACTGAGGTACAGAGGATATGCTGGTGATCATGAGCATTGTAATCTTTGACCTTAGGGACTTCAGTTTGTGTGGAAAATGGATATATGGGACAGGTGATCTGTACTCATCTGAATAGGTCACAGTATCTTATAATCTTATAAATCAGTTTTTTTTTTTTTAAGGGATCTGGGAGTTCTTACATGGGTTCTTTTTGGCTGAAAGTTTGAAGTTTACCACTGTGGATAACTTGATGAAAAATGGTTAGTTCTTTTTTTTTTTTTTTAAGATTTTATTTATTTTATTTGCCAGTGAGAGAGAGAGTGAGAGTACAAGCAGGGGGAGCAGCAGGCAAAGGGAGAAGCAGGCTCCCCTCTGACTAAGGAGCCTGATGTGGGACCCAATCCCACAACCCAGGAACGTGACCCAAGCTGAAGGCAGACACCTAACTGATTGAGCCACCCAAGCATCCCAAAACATGTTCAGTTATTTCTAATGCAGAAGTCACTGGAGGATGACCAACATAGGAATTTTAGAGTCAACAGGCTTAGAAAAAGAATAACACCTGGGGCAGCTGAGTGATTCAGTCAATTGAGCGGCGGCCTTCAGCTTGGGTCATAATCCCAAGGTCCTGGGATCAGTCCCATCTTGGGCTCCTTGCTCAGCAGGGAACCCACTTCTCCCTTTGCCTGCCACTCCTCTTGCTTGTGCGTGCTTTCTCTCTTTCTCTCTAACAGATAAATAAATCTTAAAAAAAAAAATTATAAAAAAATAAAAAAATTTATAAAAAACAAAAACCTCAAAAGCCAGTGAAAGTATAAGTAAACAGATATAAAATAAAAGGCAAGTAAAAAGTTAAAAAAAAAAACACCTAAATGAATGGTTGGAAATAATTATTGGTCAGAGATCAGCAAGTTATTGTTAATGATGTCCCCTGATTTTCAAAGAGTTAAAATGAAACTGGACTTTTCATGGTTGTTACAGGAAATGATAGATAAGAAGTAGAGAAAATTGCACACAGATGTATGTGGGTGCTTTTTTACCAACCTGGAAGCTTTCCAAATTCCATCATTGGGGGATTTTATGAGAGGTTCCATTGTGCAGTCATTCTTGATTAAATCATTGTGGCTACTGGTGCTTAGCTTAAATTCCAGCTCCTTTCCTGTCCCTGCAAATTGGAGGAGTAAGGCTAAAAGTTCCAAGCTTCTGATCAAGATTTGGACATTCTGATCACCAGGCCCCATCCTGATGCTATCTAGGAGCCCACCCAAGAGTCACCTCCTTAGAACAACAGACACTCATATCACCCTTATCATTCAGGAAATTCCAGGAGTTTTAAGAACTTCATGTCAGGAAACTAGAACAGAGACCAAATATCTTTCTATATTATCATAGATGGGAATCCCAAATGTGGATCTGGCTGGTATCTGGTATGTTTAGGTGGGCATCAGTTTTCTGTTACAAGGTATAGGTGACCTATGCTTATGGTCTGGTCATAGTGTGATTCTCAGATAATGCCAGTAGTCTGACCCTTCTCTGGATAATATTTTACTTCTGGAATAGGTAAGTGGCTGGAGCAGTATGATCTGTTCTCATCTTGAGCAACTTCCATCTCAGAAGCCACTATCTTTGTGGATAAAAAAGCCCCTTAGAACAGTGGTGACTTACCCATTTATTTGTACTAGGGTCCAGGCAATGGGAAAAATGTTTATGGGCCATATTTTTTTCCCACTTGAAATGAAGATAGCTTTGTGATCTATGAGGGAAACAGATATATTCTTAGCATAAACTAGAAATCAGTGAGGCGATTCATCAGTGCCAAAATTTTAGTATTGGGGCATATTTGAGGAGCACCAACACAGGTACTGTCTGATCTTTAGTCCCTGATAATGCTTTGTAATAGTAACATGGGGGTCCTGAAATGCATTATCTCATGCACTCTGAAACCATCCTGCAAAGGAGTTACCATCATTGCAACTTGGCATATGGATAACCCAGGCCCAGAGAGAAGTGACTCAACTGAAAGCACATGATGAGTTAGCTTCTGCATATGTACAGACTGGAGAAGTTACTTTTCTTTTGTGTTGCTCCAGTGAAGAAACTCATTACAGTTGCTGTGGTGTTAACTAAGCACCACTGTGTTGGAGATAGAGAAATGAAAAGAGCGAGGGGCCCCTGGGTGGCTCAGTCGGTTGGTCTTCTGCCTTTGGCTAAGGTCATAATCTCTGGGTCCTGGGATTGAGCCCTGTGTCAGGCTTCCTGCTCAACAGTGAGTCTGCTTCTTTCTCTCTCCCTCTGTCCCTCCCCACCACTAGTTCTCTTTTTCAAATAAATAAAATCTTCAAAAAAGCCAACTCTCTGAGGTCAAGGACACACCCCTCCACTGTGCCCACATAGCATTGTTAATGTCACTGGAATGAAAATAAATAAGGGTAAGAATTTCCTAATAAATGATATCCTGGGCCCAGAGAACCATCATTAAGAAGTCACCCTAAGATTAATTTTGGACTTTGAAAACTACTTGAAAATACAACCACCCCCCCCCCTTTTTTTTAATAACCAGTTGGCACAGATGGAGCATAATCAAATAGAGCCATATGCAATTTTGAGAAATTTAGCAAGTAATCATGACTGTGTATCTTCCTCATTTCATCTTTTATTATAAACCAGCAAGCCTTATGTGAGTAGTTGAGGGGGAGAGGATTGAAAGTGCTTATAAGATGTCAAAATGATGTATTCCATGGAGTCTATTTGTGTTCTTCCCAGATAGTAGGTTGACAAATCAGAAATTTTCCAAATTTTCATAATGCATATTGAGGTTTTTGGTTGTTTTTTTTTTTTAAGATTTTATGAGAGAGAGAGAGCATGAGCAGGAGTGGGGGGAGAGGGAGAAGCAGACTCCCTGCTGAGCTCGGAGCCCAGTATGGGGCTCAGTCCCAGGACCCTGAGATCATGACCTGAGCAGAAGGTAGCTGCTTAACTAACTGAGCCACCTAGGCACCCCCACTTGCAGTTTTTTTTTTTTTAAGATTATTTATTTATTTGATAGAGATTACAAGTAGTCAGAGAAGCAGGCAGAGAGAGAGGAGGAAGCAGGCTCCCCACTGAATAGAGAGCCCGATGCGGGGCTCGATCCCAGAACCCTGAGATCATGACCTGAGCCGAAGGCAGAGGCTTTAACCCACTGAGCCACCCAGGCGCCCCCCCCCACTTGCAGTTTTAACAAAGCAAAGTACTTGTTAGAAATCTTGTACATCAGAGGGGCACCTAGGTGGCTCAGTGGGTTAAGCCTCTGCCTTTGGCTCAGGTCATGATCCTAGGGTCCTGGGATCGAGCCCCGCATCGGACCCTCTGCTCAGCAGGGAGCTTGCTTCCCCCCGCCCCCCTATGCCTGCCTCTCTGTCTATTGTGATCTCTGTCTGTCAAATGGATAAATAAAATCTTTAAAAAATTTGTACATCGGAGATTTTTGAAAAAAAAATCCGGACTTTGAAAAAAATAGGAATCTTGCACATCTGCTTTCTTTGTTGTATTATTTCCATTGGTAGGAATTCACATAACTGTATGATTCAGTTTTGATTTTTGCTTAAAATCTCTAACTTGATAATTTACTTCTAAAAGTCTGTAGCCCCAATGAAATATGAAAATAGGACCTATAAAAATATAGCCCTCTTGAATCTCTATTAAGATTTTTTGTGGTGCTCTATATATTCATAATGCTTTATTCCTACAGAAATAATAATCCTTGTTTAGAGAAAAACAAATCTGTTTTCTTTTCCCTCAAAGATACCCAATAAAATAAAGAAACCTATATCCCTCTCTTTGTCCTTTTTTTAAAAATTCAAGTGTAGTTCTGTTTCAGTTATACAATATAGTGATTCGCAGTTCTGCAGATTACTCAGTGCTCATTATGAGCCCCCTCTGCCTGTGTCCTTTAAAATCCTGATTCCTTGGGGCGCCTGGGTGGCTCAGTGGGTTAAAGCCTCTGCTTTCGGCTGAGGTCATGATCCCAGGGTCCTGGGATCGAGCCCCACATTGGGCTCTCTGCTCCGCGGAGATCCTGCTTCCTCCTCTCTCTCCCTGCCTGCCTCTCTTGCCTACTTGTTATCTCTGTCTGTCGAATAAATAAATAAAATCTTAAAAAAAAATAAAAATAAAATCCTGATTCCTTTTTTTACATTTCGTAGTTGGTATGTATATTCTTGGCTTTATCAATGTAAATCAGTCCTCCTAATGGGAAGTTCAGCTGGACTTGTTTATGATAGTTGGGTTTTTCCAGACTAGTTTGAACAGAGTACTGCTCATCTCATTTGCCTAAGTAAATATTGCTGTGTAATTGTTATAAAAGCAGGGTTTTGGTAGTTACAGTTGACTTTAACAATTAAGAGCTATGTTTGTCATCATCTCTGAGTCAGCTTTTTTAGGAGCTGAGACTAAAAGATACTCGTTATTATTCATTAAGCTTTGTTTTCATACCTTGTTCCCCCTTAAGCACCTGTTAGCTTTTATCACAGATATTTTTTTGAGTGATAGGCAATCATGTGATTCATGAATATGAAGAAGAATTGAAATTTTAATGTTACCTTTATAGATTTCCTTCTTTCTCTGTTCTCATCCTTCTCAGCTGCCAACAAACAAACAAACCTGTAAGGAGCATTCACATTTTTATGAAAAATCTATACATTTAGTTAGAAAGTGGAGTAAAATATCCTTTTTAATAGTCAAATAAATAAGCACAAAGACCCATCAGCCCACCAGGCTTCTTCCTATAATGTGGGGGTAGAAGAAAAGGGTAATAACAAAATTTCTTATTCCTTAGATCAGAGTCTATGGGACTGTTAACGCTGAGTTTACTATTTTAATTCCCAAATAGCTCCTAGCAATTCTGAGTGCAAGGTTGGTTGGTTGTTTTCAGAATGTTTAGGTCTGTGGGTGGAGTAGGTCTACTAGAACTTACTCTGTGAATTATAAAATTACATTGGAGGAATTAAAAAGAAACCCCCAATTATCCCACTATAATAGTAGAACCACTGTAATCATGTTCGTGTACAGTTGTGTTGCATTACATCGTTTTCAGATTTCTGTATATTCACCTGTGGTTGCCCAGCCCCTCTCTCCGACTCCATCTTCCCTCTCATGGAGTGAGCATGAGAGGTGGGATGTGACTCATTTGTGGCTTCAGTTAGTCTCTGTCTCCCAAGTTTCCCTAAGTGTGAGCATTCACTGTGCTAGCTGTGATTCTGTTATTTAAAGTGATATGTTTTTCATACATTATGGTCCTTAAATGCAAGCCAACCTCTTCATCTGGTGTCAACCAAAAGAAAAGCGATCTGTTGCGACGCTGGAGGAAAAACTGGCAGTGTTGGACTTAACCTATATTGAGAGATGGTATGTTGTTCTTCACATTGGGGTGTTCGAGTATGATTTTGACAATGCATGGTTTTCATCTCATATGCAGACTTTTATCTCTAACCTCTGAGTTAGATGTGACTTCATAGTATTTAGTTCTGGTTCTTTTTCCTATAAACATTATATATAACTATCCTCATTTTTAAAGTTTTTTAAATATGCTATATTAAACATCTCATATCAAGTATCTTGCTGTATTGTAATTTTTATAGCTATCATTGCAACAAGACTTTTGGGTTTTTGTCTTTGCGGAAGACTTTTGGTAGCCAGTATAGCAGTCCATGAGTATGAATGATTTCTAACTTGCATACTTGGGTCCATGCACAAGGTTCTGCCATAGGTATTTTAGAATGGGGTAACTGGTGTGCTGCAGATTTCTGTATTTCTCAACCATAGACATGGTCTTATTTGTCTGTGCTTGGGCATGTGGGACCCTTTCTATGATTGGGCTTAGTAAAATTCAGAATTCAGATTACTTGTATCAGTCTAGGATTTTATTAAAAGATGAGTGGCTGGGGATGCCTGGGTGGCTGAGTTGTTAAGCATCTGCCTTCGGCTCAGGTCATGATCCCAGAGTTCTGGGATCGAGCCCTACGTTGGACTCCCTCCTCAGTAGGGAGCCTGCTTCTCCCTCTCCTACTCCCCTGCTTGTGTTCCCTCTCTCGCTCTGTCTCTGTCAAAAATAAATAAGTAAAATCTTTTAAAAAAAAGAAAAAAGAAGAAGAAGAAGAAGAAAGATGCGAGGCTATCAGTGTTGCAGCATCAATTTGATATGGTCCCTGGCTCTGAGCCCATATTGCTACTTACCACTGAGGTGATTTTGAACAAATTACTTATTCTTTCTTTTTCTACTTCCCCATGGGTAAAATGAGGTTAATAGTATTTACCTCATAGGGTAGTCTTGTGGGGATTTAATTAGTGTATCTAAAGAGTTCAGAATGCAGCCTTGCACCAACAAGTGCTATGTATTACTTCGTACTGTTGTCCATTTGGGCAATTCCTGGAAATCCTTGTACAGCTGTGAGTCTTAGACACACAAAATGCCTAAGATCAAGATAGGGTATTTTTTTTTTAAGTTCTGGGTATTGTAATTAAGCCTTAAATTTTTGTTATTAATAGCTAAAATTTCAGGCAGAAGGTATTGAAAGTTGGGCTTATGAATTTAATGTTCAGTCTAAAGTACATTGTTAGGGTATGTATTGCAGAGTTGATGTATAGAAATGCTCATAATGTCTCTTGCAAACTGTATCTTTTCTTTCCCAGTGACTGTAATATCAGAGTCTTATTTATTCTTCAGTGAAGTGTGAATGTTGTCATAAATCTCTCTCTTTCTCTTTGTCCACAGATTCTGTGAGCTCTTCTGGGCCACAATAGTTACTTCTCTAAGTACAGAAAGGAAACTCGGGGCTTTTCCAATGTGGTGTTAGTTCCTTGTGTTTTTCATTTGGGCAGTCATAGAGAGGGTTGAGTTCCACACACCTGGGCCTTGATATGCTCTGTAGAGGTAATCAACACACTTGAGAGTTTATCTGCTTGTTCCATAGCTACCCCTTTCTGATTGTGGACATGAAGTCAAGTGTTTGCAGTAGATATTTGCTGATACAAGGCACCTTATTTGCTTCTGCTATTCTAGTGTTTTCCAAGAACATTCAGAGCACTTTACAAAATGCAGAATGTTTTCTTTTCTTTTTTTTTAATTATTTTTTTAAGCGGGCTCCACACCCAACGTGGAGCCCAGCATGGGGCTGGAACTCATGACCCTGATGAGATCAAGACCAGAGCTGAGATCAAGAGTCAGAGGCTTAACTGACTGAGCCACCCAGGGGTCCCCCAAATGCAGAATGTTTTCTGTAGGAGAAATCCACTGAGTTTGATCAAGAAAATCCACTTGAAAGGAATTAACTAGCAAGACAATTTCTATTGCTAATAGGATATATAAAAATACATATACCGTTTCTTTAAGGTAGTTTCATTTCTTCAAATAGTTACTAATCAGAAGAGGCTGATTTTGTCGTAAATTTAAGTAAAGGTTGCAGCAGTTAGTTTTGATCTGTGTTGGTCAAAGCTTTAAAATCAAATAGAAAATCTCTGTCTCAGCCTAAGATGATGCTGGGATATCTATTGAGTAGATTTGTTTTCTTCTTCTTGGTCATTTCGCAAAATTCTAAGCAAGAATCAGCCTATACCGTTGTAACATTGGAATATTTAATTTGAAGTATTTAATAAGTCTGAAGTCACGGTTTTATTATTATCATAAGAAAACATTTCAGACCATTCATTCCATGTGACAAGGAATCCAACCCATCTCACCAAATTTGGTCTGTTTTTTAAGTTATATTTTCTGTTGCTCTAGTTTTTTGGGGTTGTTGTTTTTTTGGTGTTTTTTTTTTTTTTTTTTTTTTTTTTTTTTTTTTTTTTTTTTTTTTTTGGTTTTTTTTTTTTTTTTTTTTTTTTTTTTTTTTTTTTTTTTGGTCTCTGATACTTTGATTTAATAATACTTAGTTTCCCGTTGTTATATATACTCTGTGCTCAAAATTGGCCTGGTGCCTGTGTTGTTTCTCTTCCCCTGAGTTTTATTTCTCATCTGAACAAATTGCATCTTTTTCTTGCTGTTCGTTTGCACAGCATCACTCCTAAAGATGAGCTTCTTTATCCTGCGAGGCAGTGGAGGAAGCATGGAAGTCATTTGTGAGCATTGCATTGCTAAGTGTGTTTTTGTTGTCATGTGGTGCCAGTATCCGGGAAATTAAAGGATGGTTTCACATTAGAACTCAGCAGCCTGTAAATCCCATGAGCTCCCATTCTCATGGGTCATGAGAGTTGCAAATGATACTTGCTTAGGGGAAAGGTGAAGGGTATTCCATAACTCTAATGGTTTATACAATTCTTGAACATGTACTTACTGCTAACAACTGCTGTCTCTCCCCCAGCCTACTCTACTGCCAATCTTTGTGCACAAGCACAATTTTGGACCCAGCTATTTGTACTTACTTATGCTTTTACACCTTCTTCCTTTCATAAAGATTTAAGCTGGTTTATGACTTGAGTTGAAACAAGGAAAAAAAGAGGAGACCTGAAATGGTCTGTCCCCTGCCAACCAGAAGCCTCCTGTGGTATCCAAACAGAATAGTTGCCTCAGTCTGTCAGCACTTCTGTCTTTGAAGGTGGTTTCTGCTTGAAAAGTGGTGACTATTAGCATAGCTTTGGGATAATTGCTTCTCCTTCCTCTCTCGGGATACATTTTTTTTTTTTTTTCTGGATACTTTCCTGTTCTTGTTGACTTTGTTTTTCCAGAAGATTCAGCCTGTGGTGAAATGTTCTGGGTCCCCACTTGAACTTTCTGTGGGATTACCTAACTCTGGGGTACCCTCACCAGACCATCAGTGCTAAAGAGGGCAAATCTTCTTGGTTTTAGAAAATGCCATTTTGGAGTGACTTTCAAAGCCCAGAAACATCCAGATTTTCCTTCAGTACTTTTTTCTGTTTGGGGTAGTGGCTTTGCCTAGTATAGGGGAGGGAGGGCCTAGTTGGGAGGGCTTGTGTTAAGGGGTTCAGAAACAGGGGATTTAAGTGTGTCTTTTGTGTTTGCAAGGCACTAACACCACTCCCGTCTGTATTTAAATGCTGTCCCCAGGTTACGACTATGGCTATGTCTGCGTGGAGTTTTCACTCTTGGAAGATGCCATCGGATGCATGGAGGCCAACCAGGTTGCTTTATACTTCGGTCAAATGATGCTGGAAGGATATATTTTTTATGTATGGGGAGGGAGGGTTTCAAATGATTGAACTTTGGAAAGGTACCAGAAATCTCTATTTGGAGCATACTGCATTCCAATCAGAAAGAAGTTGTGAGGCAAGACTCTAGAAGAAGCTGGGAAGGTTTCTCTACAAGTAGAGTTATTGGACACAAGTGTATTTTAAAAACTAGAGCCCAGTTGCAGTTGGACTAGATGACAAAGACGATATATGGGGAAAATGACAGGTTTGGAGTGTGACGGATGCTGAGATCCTAATGTAAAGAATGATCCTTGACTGTCGCATCTCAAGGATCTGCCTGGCACAGGAATTCTAGGTCAGTACTTATATCCAGACCTAGGGTGAAGACCACTGATGGCAACTCCTGTGGCACTCAGGTCCTGCCCGCATGTGCTGCTTTCTCAAGAGGGCCATCAGGGAGGAGAGAGGAGTGGCTTGTTCATGTGTATTGCATTCATCATGGCTCTTTATAAATTGGAGTTTTGTACTCAAGTTCTTGGCTGTATATAGTCAGAGCTGGTGAATCTGAATCTATACTTACCTTACGTTTGAAACATCTAGATGTATTGCCACCTAGAACTGTCACGTGGACTTTTAATTGAACCTTACCTGGTAGTTTTGAAAGGAATTATGAAGTAGAAAGAATCCTTCTTGTCATGGTATTTCTTTGGGGAAAGTTATTTTCTTTGTGGTGTCTTAGTTCCTTCATCTGTCAGGTGGGAGATAGAAACTTAATGATACAGTTTGATTTTTATGTACCCACTGCTTACACTTAACTGTGAATGCAGTGTGCCCTTAAGGGTAAGAGCCCTAAGGCTCTGCCAGAAAAGAGTAATATTACATGAGAACTCTACCTCTTTTAGAGCCTGATGCCCTTTCATCAGCTTTGTTCCATTCAGCATGGCTCATTACTTAACCTTCTCCCTTCTTTGGCCATGTTCTCCCCTTATGGGTATGGAAATGACATGCTGTAAATCCTTTGGGAACAAGCACTAATTAGAGGATATTTGATCTATCCATACCTATTGTTAGTAGGATAAATACTGTTATATCCTCAGAGAATGACTAGATTAAGGCCATACCTCCTTGACAGAGTTCTTGTTGACTGATTTGTTCGCTGTCCCATCATTAACCCAGTCACTTAATAGATATTAATTATGTGTCAGAAACTGCCAGCTACCAATATTTTGAGAGAAGAGTGAAGGTCCCAAACTTTATGCTTCTGGTTGATTCCATTCTGACTGTCCTAATAAAACACTCATGTAATTCATGAACATCTTGTAATCAGTAAATAATCATTAAGTCCTGTCCTACTGTACTAAATCATACTGTGAGTGGTGGAAACATAAACAGGAGAGCCATGGCACATGCCATGCCATTCTCTTTTGTACCATTCTCCGAACTGTGTCTTTCTCTTAGAGGGGTGTTACTTTTTATCAGCGCTATTTGATCTTCGATCAATCATAGAAAATAACAATATTGTGTTTTAACTGCCTCTCCCTCTGTCCCAACAAAAAATCCTGTCTGAAGTTTCTAGTCCCTTAAGAGAAGGGTTAAATAAACTAGGACAGCCTTCTTTAAAAAGGTTTATCCTAGGTAGGGTTTCTTTTGGAGCCATATCTGGAAAAATGTTCATTTACACAAGCAGTATTGAGGGGGTATGGCCTTTCAACATCTCTGCTCCCACCCTCCCCACACATTCTGTGAACATTCTTAGGGCTCCCAGATCCTTGTTGACTGACTACTACCTGGTGAATGAGACACCAGAACAAAGCACGAACTGGGCCAAAATTCTTTCGGGGTGAAATAGGATGCTTTGACAGGTAGCTATCCTTACGCATATGTACCATAAGGTACTCTGTGTCAAGTACAAATAAGAGCCTCTGTCTTCCAGGAGCTTAGACCAAGAAAGGTGACAGACATTATGTGGTATTCATAGATCCTATGGAGCGTTCTCTCAAATTCCAAATTTTTGTATGATCTCATTTTTAATATTCACTGGAATAATTCCTTAAGAAGGTAGCACCATATCCTTAATCAGTCAGCCTCCTTTTGTAGCTTTTTATTCTTCCCTTAGTCATGGGACACAGGGCATACTGCTAGCACTGCCACACAACAGAATTCTCTCCCTGAACTGTATAGATTTCTTGATCCACTCAGCATCCTTCTCATAATTTTTGCCACAACTCAGGATGTGTGCAAGTCATTCTGATGGAAAGATTTTTGAGATTGAGATCTCTAGGGGAATCTAGGTAGCGCGGCATAGCAAAGAGGAGTGTAGCTTCTGCAGCCAGGTGTTACTTCCTAGCTGGGTTGTCTCTGGCAGGTTTCTTTACCTCCCTCAGCCTCAGTTCCCTCTGTTACCAGTACCTCATCAGGCTTTGGTGTGGACAACATGAGATCATACATTTGTGAATGCCTGCTCCGTGTCAGGCACCTTTCTAGATGCTGGAGATGGTTCAGTAAACAAGACATTATAGAACTTCTGTCTTAGTGATAAGAGACAGGGCATAAGCAAGTAGACAAATTTAAAACAATATAATATATGATAGTGCTGAGTTCTGTAAAGATAATGCATGATGGGGACAATTTTATATGGGGTGGTCAGGGAAGCTTCTTGAGGAGTGACATGACATTTGGTGAATAATGTGTACAGAACACTTAGCTTAGGATCTGGTACCTAGTAAGCACTGCCTTCTGCATGTCAGTAATTTCCAACATAATTCTAGGAAAATAAATTTATTTTTATATCTGGATGTTCCTTAAGGGAATGGATGTGGTTCAGTCTCCCAGTAACAGTACAAAATCTTATGAGAGGTGTAAGAATGTGAGAGAAGTCCTTCTCAGAGTGCATAAAGCAGGTGTTTATGGAAGATGCATGTCTTTGTCTATTCATTCATTTTCCTACCCTCCAGGTTTTACTTATAGACCAAATTGGTACAGATTCTGAGTCACCATCTGCTGGACACCTGTCAGTAGAATCTGTGTATATGATTCTGAGGAGGTTTCTGTTGAATGCTTTAGTTTGAATTTTTTTATTTTTTAACAATTCTTTGCTTATCCTGACTCTTGATATGAAATGTCTTTTTATTTATCATTGACAGTTCTGAGTCTAGGGGAAGGGAATAAAGGAGGCTTCTGCCAGTTTACTTTGTCAAATATTGCGGGATATATGTGCCGTAGAGGGGTTGTCCTGGTTGATGACCAAGGCCTCTCTAGCCCCTTTCCAGTGCCTTCATGGAGGCGTCAGACAGTAGGACACTCGACAGCAGTACTGAGCATTGTGGCCGAGAGGACTCCTTAGGGCAAAACCTAGCCAGCAGCTGTCTGTCTGGGCAGTTCATTTCCAGCAGAGGTCTGTCAGTATACTTTCACTGTCTCTGTCTAGAAGTAGAAAGCCAGCAAACACCGTGAGGAAGGGTTTTTATTCTACCTCTATGGGAAAGGGGTTTCTGGCAGCATCATATACCCTGGGCTTTCTTTGTTGTCCAAGTCCCTGCAGTTTGAGGGTGAATATTATCTCTTTTTGCTGTATGTGCCATTGCACTGGACTTAGGGGAGTGAGAAGCATTATATTAGAGGATCGATCCCTTTCAGTGGTTGCCCAGTTGTGAGTACTAGCTCTTTCAAGCTCTTGTCAGTTCTACAGAAATTAGCATTTTATTTTCTTCTGTTTGCAGGTGTGATGTTTGTGGTCTCTTCCCATTCAACCAAATGTTTACTAAAATGCCCTTATAAAGGATAGCTCTGGAAGAAGAATTCATTTCTCTGGAAGTTTTACTCAAGAGTCTTAGCATTGGTGACCTTAATCATGGGTCACCAAAATGACGGGGCTGTGTGACAGAATCAGCCTGACTTCATAAAGTGGAAAGAAAAGATGCCATTATCACCTAACATGAAAATTCTTTCAGACACTGGCCTTTGCTCGTGCAGAGGGGAATGAAATTTTATGAAATGGTGTTTTATGTATCAACAAAATTAAGAGAATTTGGGTTTTTGAAGCTATCAGGGTGTCCAGGGTGGTTCTGAAGATAATGTGAAGGAACCCAAATCTGAAATGGTATCTGTCTTTTGACTAAAATGAGATCAACAGGAAAAGCTTATGTTTGGGGGGATGGGAAGACTATTTGTGAGGCCGTGGTGGAAAAAATAGGTGAAGACCTAGTTTGTTGGAATGTTAATCAGGTTGATAGCATTACTGTATGAAACACTTAAGTATTTAAGTTGTATGCAGTCCAAGTAACAACATAAACAGTAATCTTTATAAATTCCTGTGAGGTTTGTTGCCTAGACGCACACCCCAAAACTATTTCACTGAAGAGAATGTGGCACCCCAGCCAGGGCTCAGCTGTATGACTTGTGTCTTGAATTATGCCATTCTTCCTGGAAACTTCAGTTTCAGTACCTTTTCTGATTGCCCTCTGTAGAGGTTATTGGTGGGAAATAGAAAGGCAAATGCAGGGGCGCCTGGGTGGCTCAGTGGGTTAAAGCCTCTGCTTTCGGCTGAGGTCATGATCCCAGGGTCCTGGGATCGAGCCCCACATTGGGCTCTCTGCTCCGTGGAGATCCTGCTTCCTCTCTCTCCCTGCCTGCCTCTCTTGCCTACTTGTAATCTCTGTCTGTCAAATAAATAAATAAAATCTTAAAAAAAAAAAGAGAGGCAAATGCATTCTAAAATGAGTGTAAATCAGTAATTACTGAAGATTCTTGTTAGTGGGATTTAAGAGAATTACCTGTCTAGTAATTGAGACTTGACTGACATAAGGCAGTATATCTTAGTAATTAAATACTTGGAGGCAGACTGCCTGGGGTTGCATTCCTGTCCCATTACCTTTCTCTGTGTGATTTGGACAAGTAGCTTAACATTTCTGTGTCCCAGTGTCCTCTCATGCATCTAGGGATTAAATGAGTTAATGCATGGAGGGTGATTAGGACTGGGCCTGGCACACAGTGAGCACTGAGTCTGTATTTGTTATTATCACAACTTTGCATCTGACTGGAACAAGAAAGTCTGAAGTTACAGCAGCTTCAGTTTTGGCTTCATGGGGTATCTGGCTAAAAAGGGATTTGGTGGCAGTATGCAGGAGGATTATTTTTGTATCAACAGTATTTCCCATTTAGTCTGTCGACTGGGACTGATTCTCAGGGGGCTGCTTCCAGGTCTCTCTGGGAGCTTCTGCTGCATTAGCTGTTGAATCTTAAATTCTCCCAAGGAAAAGAGCCAGACACACCACTTGGGGGACGTGGAGTATGGTTGACCACACTAAAAATCTAGCCTGCAGCTTTTTTTTTTTTTTAATATTTTATTTATTTACTGGAGAGAGAGAAAGTGAATGAGAGAGGATAAATGGGGGAAGGGGCAGGGGAGAATCAGGCTCCCCGCTGAGCAGGGACCCTCATTCAGGGCTCCAATCCCAGGAACCTAGAATCATAACCTGAGCCAAAGGCAGAAGCTTGACTGACTGAGCCACCCAGGCACCCCAGCCTGTGGCCTTAAAACCCTAAGCTCTGATGACCAGCCTCTGGCTTTACCGTATCTCAGACTTTTATAATAATTGTAAGAAGTGCTCTCAACTGGTTTCAGTTTAATTTTCTTGAATCATTTGGCAGTTTTTTGTTTTGTTTTGTTTTAAGAGCGAGTGTAGGCATATGTGAGTGGGGATTGTGGGTAGTGGGGGAGAGAATTTTAAGCAGGATCCATACCCAGCATAGAGCCCAGTGCAGGGTTCGGTATCATAACCCCAAGATCATGACCTGAGCCAAAATCAAGAGTTGGGCACTTAACTGAACCACGCAGGCACCCCTCATTTGTCAGTTTTAAGGGACAACTACTTGTGTGTCTCCTGTGGTGAGGTTTATGATTTTTGTCATGCATATATATCATGGTTATTTCTCTGGATTGAAGTAATTTAGTTCTTTTTTCTTTTTAAAGATTTTATTTATTTGACAGAGAGATAAAGAGACAGCACAGTAGGCAGAGCGACAGGCAGAGGGAGAGGAAGAAGCAGGCTCTCCGCTGAGAGGGAGCCCAATATGGGGGTCATTCCCAGGACCGTGGGATCATGACCTAAGCTAAAGGCAGCCACTTGACTGACTGAGCCACCCAGGTGCCCCTGGTTCTTAATTTGTTCTAAATTGGAAATATGCCTATGTATTTCAGTCTTTGATGTTGTATCTCCTCTTTCACCTGGCATTTTAGTTAATGTCTGTACTTTTTATAAAAATGGGGTTATGTGAAATGCAAATTTTCAGTCTTTGGGCCTTTTGGAACTTGATTACACACAGTTATTGAAAAAAAAGCAGAATATGTATAATTCTTTTTTTTTTTTTTTTAGATTTTATTTATTTATTTGACAGACAGAGATCACAAGTAGGCAGAGAGGCAGGCAGAGAGAGAGGGGGAAGCAGGCTCCCTGCCGAGCAGAGGGCCCGATACAGGGCTCGATCCCAGGACCCTGAGATCATGACCCGAGCTGAAGGCAGAGGCTTTAACCCACTGAGCCACCCAGGCGCCCCGAATATGTATAATTCTAATTAACTGTTGAAGGGCTATACAAAGACATGGTTCAGTTGATGATCTTTATTAAAACTTTGGTTTATGATTTTGCACATATCCAAGCAGTGTGTAGGGTGTTAGGAGCACTGAGAGGTTTAGAATTCCAGCTTTGTCACTTCCTAGTTCATTTGTAACTTTTCAGTTTCAGAGTCTTATCTGTAAAATGGAAGGGTAATCATAGTTCCCACCTCAGAGCATTTGTGACATTAGAGCAATGTATGTGGAGCACTTGGTACAGTGGCAAGCCTGTGGCAGGTGCTTACTACCAGAAGAGGTACCGAAGAGAGTGATTCTATAACATTGGACTGTGCTTGGTTGTCTTTTTTTTTTTTTTTTTTTTTTTTACCTTGACTGCTTATTCAGCTCTTGGGACTCTGGGATGCCTGAGAAGTGGTCGTGCTGCTTTGGGTGGCAGCTAGATCTTTGCAGCCAGTCCTGATAGTGCTGTTGCCCATTGTCTCTGTCATGAGATGGGGCTGCCTGGACTCAAAGGGGAAAAGGCTGGGCTGCATCTGTCCCAACAGTGTCTGCGGGATGAGTGCACAGGCATGCAGTCATGTGAGGGAAGAGGATCATGGCCATGCCAGCACTCCTGGGGGTGGGGATCCTTGTTTCTGAGCCTAGCGTTGCTGGTAGTTCTCCTATGACAAAATTCTCTTAGGCTAACTGGGGCATTCAGTGTTATTAGACATCTTATCCATCTGAGCTGAACTTGGAGGTTATTTTTTTTTTTTAAGATTTTATTTATTTAATTTTTATTTATTTATTAGTGAGCAGAGTGAGAGGGAGAGAGAGAGTGGGAGTGCGTGTGTGCACAAGCACGAGTTGGCGGAGAAGGGCAGAGGCAGAGGGAGAAGCAGACTCCCCCCTGAGTAGGGAGCCCAACTTGGGGCTCAGTCCCAGGACCCTGGGATTGCGACCCGAGCCAGAGGCAAATGCTTAACTGACTGAGCCATGCATGCACCCCCTGAGCTTGGAGGTTATAACGTGTCTTTGTGTCTCATTCTCCCCATACCAAATGTTCAGCTGCTGCTGTTTCACCTTTTAACTCATTTATGAATGAGATAGATATTATATATAACACGTATGTATTTCTTGTTAAGAGTGTTGATGGTATGATTTTGAAAATCATGGATAAATTTATCTAGATTAATAATTGCTCTTAATGTTGAAACATGAGATTTAGCAATGCTAATGTTATATACTAATAATGTATTTTTTTCCAAAATCTGTGACTAAGTGTAATTTGTGTTTAATCTGTATAAATGCTGTTTCCAAAGGGAAATAAACAGGAGAGAAAGAAAATTATCACAGAAAGTAGATTATTGGGGGGCACCTGGATGGCTCAGTCAGTTGAGTGTCTGATTTTGGCGTAGGTCATAGTCTCAGGGTAATGAGACTGAGCCCTGCATCAGCCTCCATGCCCAGTGTGGAGTCTGCTTGTTCCTCTTCTTCTGTTCCTCCCCCCGCTCGCACTCTCACTCTCTCTCCATTTCTCTCTATAATAAATAAATAAAATCTTAAAGAAAGAAAGAAAGTAGATATTGGTTACCAGCCACTTAGGGAGAAGTGCTCTCAAGGGGGAATAGTGAGTGACTGCTAATGGGTAATAGGGTCTTTTTTTTTTTTTTTTTTTAAGATTTTATTGGTTTATTTGACACAGAGAGAGAGATCACAAGTAGGCAGAGAGGCAGGTGGGGGGGAGGCAGGGGGAAGCAGATTCCCCACTGAGCAGAGAGCCCAATGCGGGCCTTGATCCCAGGACCCTGAGATCATGACCTGAGCCGAAGGCAGAGGCTTAACCCACTAAGCCACGCAGGTGCCCAATAGGGTCTCCTTTGAAGGTGATAAAATGTTCTAGAACTAGATAGTAGTGTTCGTTGACCAACTTTGTGAATATACTAAAACCCACTGCATTGTAAAAAAGCACAATAAGACAAGTGAATTTTATGGTATGTGAACTGTATCTCAGTTTAAAAAAAAAAAAAGTTTTTAGGGGCGCCTGGGTGGCTCAGTTGGTTGAGCAACTGCCTTCGGCTCAGATCATGATCCCAGCATCCTGGGATCGAGCCCCACATCGGGCTCTCTGCTCAGCAGGAAGCCTGCTTCCCTCTCTCTCTCTCTCTCTGCCTGCCTTTCTGCCTACTTGTGATCTCTGTCTGTCAAATAAATAAATAAATAAATCTTTAAAAAAAAAAAAAAAGTTTTTAAACTTAGCATGGAAATTAGTTCAAGGTCCCAGTCCAGTGGGAATGAGTCCAGGTCTAAAATAAAACACAGGGTCATTTACCCCCCAGGAAAAAAAAAAAAAAGTGTCAATTTGTCTGGAAGCTAGAACTTTAGAACTTCAGTCTTAAAATGTAAGAAGAATTTTTTTGCTAATGCTGTCTGCTTACCATGGAAGAACACTTAAGCTGAAAATCTGGAAGATGATGGTTAGAATTGAATAACAGACCACATTTGAAGTGGCCACGTGGCTTGTGCACAGTAGTTGCTCAGTAGAGTTGAGTGGGCTTTCTGCTTTAGTATCCATACAGTTAGAAAATTAATAAGAACTATTTGAAGTAGATTTTAAATAAAAACACCACTTAGGAGATCCTTGGGCTACTTTTTAGAGGCGATATTGCTGTAATTGGATGGTTAGTAGGTACCAGTGTAGATCTTTCCTATTTTCCTGGAATTGTTAACCAAAGCTCAAAGCAGGGGTGGGCTGGTGGGGTGGGGGAGACAGGGAAAGGGGGGCAACCAGTTCACTGCTGGGATAGGTTCCTTCTCTGTATATCTTTCTTAGAAGCTTCTTTCCAGCAGCATTGACATTGTGGCTGTCATCTTTATAGGACAAGGTCTTTTTTTTTTTTTTTTTAAGAAAAAAAATTACTGTGATAATTTACGGATCTTGGAATCTACCCATTTTAAGTGTACAGTTCAACAGTTCTTAGTTAATTTACTGAGTTGTGCAGCCATCATCATCATCTAGTTTTAGACATCTTCATTACTCCAATAAGATCGTTGTTTGAGCCTTTTTTTTTTTTTTTGAAAGAGAGAGAGCGCATGGGTGTGCACACCACAGGCAAGCAAACAGGGACGGGGCAGAGGGGAAGAGAGAATCCCAAGCAGGTTCCATGCCTAACATGGACCTAGACATGGGGCTCGATCCCACAACCCTAAGATCACAACCCAAGCTGAAGTCAGGAGTCAGACACTTAACTAACTGAACCACTCAGGGCTCCCCTGAGGTTCATTTAAAAAAAAATAATTTCAGACTTACTGAAAAGTTGCAAAAACAATGCAAAGAATACCTATACACTTTGTACCCAAACTCATCAAATGTTAACACTTTACCAAATTTGAATGCAGAGATTTTTGAATAGTAGTGTCCCCTTCTCTTGGAAAGAGGCATCGTTTGACTTGTCCTTCCACCAGGCTCTCCTTTGGTGGTTAGAGGGCCTTGTTGGTAGGGGAAGGTATGTGAATGTCTTGGGGGTTGGGTGGATGTTTTGGAAGATGTTTGATGCTTAAGCTATCTTGTTAGTGCTCCCAAGAGGGTCCCCTGCTGGGTAAGGGCTGAGTTTGGGATTGAGGTTGAGGGATGGGAAGTAGGGACAGATTCAAACTTCCCTCTCCTGGGCACTGTGGAGATTTGTGGGTTTTCAATAAACCAGCAAAAGTGTTCCCTCATGAGAGAACTGGCATTTGGATGCCTGATACTCAAAGAGACTATGTGCTAGTCGCATTAAACCAAGAAGCAACAGCAGCGGGGGGAAAGGGGACACTGGCCTGATAATGTTTTTGTAAGACAGTAGTTCTTAACAGTGGGGGGACAAAGGGGGAAGCAGTTTTTTTTTTTTTTAATATTTTATTTATTTGACAGAGATCACAAGTAGGCAGAGAGGCAGGCAGAGAGAGAGAGAGGAGGAAGCAGGCTCCCCGCTGAGCAGAGAGCCCGATGTGGGGCTTGATCCCAGGACCCTGAGATCATGACCTGAGCTGAAGGCAGAGGCTTAACCCACTGAGCCGCCCAGGCGCCCCGGAAGCAGTTTTGACACCCTCTTCTCCCTTTCCTAACCACTGGACATTTGGCAATGTCTGGAAACATTTTTGTTGTTGCTACTGGCATCTAATGAGTAGAGGCCTGGGATGCTGCTAAACATCCTACAATGCACAGGACAGCCCCCATATAAAGAATTATCTGCTGCCAAATGTCAGTAGTGCTGATGTTGAGAAACCCTGGTATAAAGGGATAGGAGTTGTGGTTAGTCAAAGAGAATGATCCATTTTGCCATGGGTTGTCTCTTTATGAATCATCTTTCTCCTTGCCTTCTTTCTGGTCCTAACAGTGGAGAGTGGTGGGTGGGGTTAGAAGTGTAGCAAGAGTACAGACACTGTTCCTGGCCCCCACTCCAGAGTAGCAGTCCCAGGCCTAGCTTGTGCCCTTGGGAGAGGAGTTTTATAATGAGACCTGTTTGGGGCACCTGGGTAGCTCAGTTAAACATCTGCCTTTGGCTCAGGTCATGATCCTAGGATGCTGGGATCGAACGATTCCTTGGGCTCCTTGCTAAGTGGGTAGCCTATTTCTCCCTCCCCGTTTCCCTCTGCCTGCCTCTTTGCCTATTTGTGCTCCTCTCTCTCTTTCTCTCTCTCAATCTCTCTCCCCCTCCCTCCCTGTCACATAAATATATAAAATCTTAAAAAGTGGTGGTGGGATGCCTGGGTGGCTCAGTCCGTTATATGTCTGCCTTTGGCATAAAAATACATTATATGTTTATAAAAAATTAAAAAATTATTTTAAAAATGTAGGAAGTCAAATAAAACAATGTATTTAAATATTTAAAAAAAAATGTCTGCCTTTGGCTCAGGTAAAGATCCTACGGTCCTGGGGTCAAGAGTCCTGGATCATGCTCCTTCCTCAGTGGGGAGCCTGCTTCTCCCTCTGCTTGCCACTCCCCCTGTTTGTGCTCTCTTTCTCTCTCTCTCTGACAAATAAATAACTTTTTTTTTTTTTAAGATTTTATTTATTTATTTGACAGACAGAGATTACAACTAGGCAGAGAGGCAGGCAGACAGAGAGGAAGGAAAGCAGACTCTTTGCTGAGCAGAGAGCCCGACGCGGGGCTGGATCCCAGAACCCTGGGATCATGACCTGAGCCGAAGGCAGAGGCTTTAACCCACTGCGCCACCCAGGTGCCCCTCTGACAAATAAATAACTTAAAAAAAAAAAAAGAATGAGACCTTTTTGTCAAATAACCAAAGGTGATTTTTAGACTCAGCCTGAGACTTGACTAAGGTATTTAGTTATTCAGAAGACATACCTGTGGGATATGGCAGAGGTAGGGGCCAGCAGATTATACATGAGACCAGTGGTCCAACTCCTGAGCTAAAGAGCCCAGCAGATTATACACATTTGGTAGTAGTTACTAGAAAAACCAAATAAGTTGAGAGTTCTCTAAACAAATTATACTTCATAGGTCAGTTTTCCAGGGAATATTTTAAATGTGGGTACTGATTTTCATAGCCCTTAGTTAAAATGTATCAGACATTTGAAGTCTCCTTGGAACATCTTTTCATTTAGCTTTATTTTAGAGGAAGATTTTATAGAGCCAAGTAATTGGACCCAGCAGTTTTTAGTTTGAGGCTAAACTCAAAGTAAAAAATGCATATATTTTATCTTAATATAAGAGCACTTTGCTGTAAATGGGACCTACTCTGTTGGGTAATACTGATTGATCCATCTAGAATCCCATTGGAAATACCAGCTTCTATTAACATGCTGAATATGGAGCACCTCCCACGTGCAAGGACCTAAGTTAGGTAGTATACATTTAATAATGAATAAAATGGACACATTTCCATATGTTCCAATGGAATGAGACTATTTAAAAGATTTTTAATTTTTAGGGACACCTGGGTGGCTCAGTGAGTTGAGCTTCTGCCTTCATCTCAGGTCATGATCCCAGAGTCCTGGCATTGAGCCCCAGGTCAGTCTTCCTTTTCAGCGGGAAGTCTGCTTCTCCTCCCTCTGCTCCTCCCCCTGCTCATGTTCTCCCTCTCACTCGGTCACACTCTCTGTCTCAAATGGCTAACTGGAATCTGAAAAAAAAAGTTAACTTTTTTGTTTTGTTTGTTTGTTTGTTTTTAAAGATTTTATTTATTTATTTAACAGAGATCACAAGCAGGCAGAGAAAGAGAGAGAGGAGGAAGCAGTCTCCCTGCTGAGCAGAGAGCCTGATGCGGGGCTCGATCCCAGGACCCTGAGATCGTGACCTGAGCCGAAGGCAGAGGCTTTAACCCACTGAGCCACCCAGGCGCCCCAGTTTTTAACTTTTAAAAAATTTTCATTTTGGGAATACCTGGATGGCTCAGTCGGTTAAGCACCCAACTCTTGATTTTGGCTCGGGTCATGATCTCAGGGTCATGAGATCAAGCTCTGTGTCAGGCTCGGCACTGGGTATGGAGCCTGCTTAAGATTATCTCTCTGCCCCTTTCCACCCTCTCTCCTCTCTCTCTCTCTCCTTTAAAAAAAACCCCGCAAAACCCAACTTTTCATTTCGGAATAATTTTCAGACTTTAAAAAGGGTACAAAATGTGTGTAAAGAATACTCTTTACTTTTGGGGGCCCCTGGCTGACTCATTCGATAGAGTCGATCCTTGATCATGGACCCCAGATCCTTGGGGTCATGAGTTGAAGCCCCGTGTTGGGTGTAGAGATTACTTAAATAAATAAACAAATAAGTAAAGTCAAAAAAAGAGGGGCAGAATACCAGGGGTGCCTGAGTGGCTCAGTCAGCTGAGTGTGTCCGGCTCTTGATTTTGGTTCATGTCATAAAGTCCACGATCAAGACCCACATTGGCCTCCACACTCAATTGGGGAGTCTGCCTGAAATTCTCTCTTTCCCACTGCCCCTCCCCCAACTTGCACACACACATTCTTTTTCTACAATAAATAAATAAAATATTTAAAAAACAAAAAGGAATACCAGATACTCTTCACTCGTACATTTCTTTCTTATTTTTTTAAAGGATGTTTTTATTTATTTGAGACACACCTGGGTAGCTCAGTCAGTTAAGCACCTGCCTTTGGTTCTGGTCATGATCCCAGAGTCCTGGGATCAAGTCCCACATCAGACTTCCTGCTCAGTGGGGACTCTGCTCCTCCCTCTGCCTGCTGCTCCCTTTCTCTCTCTCTCTCTGACAAATAAATAAAATATAAATAAATTAAGTATTTATTTATTTGAGAGAGAGGGAGAGAAGCAGACTCCCTATTGAGCATGGAGCCTGACGGGGCGCTCTACTCAGACCCTGAGACCATAACCTGAGCCAAAATCAAGAGCTGGATGCTTAATCCACTGAACCACCCAGGTACCCCCACTGGTACATTTTATAGTATAGTCATCAAAACCAGGAAGTTAACATAGATATGATTATTATTTACAGAACTTTAACACATTTTGCTGGTTGTCCGACTGGTTTAGGGTGCAGTCCAATATCACATGTAGTATTCAGTTGTCCTGTCCCTTTTTTCTCTGTGACAGTTTCTCAGGCTTTGTCTCTCATAAGCTTGACTTCTTAAGAGTACTGGCAGTCATATTATTGGACATCTTCTGTTTGGATTTGTCTTGTGATTAAATTTAAGTTACGCATTTTTAGCAAGAATACCACAGGCATGATGTGGGGTCCTTCCATTACTAGTGCTGTTAACGTAATCCACTTTGGTAAGGTGGTGTTTCTCCACTGTTAAGTTACTATTTTAGGTGTAGTTAACTTAATAATTAGTAATTACTAAGTATCCTGTGGGGGCATATTTTGAGATTATATAAATGTCCTGTTTCTCAGCACACCTTTTTCACTTAATTTTAGCATCCATTGATGACCTTTTATTTTTATGATTTTTATTTGTCAATTTTAGAGATAGAGATCACGAGCAGGGGGAGGGGCAGAGGGAGAGGGAAAAAGAGACATCCCAAGCAGACTCTGAACTGAGCATGGAGCCAGCAAGGGGCTCGGTCCCATAATCCTGAGATCACGACCTGAGCCAAAATCAAGAGTCGGACACTTAACCAACTGAGCCACCCAGGCGCCCCATCCACTGATGAGTCTTGTGTGTAACACTTACTACTGTGGGCTTTGTGTAATGGTAATTTGCTATTTCCATCAGTTAGAATTCTATGAGGAAGAGCCATCCCTTCTACCTTATTTATTTAGTGAACAGAGCTAAAAAATATGTCATATATATTAAAAACCATGATTTCATGATAATTCCAATTCCAGTCCAGTATCACAAAGTTCATCCAGCTTTACCCCAATCTTAATTATAGTTCCCTTCCCTAGCAGGGAAAACCCTAGGTCTCATTATCTACAGTGTATTTACTTATTTCCTCAGTCCTAGAGTTTACATAAAGTAGTTTCAGAATTGTTCATTTGTACCCCCATGAAAAACAGTACAGGAGGCGACAGTACAGTACTTTTTGTCTTCAGCCTGTGAGTATATAATCAAAATTGTTTTCCAGAGTTACTTACTTTAGTTCCTCACCACCACACCTGCTCTTCAGTGTGGCTGTTATTCACTCTGTAGAAAAAGTGGAAAACACAAGTTAGAGGAAAGAGTTAACATCTCCAGTAAACTCTGTACTGCTATTACTTTTTGTTTTTTCAGTTTTCTTTATCAAGTTAAAGAGTTTCCCACCTGGGACGCCTGGGTGGCTCAGTTGGTTAAGCGGCTGCCTTCGGCTCAGGTCATGATCCCAGCGTCCTGGGATCGAGTCCCACATCGGGCTCCTTGCTCGGCAGGGAGCCTGCTTCTCCCTCTGCCTCTGCCTGCCACTCTGTCTGTCTGTGTTCACTAGCTCTCTCTCTCCCCCTCTCTCTGACAAATTAAAAAAAAACACACACAAGAAAAAAAAAAAGAGTTTCCCACCTATTCCTAGTTTGCTGAGAGTTTTTATTATTTTTTAAAAATATTTTATTTATTTATTTGACAGAGAGAGAGATCACAAGTAGGCAGAAAGGAAGGGGTGGGGGGAAGCAGGCTACCTGCTGAGTAGAGAGCCCGATGTGGGGCTCCATCCCAGGACCCTGAGATCATGACCTGAGCTGAAGGCAGAGGCTTAATCCTGAGCCACCCAGGTGCCCCGAGAGTTTTTATTATGAATGGGTGTTGGATTTTGTCAAATGCTTTTCTGCATCTGATAATATCATGTGATTTTTTTTTCTTTAGCCTGTTCATATGATGATTTACATTAATTGGTTTTTGAACATTGAACCTGTCCTGCATACCTGGAATAAATCCCAGTTGTTGTGGTGTATCATTCTTTTCATACATCATTGGTTTTGATTTGCTATTTTTCTTTTGAAGATTTTGCATTATGATCATCAGAGATAATTGGTCTGTAGTTCTTTTCTTATAATGTGTCTGATTTTGCTATTAGGGTGATGCCTGCAGAGAATGAGTTAGGAAGTATTCTATCTTCTAGAACAGATTATAGAAAATTAGTGTAATTTATCAGTGAACCCATCTGGGCGTGGTGCCTTTGGTTTTGGGAGATCATTAATTATTGATCGAACTTCTTGAATAGGTATAAGCCTGTCCAGATTGTCTTTTCTTTTTTGTGTGAGTTTTGGCAGATTTTTTTTTAATTGGTCCTTTTTATCTAGGTCGTCAAATTTGTGGCCATATAATTATTCATAATATTCCTTTAGTCTTTTAATGTCTGTAAAGTCAGTAGTGATGCCCCTATTTCATTTTTTATATTAGTAACGTGTCTTCTTTCTTTTTTTTTCTTAGCCTGGTTAGATGTTTATCAATTTTATTATTACTTTTTTTATTATGTTAGTCACCATACAGTACGTTAGTTTTTGATGTAGTGTTGCATGATTTATTGTTTGTGTATAACACCCAGTGCTCCATGCAGGATGTGCCCTCCTTAATACTCATCACCAGACTGACCTACCCCCTTTACCCCCCCCCCCCCCCCAAAACCCTCAGTTTGTTTCCCAGAGTCCATGATCTTTTCAAAGAACTAGCTTTTGGTTTCATTGATTTCTTTTTTTTCCCTATTGATGCCTGTTTTCAATTTCATTGATTTCTGCTCTAAATTTTTTAAAGATTTATTTAAGTTACCTCTATACCCATTGTGGGACTTGAACTCACAATGTTAAGATCAGAAGTTGCGTGCTCTTCTGACTGAGCAGACAGGCACCCCTCTGCTCTAACTTTTATCATTTTCTTTTCTTCTACTTACTTTGGATTTAATTTGCTTTTCTTGGGGCACCTGGGTGGCTTAGTCGTTAAGCGTCTGCCTTCAGCTTGGGTCATGATCCCAGGGTCCTGGGATTGGGCCCCACATCAGGCTCCCTGCTCAGCGGAGGGCCTGCTTCTCCCTCTCCCACTCTCCCTGTTTGTGTTCCCTCTCTTGCTGTGTGTGTCTCTCTCTCTCTTTGTGTCAAATAAATAAATAAATAAATAAATCTTTAAAAAGAAAATAATTTGCTTTTCTTTTTCTAGTTTCTTAAGGTGGAAGCTTAGGTTATCGATTTTAGGTCTATAGATTTTTTTCTTATTATATGCATTCAGTGCTATAAATTTCCCTCCAGCACTGCTTTCACTGCAACCCACAAATTTAGTTGTGTTTAGTTTCATTTAGTTCCAAGTTAAAAAAAAATTATCTTGAGAGATTTCTTCTTAGCCCATGTGTTACTTAGAAATGTGCTGTTTAATCTCCGAAGTATTTGAGGATTTATAGCTATCTTTCTGTTACTGATTTTTAGCTTAATTCTTTTGTGGTCTGAGAGCATACATTGTATGATTTTCTATTCTTTTGTTAAGGCATATTATGGCCCCGAATGTTGTCTGTATTAGTGAGTGTTCCACGTAAGCTTGAGAGGGATGTGCATTCTTCTCTCGTTATATGACATATTCTATAAATATTGATTAGACTCCTGTTATTTTGATGTGTGCCTTTTCAGATTTTTCTATGCACATATCATCTATAATCACTATATATACAAAGTAGGATAATCTTGTAAAAAAAATGATTTTAGAACCTTTTTATTTCAAGTATTGTGGACATATTTCCTTATCATTAAACACATTTTTATCATATCATTTTTGCAGTTAAATGCTCTACCACTGAGCTATACCCCCTATCATATCATTTTTGATGGCTCTGTAATGCTTCATAGTATAAATCACCATGATTTAACATCATTTGATGTTTTGAGGTCTGTCGTTATGTTATTAAACAGTGCACTGATGAATGCCCTTATAGCTAAATAGTCACACATCCTTAATTACTTTAAGTGAGTTTCCTCCAGGTAGACTTGACAGATTAAGAGGTAAGGATATTTTATGACTTGGTAAATGTAGTGAGATTGCCATCTAGAAGTGTCCCAATTTATTCTTTTTCTTTTTTACCAGCAGTGTTTGAGTGTACCTGTTCTCCCTGCTTCCCAACCAGTGCCAAATATTAATAACAAAATACTTATACTGGGTAGCGGTATGTGGATATTTGTTATTGTATTCTCTAATTTTCTGTGTGTTTAAAATATTTCATATTTTGGGGGCACCTGGGTGGCTCATTCAGTTGAGTGTCTGACTCTTGGTTTCAGCTCAGGTCATGATCTTGGGGTCTTGACGTCGAGCCCTGCGTGGGCTCTGTCCTCAGCATGGAGTCTGCTTGGGATTCTCTCTGCCTGCCCTTCCCCCCGCTCTCTCTCTCTCATTCTGTCTCTCTATCTCTGTAAATAAATAAATCTTAAAAAAAAATAAAGATATTAATTTCTAGTACTCTCTACACCCAACGTGGGGCTGGAACTCACGACCCCAAGATCAAGAGTTACATGCTCTACCAGCTGAGCCAGCCACGTGCCCCTAAAGAAGTAAAGAAATTTAATACAATTTCAGTGAAGATTCTCAGGTTATAATCATATAAAATGTTAGATAACATTTTTAATAAAATAAGTATTCAAATTCACTTACAGGACCAATGAAATAATTGACGATTGTTATTGTAATTTTGTTCTAAAATGTACTTGTGGCTTAGGATAAGCTTTACTATAAAGACATTATTCACAGATTTGAGGTGGTATATCGTAAGTAAGTTTGATGGCAATTAAAATGATGTGCTTTAGAAAATTGCTGGATGACCTAAAATGGCCCTGTCAGTGAGGGAACTTATAAAGACCTTGAATAAGATAGAAAGGAAAAGGGAATGTCTTTTTTTTTTTCCCTAAAGATTTTATGTATTTGACAGAGAGAGAGGGAATATGAGCAGAGGGAATGGGAGAGGGAGAAGCAGGCTCCCCACTGAGCAGGGAGCCCAATGCGGGTCTTGATTCCAGGACCCTAGGATCATGACCTGAGCTGAAGACAAATGCTTAACAACTGAGCCATCCAGGTGCCCCGAAAGAGCAGTATCTTAAAATCATTCTTTACCCCTTCCTCCCTCCCCCCACTTCTTTCTTCCTTCCTTCCTGTATTGCATACATACGGAAAAGAGCATATTATTAACATTACTGTTCAGTGAATTATCACATACTGTATATACCTGTTGTCTTGATCAGTTTGGGCTGCTGTAACAAAATACCATGGACTTGGTGGTTAAAACAGTAGAAATTTGTTTCTCAAAGTTCTGGATGCCAGAAAGTCTAAAATCAAGGTGCCATCCAATTCATTTCCCTATGAGGGTCTTCTTCCTGGTTTGCAGATGGTTGTCTTCTTGGTGTATCCGCAAATGGTGGAGAGAAAGATACTCTGTTATCTCTTAGAGTAATAATTCTATTCATGAAGGCTCCACCTTCATTACCTAGCTACCTCCCAAAGGTGCCACTTCCAGATAGCATGAGGCTGGGAATTAGGACATCACCGTATAAATTGGAAGGGGGTTGGGGGCCACAAGCATTCTGTCTGTAGCACCTATGTAACCACTGCCCAGATTAATAAACAAAATGTTGCTTTATATGCAGAAGTCCCTCCTGGCCTCTCCTGGTTGTTTTCCTTTCTACCCTTCCCAGAGGTAGTCACTGTTGTTAAGTTCTGATACTGAAGAGTCCTTTCACTTGTTTTTGAGCCTTATGTATATGTAATCACACAGGATGGATTCTTCTCCGTCTATTTGCTTAGTATTGTTTTTTTTTTTTTTAAGATTTTATTTATTTATTTGAGAGAGAGGCAGTGAGAGATCATGAGCGAGGAGAAGGTCAGAGGGAGAAGCAGACTCCCCGTGGAGCTGGGAGCCCGATGCGGGACTCGATCCCGGGTCTCCGGGATCATGACCTGAGCCGAAGGCAGTTGTCCAACCAACTGAGCCACCCAGGCGTCCCTGCTTAGTATTGTTTTTTAAATTCATCTTGTGTATAACTGGAATATGTTCATTTTCATTGTTACACGGTCTTTCAGCATAAGAATATATCACAATGTATTCATCAGTTCCTCTGTTAAAGGACATGTAGGTTGGCTGGAGGGCATTATTTCAAAATTTTGTCTCTTGCTGAATAGGTATATTCATTTCTCTTAATATAAACCCATGAGTGGACTTGCTGGACTTGCTGGATTTTCTGTGTTATCTCCAGTCTGTCACCCAGTAGTTTAAAGTTTCATTGATCTCTGCCTAGCCTAAGGGTCTCAGTCTGTGGAGAACCCTTCTTTTATCATTCAATAGCTGTTGATCCCCCACTGTGTTTAATATGTCTGCCATTGTGTAGGTATTGGGGGTATGGTTGTAATTAAGATCATGTTATTTTATAACTTAAGTGTATAAGACTAATAAATTAAGTATAAATAGTTTATTCACATCCCTGAAAGTTTATTCATTCAAGTTCAGTCAGATTGCTTTTTGGCCATGTTTTTGTTGAGAGAATAGATGTTCCTTTCTAGTTAAAAAATTTTCTAATTTTCCTTTTCTTTTTTTAAGAAGATTTATTTAGGGGCGCCTGGGTGGCTCAGTGGGTTAGAGCCCCTGCCTTTGGCTCAGGTCATGATCCCAGCGTCCTGGGATCGAGCCCGCATTGGGCTTTCTGCTCAGCACGGAGCCTGCTTCCTCCTCTCTCTCTGCCTGCTTCTCTGCCTACTTGTGGTCTTTGTCTGTCGAATAAGTAAATAAAATCTAAAAAAAAAAAGATTTATCTATCTATTTATTTATTGGCGAGCACATGGGCTCTCACTTGAGTGGGGGGAGGGGCAGAGGAAGAGACTCTTCAACCAGACAGCCTGCTGAGCCTGGAGCCTGGCTTGGGACTCAGGGCTGGATCTCACCACCCATGAGATCATGACCTGAGCTGAAACCAAGAGCTGAGCATTCAGCCACCTGAGCCACCCATGTGCCCCAGAATTCTCTAATTTTCAATTATATATGATCATTGGGAACCAGAGCTTTGGGCAAGAATGGGGGTGCGATAAGGAAGATGAACATGGCAGTGGTGGGCGTAGTTAGAGAAGAGGCTGGAGGCAGGCTGCTCCCTGAGAGACTGTGGGGCGGAGGCAGGTTAAGTGAGCCAGTGAGTGGCAGAGAGGGAGGAATGAAATAACTGAATGTCTATGTCCTGGCAATAGTTTTGCAGCCCTGAAACTTCTATTCTGTTTTATTTTGATTGAGGTAAAATCCATGTACCATAAAATTCACCCTTTTAAAGTATACTCCTTAGGAGTTTTTAGTATATTCACAAGGTTTTGCAACCATCACCACTGTATAATTCCTGGACATTTCTGTTACTTCGAAAAGAAGCGCTGTGCCTATTAGCAGTCACTCTGCATTTCCCTCCACTTTCCCCTTCCCATGCTCTAAAGGCCCCACTAGTCTACTTTCTGTCTCTATAGATTTGCCTGTTCAAGATATTTCGTACAGATGGGGTCATACACTTTTTTGACTAGCTTCTTTCATTTAGCATTATGTTTTCAGAGTTCATCCATGTTGCTGTATGAATTAGTAACTTCATCTCTTTTTATGGTTGAGTGTTCCATCATATGAATGTAACACATTTTCTTTATCTGTTAATTAGTTGATGGACATTTAGGTTATTTCTTCTTTTCACTATTATGAATAATGCTGCTGTGAACACTCATGTACACATTTTTCTGTGGGCATATGTTTTCATTTCTCTTGGGTGCATATCTAGGAGTGGAAATGCTAAAGCTTTTGGGTTTTTCAGGAGCTTTCTCCAAATGGTTAGTTCCTTGGTTCCCATATTAGAGTTGTGTGGTGGACTGCCTGGACCACTCACAGTCCCAGTGGCCGGGTTTCACTTCTGTTTAGGATTCATATTGCCATTTTGAATTCTCCCTTGGGCTATAGGGTGTTTTGTTTGTTTGGGGATTTTTTGACTGGATGTCTCCAGGTACTGGCTGCCCTGGATGTTGATCTATTTTTGTTACTTAGATTTGGGGCATATTCAGGATTTTCAGTGGATACTTGAATAGCTCATTTCTTCTTTCCATTCCTTATAGATTCTCCTGCAACTATTAAGTTGCGCATTTATTGTGTCTGCCTGTGTGTCTGGTAGTGCTCATGTTGTCTAGTTCTGAGGTATTTATTTTAAAAAGTATACAGTAAAAGTCTTTTGTTTTTTTCTTGGACCCAGTTCTTGAGTAATATGAATCCACAGCAATACAGGATATGTTGGGTTCCCCACATACTGGAGGAGTGCCAGCTCCGACATGTTTGTATTTATTCCTATCAAGTTTCCAAGCTCAGCAGACTTCTTGAAGTCAGAGAACATTGGATTGGGCACCTTGCCTAGGAAAATGCTCCTTGTGTCTCCTTTGAGTGCTTAGGTTGAGTGATTGTCAGGCATCTGCTTAGATATTTTCAAGACGGTACTGGAGCCCTGAGAAATATGGAATGAAGGAGTAAATCGCTAAGCCAGACAGAATACCTGGGTAATGACTGGCAGAGATCTATGTACAATAAAGCAGATGCCACCGGATAGAATTGGACATCTCTAGATTGAAAGGTTCATGGGGTCAAGGACTGTTTCTTTCCTTCTTTTCACTTTTTTCCCCGCATCACTGTCCACATGGTTTAGAGCTATACCTGGCAACACATGTGCTGAATAAATACTTGTTAACTGGGTTAATAAATGTTGACTACTTTCTGACTCCATCATCCCTCTTTATATACTCTTAGCAGTCTTTTTAGTCTCTGCATAATGTAGAAGGCTCTTGTCCTTCCAACCTAAGCCACCTCTTGACTTGCCAGATTCTGGTACTTCTGTGAGGTTTCAACCCTATCATCTTTGATAGGAAATAGTAATATGCTGTTTCTGTTCTTACTAGAGGTAGCCACATCTTGTTATAGCTCCCAGATTCCTGCCTGATTCTTGTCCTCATACTCTGGAAAGTAGTCAGATGAATAACTTGAAAAGTGCAGAGTAGGTTATCAAGAGCCTTGCATTTTATTTTGAATTTGAAGACATGGGAGAGCCACCTGAATACAGCAAAATTAAAATGACACCTAGTGCCATTTCTCGTGGCAGTATATAGTCTTGACTAGAGGGGAGAAGGGAGAAACTGCAGAGCAGAAGGCCCTAGGGTCTAGTGCAGTGGTTGAGATGTGACGAGATGATGGCTTGCACTAGGGGCAATTATATGATCACTTGGTTATTTTGAGAGCTTTAAGTAGATTAAAGGATGCCTTTTAATACACTGGATGGTATGTCTTAGATCTGAGGGTGTTTAAAAGTATCCAAGGGTCGGGGCACCTGGGTGGCTCAGTGGGTTAAAGCCTCTGCCTTTGGCTCAGGTCATGATCTCAGGGTTCTGGGATCGAGCCCCACATCGGGCTCTGCTCAGCGGAGAGCTAGCTTCCTCCTCTCTCTCTCTGCCTGCCTCTCCGCCTACTTGTGATCTCTGTCTGTCAAATAAATAAAATCTTAAAAAAAAAAAAGTATCCAAGGGTTAAGTCTGTTAGATTTTCAAGGCATACATACAGGTTAGATCAGGGAGAGTTTCTTGATGTCTGTGGGCTGTGCCTTTGTAGCACTTGGCAGCAACTCCAGCGGGGGACATCATTAGAGACCTCTTGGCTTTGTCTTCTCTCAAATTCCTGGAATACCTGAGATTTCTGCCCTGTGTAGAGATCATTCCCTCATTCTCTATGGGTACCTGCGCGATGGCAGCCATGATATAGCTCAGCAAATGTTGCTTCCTCAGTGTGGAATAATTTGACTTGAGCTTGTCTTAAATGTGACAAGCCACCCCTTGTTTTTATTAGGACTGAAGTTTGATAATTCCCTTATTCCCATGTGAGAATGAGTAGACGGAAAAGTTTTAGAGTCCTAACCTTTTGTCCCAATGGACCTTTTCTGACTCAAAAGCTTCCATTCTTAGTGTTGTAGCTACTCTCACAGTGTCATTGAGTCTTTTTTTTTTTTTTTTAATTTTGTTTTTTTAATTAATCTCTACACCCGGCATGGAGCTTGAACCTCCTGATCCTCAGATCAAGACTTGCATGCTCTTCCACCTGAGCCATCCAGGTGCCCTAGATCTGTAGCTTTTTGCCTAAGAAAAAAATAATGATGGGTGGTTACCTCCCTACAATGGTAGTTGAGCAGTGTGTGTTCAGAAGTCTGGTGGCACTGTGTTCTATTCATCTGTTTAGGGCATTGTTTCTGCAGAAAGTATGTCAGCAGGGTTGTTTTGTGTTTTTTTTTTAATGTCTTAGCAAGGATACTGAAGCCAGAGAGGCTAATAGTGACGGCCTTCAAGAGAGCTGAGGTTCTTGGGTGGGAGGTAGCAAATGAAGAGCCAGTAGAAAAATAATCTCCAATGGTGAGGCCGGAAGAATAGCTGCCAGTTCTTTGGGAGATATCTGGGAAACACTCTGCAGCCTTTGTGGTGGGCTCAGCAGTGTGATCTGTGCAGTGTCTTAGGACTTTTGGGCCTTGTATTTTCTCTTGGCTATCCCTCCCACATCCCAGCATGAGCTCTGTAGGCAAAAGAAATGAGAGAGAAAAGCTTTGATTATGTTACTCAGTAAACAAAGAAGCTTTACATTTACCATGTTGATTTTAGAAACTCCCCTCTTCTTCCTTTACAGTGACTCAGTTTAGAGACCTAGACAATGAAGCATGTGTATATGTTGAATTTAGGGTCCACTTTTTCCAGAGAAATGAGCGTTGGGGAGCTGGAACAATAGTCATCTCGGGGTGCCTGGGTGGCTCAGTCAGTTGAGCATCCGACTCTTAGTTTCAGTTCAGGTCATGATCTCAGGGTTGCAAGATCCAGCCCCGCATCAGGCTCTGTGCTCAGTGTAAAGTCTGCTTGTCCCTGTCTCTCAGTTCCTCCCTCTGTTCTCTCTCTCTCTCTCAAATAAATAAATAATATTTTTTTAAAAAGGTCATTTCAGAATATGCAAGAGTGTTAAATAGTGTTCTAGTATTCAGCGGTGTGGGTAGAAAATGGCCCTAAGGGTCTTAGTCGGCGGAGAGCCCTTCTTTTATCTGGGACTAAAACCTCTGCCCTGCATACCCCACAACTATTTTAGGGCTATCTGAGAAAATTGTTAGGAAGGAACAAGCTGTGTCTTGTTTCTATATCTGTTTGACTTTATGAGTACTTTGATTTCATTACTATGTGAAACCAACTGAGGGAAAAAAAAGTGAAATGGTGGTTATAGAAGCCTGAATTCTGAAGGGAATTCTAAGGATTATCACATCTTATGATGTGTTCAAATATGATCTTCTGCTTCCATTTGGAAATAAATTATTATTGATCAGGGAAATCTTAATTAGGCTGAGGTCCTTGTCAACATTAGATGAAATACTGCTTTAAAACATACAAAATTAGGGTGCCTGGGTGGCACAGTCGATTAAATGACCGACTCTTGATTTCAGCTCAGGTCTGATCTCAGGGTCATGAGATTGAGCCCCATTTTGGGCTCTGTGCTCAGGACCAAGTCTGCTTCAGATTCTCTCTCCCTCGACCCCTCCTGCTCATGCTCTCTCTCTCTTTCAAATAAATAAATCCCTAAATCTTAAAAAAAAAAAATACAGAATTATAAGAAACAAAGTTTCAAAAATATTTGCATTTTAGTGGTTCACATTTATTCGGTTATTCTAAGTACTAATAGCTGGATCTTGTAATTTTTTTTAAACTCTTATTTAAATTCAATTTAGTTAACATATACTGTATTATGAGTTTTGGGGGAATCTTGTAATTATTTCTTCATAGTAAGATGTTTGTGGTAAAGGAGTTTGGTGAGTGCCCCATCTACCTGATCTCAGTCTCTGATAAAACCTCACCTCACAGGGAGAGAAAAGACTTTCGGCAGTTTTGATTATTTACTTATTTGCTTACTCATTTGTTTGTTTAGATTTTGCCTCTTTGTTTTTGACCCAAATGACTCCTAGAGCAGGAGAGTTTTGTGGAGACCCTAGTAGACAAGTCTGGGAGCTAAGTTGATGAAATTATCTCGAAGACTGCAAGTTTTCTTTCATAATGACAAGAGGCATTTGGTAGAAGAACTGAGATTTATTTTAAAATATACCACAGACTAGCAGGGAGTGGTGCTGGAGGGGGTGGAATATATTCTCAGCACCAGATACCTTTGAAACAATCAAGTTGCTGTATGTCGGGGCCTGGTCTAGAGTGTATTGTGTTCCTGGAGCAGAGTTCATCTGGAGACACAGTCTCTGGCTAGCTCCAAGCCTGGTGGGTTAGGCTGAGTGAAATACAGGCCAGCCATGTTGCTTCAGAGAGCACAAATAAGACTTTAGCAAAGTGCTCTTTGTGTCCTCTTAGGAAATGATAGACAAACTGGTCAGGTAGTAAAAAGATTTTATTTATTTATTACAGAGAGAGAGACCAACGAGCCAGGGAGACAGAGGGAGGAGGAGAAGCGCTGGCTCCCGCTGAGCAGGGAGCCTGACATGGGGCTTGATCCCAGGATCATGACCTGAGCTGAAGACAGATGCTTAACCAACAGACAGACACTCAGATGCCCCATGAAAAATACTGCTAAGGAGCATTTCAGAAAAAAAATGTTTGTGCTTTCATCTAGATAAGGAAAGGTATCAAGGTGAAGTATTAGCTGAGAGTGCAATGTCTCCTTGCCCCTCAACTTTATTTATTTATTTTTTTAAAGATTTTATTTATAGCCTCTGCCTTTGCCTCAGGTCATGATCCCAGGGTCCTGGGATGGAGCCCCGCATCAGGCTCTCTGCTCAGCAGGGAACCTGCTTCCTTTTCTCTCTATCTGCCTGCCTCTCTGCCTACTTATGATCTCTCTCTGTCAAATAAATAAATAAAATCTTAAAAAAAAAAGATTTTATTTATTTAACAGACAGAGGTTATAAGTAGGCAAGAGAGGCAGGCAGGGAGAGAGAGGAGGAAGCAGGCTCTCCGAGGAGCAGAGAGCCCGATGCAGGGCTCGATCCTAAGACCCTGGGATCATGATCTGAGTCGAAGGCAGAGGCTTTAACCCACTGAGCCACCCAGGCACCCCTGCCCCTCAACTTTAAATTGGACCCTGAAGTGAGATTCTATTTCTAGTGGAGCTCCCATTATGGTCTCATCTCCTTGCTGCTCAGAGAGTGACTTAGATCCTGTTCTGTGAAAAGTCAGTCTATGGCTCTTGGATAGCACAGTTGGTTAAGTGTCTGGCTGTTGGTTTCTGCTCAGGTTGTGATCTCAGGGTCGTGAGATTGAGCCCTGTATCACGCACTCAACATGGAGTCTGCTGAAGATCTTCTCCCTCTCTCAAATAAATTAAAAAAAAAATTTTAAGATTTTATTTATTTGCCAAGGAGAGAGAGACAGCGAGAGCAGAAACACAAGCAGGAGGAGTAGGAGAGGGAAGGGAGGCTTCCCACTGAGCAGGGAGCCTGACATGGGGCTCAATCACAGGACCCTGAGATCATGACCTGAGCCGAAGGCACACACCCAACGACTGAGCCACCCAGGCATCCCTCAAATAAATAAATCTTCAAAAAAGAAGAAAAGAAAAGCCAGTCTAACAGAGGGTATAGAGATCACTGAACAGAGCTACTATAGAGTTGTCACAGAGCATTCTGTGTGCTTCCCTTAGGATTTCTTCCTCTACTTCCCTCCTACCTCCCTCTCCTCCTTTCCTCTTTCTGCTTCATTTTAGTTTTGGCCTATTTTGGAAATACTGAGTTTTCCAAGATGTTTGAACTATAACATATCCTTGTACCAGAAAGAATGAACCTGGCTGCTTTGCAAAAGATTTCTATAAAAACTACCCTTTTACACTAAGAGGTTCGACATACATCTGTTTTAAACCTGTTATTTGGTTCCTCTTGCTTTACTCTTTCTGCAAGTCTATTTGATTGCTGGGTTGTTGAAACTGCTGGTAGCAGTTACTTACTGACAGCTCTCTTTGTCTTAGGCACCGTGCCTTAGAGTAATTGTGCTTGGAGAACACAAAGACCACTTGAGCAGACCAGTTTGGGGGAATGGCAACGCTATCAGGGAGCAGGGTCTTTATGTTAGTCTGTCTAAGAAAATCCCTATGGGGCCATTGCCTGGGAATTTCTTTAGACTCTATGCATCTTTTTATCAGAAACCACCTCTTTGGTGTGGCAGCTGTTATGAGTTGGCTGACTCCTTGGAGGTGTAGAAGGAAGAGCAAGCAGTACGGCAAAAAGAAAACCTGACTTTTGGTTCCGTATGTGTTGCTCAGGAGCTCTGTGATCTTGGGCAGGCTGTTCCATATATCCCAGCCATACTTCCCCATGTGCAGTTTAGGTTTCATATATGCCGTGCTTGTGAGGATTGAGCCAAGTGACATTTGTGAAGAATGCCTTTGTAAACTGTAACTGCCTTGTGAATAAAGATTACTATCTCTAATAAACAGTACCAGTTCTCAGCCACCAGTAGCCTGATTCTCCCATCCTGTGTTTGGAAGAAGCACTAATCTGTGAGGAGGGATTGCTGATATTTCAGCATGAGTTGTATTCACGAGGCTCACATACGTTCTCCCTGTCTTTTGATCCTGTCTGTCTCTCTCCATGTTTCAATGGGATGACCTGTTCTGTCGCACAGCAACCGTGCTTTTGGTACAAAATGTGATTGTGACCGTGCTTGTGTTGGGAGATCATCAACAAACATGCCAAGCTGCTGGCCGGAAATGTTCTTCCCTTCCCATTTGCTCTTGTACCTCCCCAGTACCTTAAGAAAAGATTCTTGGGGTTTGGTTATGAGCCAACTGGACCATGTGGTAGAGTCATGATTCTCTGACCCAAGTCCTTTTCACAGGTTGACAGTCACAAAATGAAGTTATCAAGTCTCCAGGAGCAGCAGCTGAAAAGGGAAATGGAAATGTGGATGTTGAGTTCAGCTGCCCTTAGACCCAGGGTGTGCTCCTCTCTAGTGTTCCTGAGGTGGAGGATAAGGACTTGACTGGCTTTACTCTCCAGGAATGCAGTTACCTCTAGCTTTCTGCAGCTTTACATTAAGACCCTTGGGGATATACTTAGGAATAACTATATGTAACTTAATCAAGTGAGGGCTTTGGGCCTGGGAGATAAATTTTAGCAGGTTTTGATCTAATTTATGCCTGACACTTTTTTTTCTTCAAGATTTCATTTATTTATTTGACAGAGATCACAAGTAGGCAGAAAGGCAGGCAGTGGTGGGGGAAGCAGGCTCCCCACCAAGCAGAGGACCCTGGGATCATGACCTGAGCCAAAGGCAGAGGCTTTAACCCACTGAGCCACCCAGGCTCCCCTCTATCTAACACTATTGGGAAAGAAGGTGTCTCTGGTTTTATTTTCAAATATCTGATGCCTCTTTAGGAGCCAGACCTGGTTAATCAGACTCGTAGTCTTCATGGTACCTTTGCTTTAGTAGCTTAATAATCCAATAATTCAAATGATGAATAAAAATCCTGATGTGTGAAGATGGTAGATAATAGACAATTAAAAGTGGACAACTAAAAGTGATGAAATCATTCATTGATGACTTATTAATTTATTATTTATTAATATTTATCCAACTCATTAATACAACTCTCCACAGTTTGCTTCCCTAGGGACACTGGCAGATCTTTACCCTATGAAATCTGAAGAAAGGGCCTGGCCAGGATAGGGAGGGTCACAGTGTATGTCACCCATGCTGGGTATATGTGAGCAGCCTATGTGTTGTAGCAGCTGGGGAAGCAAATCATAGATAAACCTGATTGCTCTCACACAGGTGATTTCTCTGTCTGTTTATTCTTACTAAAACAATTGGCTGTTCTTTTTTTTTTTTTAATATTTTATTTATTTATTTGACAGAGATGACAAGTAGGCAGAGAGGCAGGCAGAGAGGAGGAAGCAGGCTCCGTGCGGAGTAGAGAGCCCGATGCGGGGCTCGATCCCAGGACCCTGGGATCATGACCTGAGCCGAAGGCAGAGGCTTTAACCCACTGAGCCACCCAGGTGCCCCCAATTGGCTGTTCTTAATGGTGATGTTAAAAACATTTCATATTCTTTAGCAGTGGTTTCCTGGCAGCCTTATGTATGGATAGCCCTGTGGGGATTGAAAAGAAAAGAAAGCCTAGCGGTAGGGGACTCTGAGGAATTGGAAATCATTGCCTTTGTGACTCCTGAGGGGAAGGCAATCTTCTCAAAGTTGGTATGATAATGAGTGCTCCTGGCAGGAGTTTCCTACCCTGGACGCAAGTCATCCATGGTTCCTGGAGTGGCATATTTGTTACCCTAGAAGTATAAAGACTCCTTGCCTTAGGAATTCCTGAGTATACTGACACCTCCAAGTGGTGAAATAAAAATTTTCAAATGATTGTGTTCACAGTAGTGCCTTGTGCCAGTGGCACTGTTCACTCTTCAAACAGCAGCCCACACATTTTGTGGCCAGGGTATATAGATACGCACTATGACGGTAGTACCTCCCTCCAGAGCCACTATGTGCTAAGCACTCCAGTCTTCCAGGGATCGTTGGATCCATTCAGTCTTTTGTTCCTTCCACAAGCACTTAATAAGTTCCTTTTCTTTTTTTTTTTTTTTTTAAGATTATTTATTTATTTATTTGACACAGAGAGAGATCACAAGTAGGCGGAGGGGCAGGCAGAGAGAGAAGAGGAAGCAGGCTCCTTGCTGAGCAGAGAGCCCGATGTGGGGCTCGATCCCAGGACCCTGGGATCATGACCTGAGCCGAAGGCAGAGGCTTTAACCCAGTGAGCCACCCAGGTGCCCCTAAGTTCCTTTTCTGTACCAAGTACTGCACTTGTTACTGACAATAAAAGGTCAGAAAGATTTAGCCTGGACACTAAGATCTGGCCCAGCATTTGACAACTAAGTGCTAGCATAAAGACACAGGTTCCGACCTACAGTGACCAATTCCTGTGAAAGCTTAGTCTTTTAGTAGATTGAAATGGTTGTAAAATATTACCTGACAGGCAAGTGAGGCGAAGTGAGTGGCTTTTGATCTGTCTAGTCTCACCTGCTGATTGATGCTAGTCCTTTTTTTTTTTTTTAAGCACTTAGGAGTCAAAATACATTTATTGAGCCCTCACTATATTTCATGCTAAGCTCTTTACATGTATTAACTTACTTAATCTTCATAACCACCTTATGAAACAGGTACTGTTATCCCTACTTTACAAATGAGGAAACTGAAGCACATAGAAGTTAATAAGGTCCTTGTTGGAGGTCATGAGGTGGAGGCAAGATTCAAACTTAGGGAACCTAACCCAGAGTCCATATTCTTAAATGATGTGATACACTGCTTCTAGGTAGAAGGGTACCATCCTTATCAACCTCCTGTATGGGAGAGCTTGGCAGAGTGATAGTCCCCTGACCTCCCTGCCTGCAGAGTTCTTCTCTTTCCTGGATGGGTTTCCAAGAGCAGATTGCTTGTCCTTAATACAGAGTGGAAGTTGATGAATGCAGTAGGAGGTCCCTTATCTACAGCCCACATGTGAATCTGGCTCTGCCTTTCGCCATCTGGGTGACCTTGGCTCCAAGCATGTTTCCTCATCTGTGAAGTGGAGGTGATACTATTTTATGGGATCATCAAGGGATTAAATAAGATCACGTACTTAACCATTTCTGGCTCTGAGTAAGTGCTTAATAAATGATAGCAGATTTTTATTATCATCATCTTCTAGCCTGAGAACAAGCCACGAAACAGTTTCTCAGAGACCAGAATCTAGGACCTAGGTAGGTGGGCAGATTTCCTTTGGTTTTGACAAGACAATAATTTTATTCTATGTATTTTTCTTGACTCTTTTGGTGTGAAAAGCAGAGAGGTAAAGCATTATTTGACAGATGTATGGATTCAAGCAAGAAACTGAGGTCCAATTGCAAAGAAATGCCTTGTAGAACTCAGAGCCCTGTCTGAGGAGACACAGAGGACCCTAGAGGGCGGAGAATGAACACAGCGCAGGGGCTAGTTCCAGAGTCGCATCCTCGGTTAGTTCACTTACCAGTGTGGGTGAGGGTCTCTTGTCAGTAGGCAGAGATTTTTTTTTCCTCTGCTCTAACACAGATCTGCTGGCTAGTGTTTAATAACCTTACTTTTTCTTGATGTGAAATAGAATTTGTGACTTTTCCAAAATGCAGAGGCAAAGGAGCTCTGTAACTGCAAGTTTACTGAGCCTTTTCCCCCCACCTGTTCCTGTGCCAGACTTCCCCAAAGTGCTTATTTGCCAGTGGTTGCTCCTCAGATCTCGTGGCTAGCTCACTCTATAGGCTCCACGCCAGAGTGACGCTGCTGCCGCCGCCGCCAGCACCTCCACTGCCACCATTGGCCACTCGGGTTCCTGCCATAAGGATGGGACCTGCTGTGAAGCTTCACCTTCCTCCTTTCTGCCTGTCACTGGGGTTGTACCTCTTTTTCCTGGGGCTTTTGCCATGCAGCCAGTGTTCTAAAGAAAGTTTTCAGGCACCACAGTTAAGAGCCCTACCTACCTCTCCAAGGAGATTTGAGTTAGCCATGGACAAGAAGATGATTGAGAAGGCTCCTGTGCCTCTGTGCTGCAGAAGGAAGAGTTTGCCTCTGATAGTGTGCTAGCTCCGAGTCAGGTGGGGGGCTTGCTGGGACTCGTGAGAGTGCGCTGCGTGACCTCTGGAGAAGTAGACTCGGTCTAACCTGCCCAAGGACAGCACCCTGACCCACAAGAGCCGAGCCTGAAGACTGATCTCACCTTCTCCCACGCCCTTTCCCTAAGCTTGAGCTTGCTCTGCCACACTGCCCCAGGTCTGTGGCTTCAAACAGCCATTTCCTTTTGTCGATAAATAGGTTCACTCTTTGTAAAATGTTTCAGCTTGGGGACTGGAAAGGCTCTCTGTGCCTTCCTGTCTCTCTGTTTCTCTGAGGGTTGATGTTGATGGCTTCTGTCTTTGTCTTCACAGGGGACTCTAATGATCCATGACAAAGAGGTCACCCTTGAGTATATACCAGGCCCAGATTTTTGGTACTGCAAACGGGTAAGTGCCAAGAATTCTGTTCCTTAGAGGTAAGGATCCAGCCTCACAGCTCCTCTGTGTCTCCAGGAGTGCTCCCTGGTCGTATGCATTGCCAAGGGCAAAGCTCTTCTACCTTAGTTCACTTCAGATAAACTGAGGGTCAGGGCAAGGCCAGCCACCATTCATGCTTCCCAGCTGCTGCCTGTGGCCATAGAGGGTTCTGAGCTTGTTAAAGGCATTTTCTCAAGGGACACATACCATGCTTTTTAATTGATTATGAATTGCATTGACTTACAGCCTCTCCCTGGTGATGCTTTCTGAGGGTGGTTATAGGGGATTAGTATTGGGAGAGGTTGGATCTATGAGAGGTGCACACTTTTTGGATATTATGGGTTTCCAAGGATATAGAACTTCATGCCATTTTACCTCTCTTAAAGTCTAGTAGTCTTCTAGAATGGCATATTTAAAGATTTTAGGCTATACTCTTTTCAGATTTATTTATCTGAGAGAGCATGAGGTGGAGTGGGTGGGTTTGCTGAGGGAGAAGCAGACTCACCACAGACCAGGGAGCACAATACAGGGTGGTACCAGGACCCTGGGATCATGACCCAAGCTAAAGGCAGATGCTTAACTGACTGAGCCACCCAGGTGCCCCTAGGCTATATTCTTACTGGAAGTCCAGCTGGCTTGCAAATGAGCATGAAAATAAAATTTGTCATTTTTCATTGCTGCTACTTAGTTTCAGAAATAATTATGAAAAATTTATAAAGTTTCTGAACCATGATTCATTAAAAGTTCATTATAGAACTTGATAAAACTCAGTAAAAACTTTAGCTTGACATTTTATTAGTCTCAGTGAAATATTTATATAGCTGTGGTTATCATTAGCCAAAGCACTCATATTTCATGGTGTCATTTTAGGAAAACATTTAACTTTTTAGGGCGCCTGGGTGGCTCAGATGGTTTAGCATCTGCCTTCGGCTCAGGTCATGATCCCGAGGTCCTGGGATTGAGCCCCACATCAGGCTCCCTGCTCAGTGGGGAGCCTGCTTCTCCCTCTCTCTGTGTCTCTCATGAATAAATAAATAAATAAAATCCTTTAAAAAATAAAAAAAATTTTAAATTGTGTTTAAAATACACATAACATTAAATTTATCATTTTAACAGTTTTAAAACATATAATTCACTGGCATTAAGTACATTCACAGTGTGGTACAACCATCATCATGTCTAGTTCTAGAACTTTTCATCACTTCAAAAGGAAACCCTGTATCTATTAAATAGTCACTCCTTAGTCTCCTTTCCCTCATTTCCTAATAAACCATGAATCTGCTTTCTATCTCCACGGATTTGCCTGTTTTAGACATTTCATGTAAGTGGAGTCATAGAACATTTGACCTTTTGTGTCTGCCTTTGTTCAGTAAGCATGTAGTCAGGGTTTGTCCTTGTTTATGGATGAATAATAATATATGGTCACTCATTTTTATGGATGAATAATAATATATGGCTATACCACATTTTGTTTATCCATTCATTATTTTATGGACATTTGGGTTGTTTCCACCTCTTGTCTGTTATGAATAAGACTGCTGTGACCATTCATGTACAAGTTTTTGCCTGAACACACATTGTCAAATCATATGGTACTTTTATGTTTTAACTCTTTGAGGAATCACCAGGCTATTTTCCAGAGAGAGCAGCTGCACCATTTTACATTCCCACCATCAACGTATGAGAGTTCAAATTTATGCATGCCCTTGCCAACATTTGTAATTTTAACCCTTTTTTAAAATTTTTTTATTTTTAAGTAATCTTTACATCCATTGTGGGGCTCAAATTCACAGCCCCAACATCAGGGGTGGCACACTTTACCAACTGAGCCAGCCAGGCACCCCAGCCCTTTTTTTGGTAATAGCTATCCTAAGTGGGTATAAAATAGTATCTCATGATTTTAATTTGCATTTCCCTAGTAACTAATGATGTTGAGCATCTTTTTATGTATTTGTTGCCACTTTTGTATCTTCTTTGGAGAAATGTTCATTCAAGTACTTTGCCCATTTTTAATTGGGTCATTTGTCTTTTTGTCGTTGTTATAATAAGAGTTCTTTATACTGGATTCTGGATATAAATCCCTAATCAGATATGTGATTTGCATTTATTTTTTCCCATTCTTTATGTTGTCTTTTACCTTCTTACCATGTTTTTTTGCACAAAAATTAACTTTTTTTTTTTTTTAAAGATTTTATTTATCTGACAGAGAAAGAGAGATCACAAGTAGGCAGAGAGAGAGGAGGAAGCAGGCTCCCTGCTGAGCAGAGAGCCTGATGCGGGGCTCGATCTCAGGACCCTGAGATCATGACCTGAGCCGAAGGCAGCGGCTTAATCCACTGAGCCACCCAGGCACCCCACAAAAATTAACTTTGATAAAGTCCGATTCAGCTGTTGTTTTCTTTTGTTGCTTATACCTTTGGTGTCAGGAAACAATTGCCAAATCCGCGGTGATGAAGATTTACCCCTGTGTTTTCTTCTAAGAATTTTATAGTTTGGGCTTTTATATTTAAAGCTTTTATCTGTTCTAAGTTAGTTTTTGTTCATGCTGTGAGGTAAAGGGCAGCTTCATTCTTCAGCATGTGTGTATCTTCTTGTCCTAGAATCATTTGCTGAATTAACTATTCTTCTCCCATTGAATGATCTTGCACCCTTGTTGGAAAGCAGTTGACCAGAGATCTGTAGGTTTATTTCTGTAGACACTCAGTTTTATTCTGTCGTTGTATGTTTTTATCCTTACATTAGTACCATGCTGTTTTGATTATTGTAGCTTTGTCATAAGTTTTGAAATTGGTAAGTATGTCTTTCAACTTTGTTCCTTTTTAAAGTTCTTTTGGCTGTTGAGTGTCTTTTACAATTCCATATAAATTTGAGGGTCAGCTTTTCCATTTCTACAAAAAGACCATTAGGATTTTTATAACATTTAATATTTGAATAGTGATTGCCTCAACAGTTTGAGGTTATGGGTGATTTCCCCCCTTATACTTTCTGTATGAGCTATAATGCACATGTATTGTTTCGTTTACAATCAGGTATGGAGGGAGCCAGGATTAAAGAGACGATTTTGAACTCAAATTTTTTTTTTTAAGGTTAATTTACTTACTCTCAAGAGAGAGTGAGCGAGAGAGTGAGCATATGAGCAGGGGAAGGGGCAGAGAGAGAGGGACACCTCAGAGATCATGATCTGAGCTGAAACCAAGAGTTAAATGCTCAACCAGCTGAGCCACCCCCGCGCCCCAAACTCTGCTTTCTGTTAACTAGTAGAGAGCAAATTTTGGTATCTGATGTAAAAATTACATAGCTATTGCCAAAACTGTTGCTTGAAAGAACAGAATGACTTAGTTACATTGTCCCCTAAGATGACAAGCCACTTGCTTAGCTGTCTCAGGGGTACTTGTAATTTCTGCACTTTTTTGGAAGGAGTGCACCAGCCCTGCATATGTGACCTTTTACCTGATGTGGAAGCTGCCAAAAAAAAATATTTATGGCAGTATTATTTGTAATGTCCTAGAAGTGGAAACAACAAAATATCCATCAAGTGATGAATGGATAGACCAACAACATGCACTACAGCACTACGGTGGATGTTATTTGGCAGTTAAAAGGAATGAATGGGGCTCCTGGGTGGCGCAGTCAGTTGAGCCTCCGACTCTTGTTTTGGCTCAGGTACATGATCTCAATCAAATCTTGTGAGATCAATCAAGCCCTGCATCAGGCTCCTTGCTAAGGGCAGAATTTGCTTAAGATTCTCTCTCCCTCTGGCCCTCCTGCTTGTGTGCACATGCATGTACCCTCTCTCTCTCCTCTCTCTCAAATAAGTAAATCTTTAAAATAAATAAAAGGATTGAAGTGCTGCAACATGCTAAAACATGGATAAACTTTGAAAACACTATGCCAGACACAAAGCACCTTATGTTGCACTGTTCCATGGGACTGGTGGTGAGAGTGCGAAATGACTCCACGAGGTTTGTTTTTTGGTCAGTGAAAATATTCCAGGGGCGCCTGGGTGGCTCAGTGGGTTAAGCCTCTGCCTTTAGCTCAGGTCATGATCCCAGGGTCGTGGGATCAAGCCCCACATCAGGCTCTCTGCTCAGCGGGGAGCCTGCTTCCACCTCTCTCTCTGCCTGACTCTGCCTACTTGTGTGCTCTCTCTGTCAAATAAATTAATAAAATATTTTTTAAAAAAAGAAAATATTCTAAAGTTAGATTGTGGTGATGGTTGCACTCTGTGTATACTGGAAATCATTGGGGGTGCTTGGGTGGCTTAGTTGGTTAAATATCTGACTCTTGGTTTCAGCTCAGGTCATGATCTTGGGGGTCATGAGATAGAGCCCCGCATCAGGCTCCACTTTCAGTGTAGGAGTCTGCTTGAGTTTCTCTGTTTCCCTCTACCCCTCCGCCCCTTCCCCCCTCAAATAAATAAATAAATCTTTAAAAAAAAAAAAAGAAATCATTGGGCGTTTGAAACAGGTGAACATGGGCACCTGGGTGGCTCAGTGGGTTAAGCCTCTACCCTTGGCTCAGGTCATGATCTCAGGGTCCTGAGATCGAGCCCCGCATTGGGCTCTCTGCTCAGCGGGGAGCCTGCTTCCCCCTCTCTCTTTCTGCCTCTCTGCCTACTTGTGATCTCTCTTTCTCTCTCTCTCTCTCTCTCTCAAATAAGTAAATAAATCTTTAAAAAAACAAAAAGAAACAGGTGAACATTGTGGTACTTAAACCAAGGTTAGGATCCTGACTTCACCATTTACAACTCTTCTGTAGTAACAAGCAGCCTCCAAATCCCAGAGAGTTAAGTCCATTTAAATGGACAGACATATACTTCATGGGTCATTGCTTCTGTTTTGTTCCATGACCCCTCATTCTGGAACCCACCTGGAAAGAGCAGTCCCAATGTGGCACTGCTGTCCCCCTGCCTAAGGGAGAGAGCTCATGCTCCCAGCCAATGGCTCTTAGAGCTTCTGCCAGGCCATGTTCACTCACTCTGTTGGCCAAAGTGAGACACGGCCAGAGTTGCCCATGGAGAGGGAAGTGCAGTCACCCTGCAGGGAGGCACCACAGTTGCTGGACAATGGTCAGGGCTGTGCCTATGATTCTGGCGCTCACCGAGGAGGGACCAAGGAAATAGTCGATTATAATGACCTTACTCGAGTACTCTCTCCAGGCCTCAGTTTCATCTTCTACAAAATGAGGAGATAATAGTTGTCTGAATCACTTCAGGTGATGGTTTGTGGAACAGGCCTGGTACCTGGTGTGTGCTCTTGACTCATTAGCTTCTCAACTGCGGTGGTTATTGTTCTCCTCCATCTCGCATGCCCTCCTTACTCCCCCTACAAGGTCCTACTCCAATAGCAGCCTTTTCTTCACAGTTCCTGTTCCTTGGTTTCCTGCCAGCCAGCGCTCTGTCCTCATACCACTTGGAAGTTCACTGGCAAATGTTTAGCGTCTTTGGAATTGGGCAATGTGCTTTTACTTTTTTTTTTTTTTTTTTTTTTTTTCAATTTATTTGTCAGAGAGAGGGAGAGAGAGCGAGCACAGGCAGACAGAGTGGCAGGCAGAGGCAGAGGGAGAAGTAGGCTCCCTGCTGAGCAAGGAGCCCAATGTGGGACTTGATCCCAGGATGCTGGGATCATGACCTGAGCCGAAGGCAGCCGCTTAACCAACTGAGCCACTCAGGCGTTCCTGCTTTTACCTTTTTATTCATAGGTTCAGACAAGAAAAACTACATTCACATTGCAAAGTGCCTCTTCCCTTGTTTGGGTGAATGAATGTTCCTTTAACGTCCTCAGAAGAGCTGCCAGAGGCACTACTTACGTATCTTCCTCTTCTTTCCTTGCCCCTTATTTATTTGTTTGTTTGTTTAAAAATTTTAGTTACTTAACAGAGGGGGAGTGGCAGGGAGAGGGAGAAGCAGGCTCCCTGCTGAACAAGGAGCCTCATATGGAACTCCGACCCAGGACTGTAGAATCATGACCTGAGCCAAGGACAGATGCTTAACAGATTGAGCCACCCAGGTGCCCCTCCTTGTCCCTTTTTTAATTGATGTTTGAGAAAGGGGCGTTGGCAGTTGAATTATCAGCTCCAGCCAAGCCTGAATGGGGCTGAAGTTCAGGACCAAATGTTGGATGCAACTGTGAGGGGCAGTGGCTTTGGGGCAGTAGTATTGTATAAACCATTTAACAGTCCAATTTTCTTAGTTAAATTTATTTCCTATAGAAATCCGTGTCCCCAGCAAAGGCATTTGGGATTTCTCTGGGATCCGCGTGCCCTGTTCGAAGGCAGCTGTCAAACAGCAGCTCACCACATTCTGTCTGTCAGCTGTGATGAGTGGAGGGACATCAGATTCATTAGGCTTTATGGTGATCTGGGATATGGCTTATTTCTTTCATGTTTGGCAGGTGCTATTGTGTTGGATAAACACAAGATTTTTTTTTTAATGTTTTTGGTCAAATTGAAGTCTTTCCCTTTCCCATGCAGTGTAAGGCCAGCGTAGCTGGACACCGATCTTCATGTTCACTCTGCAAGTGCCCAAGGGAAGGTGAGTGACGGTAGAGGTGGTGGTGGTAGTTTTGTGTATTGATCAAAACAAAGCTCATGCTCTCTTTGGCTTAAGAGTGGTCATCCCTAAATACAAGTTGATCTATAAAGCTCTTAGAAGTGCAATGCAATTTCTAACTTCATGTTACCTGTTAGTGAATGATATTGGATCTTAGTTCCACCAGGGGAAGGAGGTGGGTTGCCAGACCCTCACATTGAGGGAACTAAATGGTCAGCTGACCAGAGGTCAAAAGTAGTGTTATTTAGAATACATTTAAGGATGTGAAGTTGAGAAAGAATCTCCGTGGCATTCAGCCATGTGACCCTTATCCCCTACTGCTTTGTAATTACTGAGAATCATCTGTTATCAGGATTGTTTTCTTATTTACGCTCTATATAAACATTTCAGGGTCTTGAACAGAAAAATATTTGTTAAAGTAACAGTAAAAAATGAGCAAGAGAAAATAATCAGGATTATATGTTATTTGTATTTTTTATTTTATTTATTTATTTTTAAGATTTTATTTATTTATTATGTCAGAGAGAAAGAGTACAAGCAGGGGGAACAGCAAGCAGAGGGTGAAGCGGGCTTCCCAATGAGCAAGAACCCTGATGTGGGACTTGATCCTAGCACCCTGGGATCATGAGCTGAGCTGAAGGCAGATGCTCAACCAACTGAGCCACCCAGGCATCCTGGGTATATGTTGTTGTTTTTATAAAAGAATAAACCTACCAGCTTCTCAGTCACTTAACTTTAAGTCAGTTTCTCCAGAGAACCTTTAGATAGGCAACCTTGAAGAGTCTGTCAAAGGCATCCGTAACAACAGTCCTATAGCAATGACTTTTTTTTATTTTCGAAGATTACTAATTTATTTATTGACAGATAGAGCAAGTGCACAAGCAGGGAGAGCAGCAGAGAGAGAGGGAGAAGCAGGCTCCCTGCTCAGCAGGGAGACCGAGCCCAGGACTCTGGGATCATGGCCTGAGCCAAGGCAGACGCCTAACCAGCTGAGCCACCCAAGCCACCCAGGTGCCCCAGCAATGACTGTCATATGCCTGTTTTTGATATTACCCATTCAGGAGAGCTAGGGCATGACCATAAAATACAGTTCAGTGTGGGGTGCCTGGGTGGCTCACTGGGTTAAATCCTCTGCCTTCGGCTCAGGTCATGATCCGGGGTCCTGGGATCGAGCCCCAAGTCGGGCTCTCTGCTCAGCGAGGAGCCTGCTTCCCATCCTCTCTCTCTCTCTGCCTACTTGTGTTCTCTGTCAAATAAATAAAATCTTAAAAAAAAAAAAAACAATTCAGTGTAGGGATCCAGGTAGCCTTCTAAAGGACCTGTTTGTTCCAAGTTTAGAACTTAGTATGTCTACAAAGAGTTTCTTAGCTGCAGTTTTGGCCTGCAGTGGAGATTGTACTCTCTAGTGAGGACTGTGAAGCAGGTGTTCTGAAAATCTTTAAGGAAGGCTCTAGATGCTGTAGAAGCCAACCCAACTTGTGAGAAGGTGAGTAAGTAACTGAGATTTTTAGCTTGTATTACTTCAGATTAGGCAGAATTGTGTGTTTTTTCCCTGAAGAAGGACTTCTTTCTCTGTGTATTCTAACAGATGAATGGCTGGTTTATAAATACCCTTGGGTGCCCTGCCATTAAGAGGGCTGACACAGCTTTAACCTGGAAACACGTAAAGCAGGTGTTCATTAGTTGCCTATCACTGCTGTTAAGTTATCTCTACATTGATCCTACAGAATGCATTTTTTTGAACTACCTGGCTTCCTGTGAACCCTTCAAGAATGAATTCATTGCAAAAATAAGTTCCTAATTAATTGGACAAATTGTCCTGCTATAGAAAGATTTAGAATGAATCATTTATATTTTGAAGGAGGACATTTGCTCATTATAATTCTTTGCAAATCAATGAGCTATGCACAGGTAGGTCTATTAGCTTCCCCAGAGAAGAGGACACCTGTGATCTTACAGAATTTCAGACAGCTGTTTTAGTACCATAACACTGGAAGAAGGAAGACTCCTAGTTGGGATATACGTTTCTACCAAACTTCTGGCAAGGGTCATATCTTTGGTAATTTTGTTCCCAAATCTGTTCTTATCATTGGTTTAAATAGTCAGGCCCAGCATCTCATGAAGGATTTCTTATATTTAAATGTTTGGGAAGTGATAGAAAACTCATAAGATGAAATTTAAATATTTGAGTGGCTTCTTTGAACTATTTCATGTGCTTTCTCATTGGCCTGGCTTAAAATCTATTAGAGGACTTTTTTGTAGGTATTTCTGGGACTATTAAAAGCATTCCATGAGTATTTGGTAGCAGGTAAGGAGGAATCACAGCAGTAATGTTTTTGGGATGAAACCTGCTGGAGATTCTCTTTCTGTTTCTGTTCCTGTAGTGACAGACGCGAAGCAAGAATTAATAACCTATCCTCAGCCTCAGAAAACATCCATACCAGCACCATCAGAAAAACAACCCAACCAGTCCCCAAGGTCAGCTGATAAGGAACCTGAACCCAAAAAGAGAGAAGAAGGACAAGAAACACGCTTGGGACATCAAAAGAGAGAAGGAGAAAGGTATCTGCCTCCTCGAAGGGAAGGGCTCACCTTCCGAAGAGACCGAGAGAAGGAACCATGGTCTGGGGAGACACGCCAGGATGGGGAGAGCAAAAGTAAGTGATTCGTCAGGGCACGAACAAGCCTGTGACCACCGAAGTTCGAGTATAGATGGCCTGTTTTGTGGTTAGGTACCAGGTGTTTCCCACACCCTAGTAAAACTGCTCAACCTGATTGTGGAGGCTGTTGCTTTCTGCAGGCGTTGCTGTAACCAGTCAGAGGAACCTGCATCTTCCAAATAGCAAATTGCTATTCAAATGCAGCAAGACATCATTTTAGTATTTGAGTATTTTTTTTTAAAAGATTTTATTTATTTGTCAGAGAGAAAGAGCGAGAGACAGCGAGAGAGAGCGAGCACAGGCAGACAGAGTGGCAGGCAGAGGCAGAGGGAGAAGCAGGCTCCCTGCCGAGCAAGGAGCCCTATGTGGGGCTCGATCCCAGGACGCTGGGATCATGACCTGAGCCGAAGGCAGCTGCTCAACCAACTGAGCCACCCAGGCGTCCCAGTATTTGAGTATTGGCGAAGAAATATTTGAAGTGTATGACCCAGCATTGTTTTATAGAAGCAGCCTTGCTAGAGCTGAGTAGCATCTGCAGTAAAAAAAAAGAATCAGGCTCTAAGGGCTTTGAAAATTAACCTTTCTCTCTTTCCTTGCTCCTCCCATTTGTATGTGGTTCATTCAGCAATTATGCTAAAGCGCATCTATCGTTCCACTCCACCTGAGGTCATAGTGGAAGTGCTGGAACCCTACGTCCGCCTTACTACTGCCAATGTCCGTATCATCAAGAACAGAACCGGCCCCATGGGCCACACTTACGGCTTTATTGACCTCGACTCCCATGCGGTAAGTTTCCTCTGCCTTGGAATGGCTGAGGGACAGCTGGCTATAGAATCCTCAAGAAGGTTTGAAGGACTTCCTTATCATTGGAATTCTCATGTGCTACCTGGTATCAAAAATCCTCATGTTCTTTCCTTTAGGTGTAACGTTCATTCAGAGGAAGGGACTGCCTTTGAAAGTTAGGACTCTGAGCATTTTTCTAGATTTGGTTTTGTCTTTTGGTATTTACAATGTCCAATTAAAATTACATGAGAGGGGCGCCTGGGTGGCTCAGTGGGTTAAAAGCCTCTACCTTCGGCTCAGGTCATGATCTCAGGGTCCTGGGATCGAGCCCCAAGTCAGGCTCTCTGCTTGGCAGGGAGCCTGTTTCCTCCCCTCCCTCTCTGCCTGCCTCTCTGCCTACTTGTGATCTCTGTCTGTCAAATAAATAAATAAATAAAATCTTAAAATAAATAAATAAAATAACATGAGAACTTAGTTACTTGTGAAGAATCTGTGTACTGAACCTTGCAAGCTTTAGTAAATTTTCTAGTTTCTTAAATTTGTTTTGCTCAGCCATAAATGGTTTTATATTTGAGGGTAACAGGTTATTTCCTCTTTTTCCTTAAATGTTGTTTAAGAGATTCCTGTGGCTTAAATTTTTAGTTGTGGGGCCCTTTTCTATGGAAATAACATGAAATTAGTAATGAAAATCATTGATACTTTTTTTTTTAGAGAGAAAGAGCACGAGTTTGGGTGGGGGGTGGCAGAGGCAGAGGGAGAAGCAGCCTCCCCACTGAGCAGGGAGCCTGACAGGCGGCTTGATCCCAGGACCCTAGAACCCTGGGATCATGACCTGAACCAAAGGCAGATGGTCTGGGCACCTGGATGGCTCAGTGGTTAAAGCCTCTGCCTTTCGCTCAGGTCATGATCCCAGGGTTCTGGGATCAAGCCCCATATCTGGCTCTCTGCTCAGCGGGGAGCCTGCTTCCCCCCTCTCTCTCTCTGCCTGCCTCTCTGCCTACTTGTGATCTCTCTATCAAATAAATAAATAAAATCTTTTTTAAAAATTTTTTTAAAAAGGGACACCTGGTGGTTCAGTTGGTTAAGCGGCTGCCTTCGGCTCAGGTCATGATCCCAGCGTCCTGGGATCGAGTCCCACATCGGGCTCCTTGCTCGGCAGGGAGCCTGCTTCTCCCTCTGCCTGCCACTCTGTCTGCCTGTGCTCGCTCTCTCTCTGACAAATAAATAAATAAAATCTTTTAAAAAAAATTAAAAAAAAAAAGCAGGTGGTCAATTGACTGAACCACCCAGGTGCCCCTCATTGGTATTTTTTAGATTTCATGTTCAGAAGTCACAAGAGACTTTGTAAACTGTATCTGATGCAGTGAGAGTTGCAGCCTAAAAGAAGAGGATTTGAATTTCTGATATCAATACCAGAAACTGATGTCTACTGTGATCACTATTCTGATCAGCCCTTCATCGAGAGTTGCCTGTTTTTGCCAGTGTGCTCTTACTAACGTTCAATAGATTTTTCTTTTGAGAAGGAAAATCCACGTTCCGTTCTCTTTCAAAGGACATGGCCTTTTCTCTCTTTGTGCTGCAATGTGTCTTTGGTTTCCCAGGAAGCTCTTCGTGTAGTGAAGATCTTGCAGAACCTTGATCCACCATTTAGTATTGATGGGAAGATGGTAGCTGTAAACTTGGCCACCGGAAAAAGAAGGTAAGGCGGAGGAGTGGGGCTCCTTTGTGATTCCCCTACTCAAGTTCTTGGGAGGCAACTCCTAAAAGGTAGAGATAGTAAGACATGGTACCTTCCAGTGTGGATTTCTTCAGATACATGTACATGTTTTCTTTTTCTGAAGCTTGGCTTATTCTGACTCTAGTTGTCTTTTGTTTTTGTTTTTGTTTGTTTGTTTTTTCCTTAAATAGCAGTACTAGGTACTTTAGTGCCTTCCTTCTTCACTGCCTGGTATCTTTGGGTTCCAAATGATACAGTCTTGGATGTGGAGAAAAATCTCGATACATCCTTGCCCCTTGGAATCCTAAGAAAATGCTGTTCTGACTTTGCACTCCCCTGACCCTGTTCATGCCTCCATGGTACCAGGAAATCTGATTCCCCTTCATTCCTATATTTACCTTGACCCAGGAGTGGTCACTGGGAAGCAGCTGCATTGGAGAGGCAGGCTTGCAGGATGGGGCAGATCGTGCTCTGGCACCTCAGCTCGTTTGCTGTTCTGCTCCGGCAGCAGCTGTGTAGGAGGAGTCTCTGTACTGCCGGGCCTGCTTGCTCCAGATCCATTTCTTTCCCTGCAGAATGGGCAAAAGTTAGTTTCTTGGCAAATCCATAGGGTTAGGCAATTCTCAAATGGCTTTTTGTAGCAAACTCAAGATGTGTTGTGTTATTTGTTGCAGAAATGATTCTGGGGACCATTCTGACCACATGCACTACTATCAGGTAGGCTTCGGCAGCTGGGGAGTGCTCTGTCAAAATCCTCAAGTGACTGGAAGAGTCATCTTGAATTTTCTCCAGTGGGTGACTGGTAAGAGCTATTAGAAGTTCCATAATTTTAACCAGCCTTTCTGTGATAGGGTAAAAAGTATTTCCGAGACAGGAGAGGAGGAGGCAGAAATTCAGACTGGGCTTCAGATACAAATCGACAAGGACAACAGTGTGAGTCACTTGTTTTATTTCTATTGCTCTTTTTGGCTTGACTGCTCATTAATTGAGATCTTTGTGGTCACAGAATTAGCAAGAAATACCGTTGACTGGGGATGCTCATTCAGAGAGCGCCATATGCATGTTCTGCACCTGTGTGGGTTGGCCGGCCCCGGGCTTGGGTTGTTTTCAGTTCCACAGCAGGGCTCCCTGGACAGGGACTAATATTGGCTTTGGTTTTATTCCCACTAGCATCGTCTGACTGCTACATATATGATTCTGCTACTGGCTATTATTATGACCCCCTGGCAGGAACTTACTATGACCCAAACACCCAGGTGAGTTTTTGGTTTGTTTACTTTATCTGTGATTCTTTTGAGAAAAGTACCTATAATTTGTTGGTTTGAAGATTTTAGTCCCTGGATTTTTGGTTGCTTATTACATGAAAAGTGGAAAAGTTTAAATCTCATGGAAGTTTAAATACTTCTCCATTTCTGGCAGCTGCTGTTACACTGTCTGTATCTCATGTCTAGCCTGGTGTTTTTTAAAGTTCACATCGTATATAGAGTTGTATTTACTGAGTTGTGTTCATTCAGGATTTAAAGATAGTGACCTTTGTGTTAACTGTTGCCTGTAGAGAAAATCAGTGCTTTGTGGCATTATAAAGAATAGTGCTACTCTTGGAAAAATGGACAGTGAGTGGTCTGGATAGGTCCTGGCCCCTGGAGTGGGTTTCAAGATTGTTTGATGCAGTCTCTTCTTAGGCTTGTGAGAGAGAGAGCTGTTGTTTGTTCCAGAAGGGAACTTGTTCCTTAGACCTAGAATTAACTGGGAAAGTGAGATATTCTGTAGACTTAACAGTTTCTAACTGAATTGCAGCAAGAAGTCTATGTGCCCCAGGACCCTGGATCACCTGAAGAAGAAGAGATCAAGGAAAAGAAGTCCACCAGTCAAGGAAAGTCAAGTAGTAAGAAGGAAGCATCTAAAAGAGATGGCAAGGAGAAAAAAGACCGAGGAGTGACAAGGGTAAGAGGACTTGTGAATCTTCTTTACCAGACAATTACAGATTCAAATAAAGGCGTTATAGAGGAGATCTAGGGCTGAGGTGTGAAGTTACCAAAAAAGCAAACAATCCTCTTGCATCTTACAGCTTATGGTAACTCTTTCACAAATGCAAAAACTGTGGATGGCAGAACACAGTGACTCAGCTAAACCCTAACACCTGGGCTCCACATAGTTTCACTTTCCTGCACCCCCTCTTCAGTGCTTGACTCTGTATACACATTTCTGTAGGTGTAATTGTAGCAGAGGTTACCATTCTGTATTCTCTGCTCCGTTTATATTTGCTCTTAAGTAGTTTTTCCATGGTTCTATAATACCCTATTATTTATAATTATTTATAATACTTGGATTCAGCTTTTGCCACTTACTCTTTTTTTTTTTTCCTTTTTTAAGATTTTATTTGCTCATCAGGAAAGAGAGTGCACACAAGCAGGGGAAACTTTCCAACCGTATTCCCAATCATTTGTAAAATAAGGGTATTAATGCCTCTCTGGGAGGGTTGTAGTGAAGGCTGAGGACAATAATGCATATAAATGTCTCATCTGGCGCCTGACATATAGTGATCACTCGGTATATACTGAATGTTATGTTTTCAAAGGCTTTTTATTTTGAAATCATTATAGCAACATTTCAGATACCTCACAAATAAGGAGTTTTTGGAAAATCCTTATTAATTAATTAATTAATTAATCTGATTAATTTCAGCAGGGTTCTTAGCCCAGCTTTTATGAGTATCATATAGGAATTATGAGTTTAATCAGTTTCAGGAAAATGCCAGTGAGGGGACAGCCCCCCCAGAGGACGTCTTTAAGAAGCCCCTGCCTCCCACTGTGAAGAAGGAAGAGAGTCCTCCACCAGTAAGGCTAAGCCAACACCCAGGGCTGGGGCTGGAGCTGGGGATAGGGCTGGTTCTGAATGGGAAGGGAAGTTCAAAGGCTGATGTTTCACTCCGGTGTTGGTCCTTTTGTTCTCTCTACTGAACAGACAAGGACTTTCCTTGAGTATGAGCATGTGATAAATGTTCTTGTCTGCTAATAGGCACCCTGTACCATTCCCATCAGACAAGGGAATGTCTGGCCCTTTTTAAGTTATAATCTTTGTCTTGTTAATCCTTCTAAGAGACCCATTTTCCTGGCCCCGATTTTTCCTGCCTTTTGGTGCTGTATATGAAGCTTCAGGTGTGGAGTGCATGTGTGGTTGTTTTATGGTTTACCTGTCTGGCCAAAGTGAATGATGCTAAAATTAGTACCCATTTTTTAGATGCATTAAAGTGATGGTCTCCTCTAATCATGGGTGATTCTGATTAAATGTAAATATGTAGCAATAGTGAAATAGTGATCATGCTTTATTTTTTATTTCGATTGATCACAAGCCCGTGACCATGCATCATTATTTCACAATTCTATAAACTACTGATAAATACTCTTCCCGTGTCCCATTATTAGTTTAATTCATTGTAGCATCAGCCCTGACCATGCCTTTGCCTCGCTCAGGAGCTCAGTGTCTGCCTGAGAGCTTATTCTTCATTTGCTTTCAGTCCACCTCCTAAATCCCTTTTGGGATTACTGTAGCCCTTCATAAAGTTTATCTTTCCTTTTCTCCATGAGTTACGGTAACCTGAGGGGTTGCTGCTATCTCTTCCTCTTTGTAACCTGTAACTTTTTTTTTTTTTTTAATTTTGTTTATTTATTTGACAGAGATGACAAGTAGGCAGAGAGGCAGGCAGGAGTGGGGGTGGGGGGAAGCAGGCTTCCTGCTGAGCAGAGAGCCCGATGCGGGGCTCGATCCCAGGACTCTGGGATCAATCATGACCTGAGCTGAAGGCAGAGGCTTAACCCACTGAGCCACCCAGTTGCCCCAACCTGTAACTTCTTAACTCTCCCTGCGTCTATGTCAGTTCTCCTTTCCCTTCCTTCTCTTCACTGTTCTGTTGCTAGAGTCACTTCTGAGGGAATCTTTCTGGTTTTATCTGAGCAATCCAGGAGAAAAGTCAAGCTTGAACATGTTGCTTGGGGGGAAATGAGCATTGTGGTCATTAATCATCATTTTTAATCATTAATCATCATTTTAAGCCCAGTTCATTATTCAAATTAAAAGAGAAGAAATGAGATACCCATATTGGAATATCCAGAAAACAGGCCTCACAGTATAGGTTGAGGTTGGTGTTAATCTCTGGCCTTTCCCTTCAGCCTAAGGTGGTAAACCCACTCATCGGCCTCCTGGGTGAATATGGAGGAGACAGTGACTATGAGGAGGAAGAAGAGGAGGAGCAGACACCTCCTCCACAGCCCCGCACAGCACAGCCCCCACAGAGGGAGGAGCTGACCAAGAAAGAGAACGAAGAAGATAAACTCACTGACTGGAATAAACTGGCTTGTCTGCTCTGCAGAAGGCAGTTTCCCAACAAAGAAGTTTTGATCAAACACCAGCAGCTCTCAGATCTGCACAAGGTATGGGGTAGCGGCCCTGGCCTTTCAAACGTTGGCCTCTTACCATCGTGTATTACAGTCCAATGAATTGTTCCTCCACCTTTTGTCAGGAGTTGCTTTGCATTAAGGCTGTGCCCACCTTCAGAAACCTTGGTGTGTAGACCCAAGGCAAGCAGCATGGCTGGGTCTGGGGCCCCAGACTCCCCGGCTGTGCTGAAGACAGGAGTGGGGGAGTCATCAAGTAGGAGGCTTGTTTGCTGAGTTTCTCATCATAGCTCTTCCATTAACATAACAATTGGACTTCAGATAAGCCTCTTCTCTTCTGTGATATTTGGTGGCTTCCTCTGGTTCTGTCTAGTTCTGATACTGTGCAGTTTTCCCAAAGGTGGGTCACTTTCTGCCATCTCTTCATGTGGTGAGTCACTGCTCTAAGCCATGGCACAACGTCTGCTGTTGGAGAGTTAACCTGACACACATGGGCCCTCCCCTGCATCTTCCCACTCAGACGTACTGGCCAAAGAGCCAAATTCTGGACAAATAAAACCCGTAGATAGACTCTTGTTCTCAGTATAGGGTGATTTATTTCACACTCCTTCTCTAGCAGATGTTGCTAGAGCTGGTGAGGAAATCAGATTTAGACTTTCCTTCAATATAAAGTCCAAAGTCTTATGTAGCTAAAAGCTGAGAAGCTCTGCTTTTGGTAATATGACCCCCCTTTTCTTCCAGCTGCCTCTGTGGAGGCTCTACAGAGTTTCTAGGGATCCGAGAAGTTCCTCACAGTCCCTGCAACAGATTACCTCCCAGGTCCCTTTGACCTCGAATTCTGAGTCATGAGACTGACACATTCAAATTTCAGCTGTTTGGGGGCACCTGGCTGGCCCAGTCGGTAGAGCATGTGACTCCTGATCTTGGGGTCCTGAGTTCAAGCCCCACATTGGGTATAGAGCTTACTTTTTTAAAAATTAAATAAAAAAAAGTTAAAAGATACATAAAATTAAATAAAAATAGATTTCGTCTATCTGATGAAAATGCTAATAAATGGCTGATGTCAGGAAAGAGGAGCCAGAAATCTGGTGAATCCACGAACTGAACTGACCCTGGGACAGTGGAAAGTGGACTGTAGTACTTTTTTCCTTTCCTTGCAGTGATCCAGTGCAAAGAATCCCCTGTCCATACTGTACTGGACCCCTTAGGTTTCTTACATATGTTGGAGGGTATTGTGTAGTAGAGCCATGCTCAAGAAGTATGGGACCCTTAAGGAACACAGGACTCTCCAAGCAGTCTTTTTGTTCTTTTAGGACTTTGGGTTCTCCTTTTCATGTTTTTTGGGGGCTTGAAAGAGTGGATACTGTCCAAGGATGGTGAGTGGTGGTGGTGGTGGTGGTAGGAAGATCATGTGGGCATTCAGTTTTCTCCACTATAATGTGCTCAGATTCCCCTCTCTCATAATTTTTACTTTATTTTTTTATTTATTTTTTTAAGATTTTATTTATGTGTCAGAGAGAGAGAGAGAGCAAGCGAGCACAGGCAGACAGAGTGTCGGGCAGAGGGAGAAGCAGGCTCCCTGCTGAGCAAGGAGCCCAATGTGGGACTCGATCCTAGGACGCTGGGATCATGACCTGAGCTGAAGGCAGCCGCCCAACCAACTGAGCCACCCAGGCGTCTCTATAATTTTTACTTTAGATAAAGACCTATAAACCAGTTTTGTGTTGTCTACATTTTTTAAAAAGTTTTATTTATTTGCGAAACACAGTGTAGGGTGGGGTGTGGAGGCCGGAGGGGCAAAGGGAGAGAATCTCAAGCAGACTCTCTGCTGAGCACAGAGCCCAACTCGGCTTGATCTCACGACCCTGAGGTGACCTGAGCTGAAATCAAGAGTCAGACAGTTAACTGACTGAGCCACCCAGGTGCCCCTGTTTTCTGCATTTGGAGAGAAGTAGAATGAAGGTCTCTCTTGTACCACACCATGTAACTAATCTGTGTGACAAGCCAGCATTACAACTTGGGTTCCTGTTGGTGAGCCTAAAGCCAATCTGGTTAGGAATTGTTGATTGCAGGGTACAGTGATCAGTCAGGAGAGTTGGTCAGTGAAAGAAGCCACAGTCTTAAAGCAGCTATTGGGAAGGACCTAGAGGCATTTTCTAGGACCACTTTTTCTAGACCTGTACTCCTAGAACTTTCTGTCTTCTCAGCAAAACCTGGAAATCCATCGGAAGATAAAACAATCTGAGCAGGAGCTAGCCTATCTGGAAAGGAGAGAACAGGAGGTAAGTTTTGATGACCTGTTAACTCCCTTGACCTCAACTCTTTTTACGTTCTGGTGTGGAATTTGTAGGATGTACTGAAGACAGAAATGAAGAGGACCTAAAAGATGGGGTATACATTTATCCAGACCCATCAAACTACATTACAATGGGTGCACTTCATTGTTTATAAAATTATACTTTAATAAAATTGATATATATTTTTTTAAAGGGTGGTGGTTTAAGGTCTCCAAACAGGTCAAACAAATAACATTTTCCTTTCCTGCCCAGCTTTTAAAATCAGTGAAGGTAGGGCTGCTAAAATACAGTCTTTTACTATCAGAGGGTAAGTTAGAGGAAGCAGTTGCGTAGAGCCAAATGAACTTGCTACCTAGATCACGTAATTAGGCAGACTCCCCTACAGATGGCCACAAGCTTCACTGTCCGGACCAGATCTTATGTGAAGGGTAGGAATCCTCCCTTGGAGTCCTACTGGAGAGCACCTCCTCCTCAGAAGAGGTAAACACAGCTGTAGGACAAGCACACCAGCTCATTCTTCTCAAATTTACCAGTCAGAGAAGCCACTGCTTTCTCAAGAAGAGTATGTGAAGGAGCAAGAGATCCCAGGCGTTAATAGTTGAACCCCCTTCGCTTTAGAAAGACTATAAGGAATAAAGCGAATCTTCCCCACTATTCAGCTCCCTTAAATGGAAATCTCAGGTCTTTTCTTCTGCTTACCAACAGGGAAGGTTTAAAGAAAGAGGAAGTGATCGCAGGGAAAAGGTCCAATCTTTTGACTCTCCAGAAAGGAAACGAATTAAATACTCCAGGGAAACTGACAGGTAAGCCAGGAACTTTTCATTCAGCCTAAGCCTCAAGGTCTAATGGTGAAACCATCTTCTTCTCCAGATGTGCTGCTTTTTTCTCTCTCAGGGATAACTGAAGTCAGCAGGAGCAGCTTCTTTCTGAACTCCTTGAGCATGAGGTTCACTCCAACCTCTGACCACCCAGCTTCATTCAGGGAATATGTGTGTTTGGCTGGCTGCTTAGCTGCTCTCCTTCTCTCCTCATCAGTAATGGCTGTACCTCCTATGGACCTGATAATGTCATTCTCTTGGGCTTTTTCCCTAGGGAACCTCTGTCCTCATACGTAGGTCCTGAATGAATGGTTGGCTGCTGATAGACTTATATGGTCTCTAGATTCTGTGCTTATTTCCAGTCAGTTCAGAGTGGGGAGCCCAGCAGAGTTAGATAGAATTTGTTGATAACTCATCGTGTCTAGGCACTGCACTAAGTGTAAGGAATACTCAGGTGGACAAGACCTATAAGAATAAAGAAGATTCAGGTGATGCTGTGTCTCATAGAGCAGACAGAATTCCAGTGGAGAAGGGGAGGTCATTTCAGTTGGAGCAAACTGCATACGTCGTGGATGAGAGAGAAGTCATATGATGCATTTGAAAAATTATAAGTAGCCTGATAGAGGCCAGCTCAGGCAGTTCATACTCCTTGAATACCATGCTAAGACTTTGTCTTAGGGCAGCAGGAGGTTATGAAATGATTTTAAGGAGGGTGCTGATCTGATGAGACTTGAACAGGTCTATATGTTGGTAAGTAAAAGAGCAGCTAATAGCCAGGGTAACTTGTGCCTGTGGGGATGGGGGAGATCATTGATGGAGAAAGGCCCCAAAGGAGGGTTGATGGGGTCTGGGGCTCTGGCATCCCAACTTATTTGCTCACTGCTCACAGTAAGATTATTTTTTAATCATGGCCCAATAATCATGTGTGTGTAAGTACCAAAAAAGAGATCTTCATGAAAAATGCTTATTTTCTGTATACAATAAGCTCTGGTATAAAAGATTTGTTTATTTTGAGAGAGAGAGAGTGAGAGTGCACATACGTGAGCAGAGGGAGAGGCAGAGGGAGAGGGGGAATCTCAAGAAGACTCCCTGCTGATCATGGAGCTTGATGTGGGGCTTTATTCCATGACCCCGAGATCATGACTTGAGCCAAACAAGAGCTGGACACTCAACCAACTGAGCCAGGTGCCCTGTTTGCATTCTTTCTTTTTTCTTTTCTTTTTTTTTAAGATTTTATTTATTTGACAGAGATCACAAGTAGGTAGAGAGGCAGGCAGAGAGAGAGGAGGGAAGACAGGCTCCCTAATGAGCAGAGAGCTCGATGAGGGGCTCCATTCCAGGACCCTGGGATTATGACCTGAGCCGAAGGCAGAGGCTTAACCCACTGAGCCACCCAGGTGCATACTTAAGAAGTGCTAAGGAAAGACCACTTAAACAATGTAACATCCTAGTAGGTCATTCTCTGCAATTCGAAATATACTGGGCTAAGCCAAAGGTAAAGGAGTCATTAAGGAGGAAGGACACTTTAGCCCTGAGTGAGTTGGGCTGGGTGCAGAAAGATACCCTTCTGTATTCTTGGCATCCATCACACCACATTCTGCTGGTTCCCTTCCTTCTTAGTCTTCTCCCATGCTCTGAGTTTTCTGGGCAATTCCAGATATTCTCCAGGACTCTGCCCTCAGTGCTCTTTAATCCTTGTTGTTCTACCTCTTGACCTAGACCCAAGGCCACAGTCATCACTAACAAGCTAACAAGTCCCTATGACTCCATTCCAAGGCAGTTTGGTTTTCTGAGCGCAAAATCACTATTTCCGTTTACCTCCTGGGAATGTCCTTGTGGAGACCTCTTAGGCTCCTCACTCTAAGCAATGACTCAGTATTATATTCCGTATCATATTCAGGTCCAGTCCTGCTAAACCTGCTGTATGTTCCTCTTTCAGAGTAGTGACATAATTGCATCATGCATGGCCTGCCTGGTCTGACCCAGTCTTCCTGCTTTATCCCCTTTATCATTACTGGCCACATCCCTAATTAAGCTTTTTCCCCCTTTCTAGCTCACCTCCAAATTGGACTCTTTACTCTCCGTCTCTGTTCTTCAACCTCTAGTGTACTCTCTACCCTGGCACCAAAACCATCTTTGTGAACAGAAATCTCCTAAAACTTGCCTTTTTGTGAGGGCATACCTTGCTTAGAAGGAGGCCTGGAGTCCAGGGGGTTTTTTGGCTCGCAGGATGAAGTCCAGAATCATGATTTAGCGTGATGTTTTGAGGCTTTCCAGTCTAGCCCAAGAAGCCTTTTTCAGTTCTTACAATTCCTCTCCTAGACAAATTGTATTCTTTCACTTCTTATTTGTGGCCTCCTTTCCTCTCATGCTTTTTAGTCAGTTCGGATGTGCCCTCTCATTGAAATTCATCATTTTTGGTGATGCTCCTTCAGAGCTTGTGTCTTCTCTGGTGTATTTCCATAGGATATGTCTCCTGATCCCACATCCCTGGCTGAGTTATAGGCACCTGTGGACATTTATCCTTTTCATGTCCTTCCCCGTGAATAGGGGTGGGTCTTGGGCATCTCTGTATCCCTAGGATAAAAGTCTGTTGCATAGATAGCTGGCACTCAGAAGTATTCCCTAATACACTTTAAAGATTTTTTTTTTTAATTTATTTATTTGACAGAGAGAGATCACAAGTAGGCAGAGAGGCAGGCAGAGAGAGAGAGGAAGAAGCAGGCTCCCTGCCAAGCAGAGAGCCCGATGCGGGACTTGATCCCAGGACCCTGAGATCATGACCTGAGCCGAAGGCAGAGGCTTAACTCACTGAGCCACCCAGGCGCCCCTTCCCTAATACACTTTAGAGGAAGCAAATGTGAATCAAGATGACAGAGGTTTTTATTAGGGTCACTTTGAAAGTGATGGTATGTAAGTACATCTGCTCCTTTTGCAGTGATCGCAAACCTGTTGGTAAAGAAGGAATCGACAGTAGCAACAAAGGAGGCTGTGTCCAGCAGACCGCTGGCTGGAGGAAGGGGGCGGGCCTCGGGTATGGCCATCCAGGATTGGCTTCAGCAGAGGAGGTGAAATGGTTTCCATCTTTTGGGGGTGGTGTGAACCTGGAATGTACTTAACATTCTCTCTTTCAATCAGTCGTGATCACTGGATGATAGATAGGCATTCTGGGCCCTTGTAATTTTGGTTGGTTGTGGGAAAAGGAGAAAAGTGGAAATGAGATTCATCTTACTCTTACACAGAGTAAAAGGTGGGGTATTACAGGAATCACGCAATTTGAAACTGGCAAATCATTTGGTGACAAGAAACAGGGAACCTGCAGTAAAAGGAACAAAAGCATCTGAGAGGCATCATCATCAGAGGAACTGAAATAGCTAAAATATGAGGAGGGCGAGGTTAGTCCTGGTTCTCATGAAGGGCTCTGCCTCACTTAGTTCAGGAAGAGAAGAGAGCAAAGGTATTGAGAGGGAACGTTGCCCATTTTGTGTTGGCTTGGTCCCCCTCTGAACATGCCAACTGGATTCATGAGACTGGGTTCTCATGTCTGGTATTAAATCCTGTATCCTGAAGTCATGGCATCACCACCCTCCTTATTCATCTTGGGTTTTGTTTATTAATTAAACATTCTAAAAATTTCCCCCAAATCCTGATCCTTACTGGTCCAGAAATACTTGTAATCAAAGGCTAGCCCTGAGGCTTATTAATTGATAGAGCCCACTTCATTGTTTGTCTTTGTGTTACAGACTGAAGGCCGGATGAGGGGGCCCAGTGTGGGGGCTCCCGGAAGAACCAGCAAGAGACAGTCCAACGAGACTTACCGAGATGCTGTGCGAAGAGTCATGTTTGCTCGGTATAAAGAACTAGATTAAAGAATGGAGACAAGTACCCACAGGACACAACCTCCTTCTTGTTTTGTTTGTCCGTCTCTCCTTTTGTTTTGTTACTGTTCTTGCTGCTAGAACTTTTTTAAATAAACTTTTTTTCAATGTGATTTTTTTTGGTGGTTATATTTTTCTCCCACAGGTGGGTGAGGGTGGGGCTTATGGTAGGAGGGAGAGAGCACCTTGGTGCAGCCCATTTGAGGTGTCACTGAAATGGCAGCAAGTGCTACCATGAGCCCTGAGACACCACCTGCTGTCAGTATGAGTGGATGTGTTGCAGTGACATTTGAACTCTAGCTTGTGTGAGTACTATCAGATTTTAAAAATTATTTTCCTGATCTAATTAATGAAAACTGCATCCCATTATTGCTTGCTTCTATTTCTTTGATAACTGATGAAAATGAACATATTTCCGTATGTTGGTTTACTACTGATTAGACCTTGGAAGTCGTCTTCTGACTTCCCCATTGTTGGTGGGGGTGGGGGGAGCAGCTTGATAGCTCTTTTTCTGAGTGCCTGCTGGGTGCTTAATGTGTCACATGTTGTGATCACCACAATGAGTTGGCATAGTAAGAATTATTACTCCCCTCCAGCCACTACCCCAGGTTTTCCTTCCCTCCTTGGCTGAAATTCTCCAGAGAGGTGTCTTTGGACACCCTCTTTCAAATCTTTCTTAATTTTCTACCATATCACTCATACCATTTCACAGAATTTGCTTCAAAAGAGAGGGTTGTTTTTAATTTTTTTTTTCTTTGAAGTTAAAAGGACAATATCCTATGAACCTATTAAAACTTTTAAAAGTAGGGTGCCTGGGTGGCTCAATCAGTTAAGCAGCCAACTTTTGATTTCAGCTCAGGTCATGATCCCAGGATCCCGAAGTCAAGCCCTGCATCAGGCTCTGTGATTGATGGAGAGTCTGCTTGGAGATTCTTTCTTTCCCTGTCCCCAGCTTGCACTCGTTCACTCCCTTGCTCTCAAATAAATAAATCTTTAAAACATAAAAAAATAATTCCTCCAGATAACATATTATAGTACTAAGAGTTTCACTTTTCAGATGTCTCCGGAGGAATGTTTTTTAGGAAGAGAACTGCGAGTTTAGAAGAGTATGTTGATGGTATAAGGTGGGAGTTTGTAAACTTAGCCAACAAGGTGGGACACCTGGATGGCTCAGTTGGTTAAGTGTCTGCCTTCCCAGGGTCCTGCGATCAAGCCCCTTGTTGGGCTCCCTGCTCAGTGGGGAGTCCCTCTCCCACTCCCCCTGCTTGTGCTCTGTCAAATAAATAAACCTAAAATATTTTTTAAAAATTAAAAAATAGGGGCGCCTAGGTGGCTCAGTGGGTTGAGCCTCTGCCTTTGGCTCGGGTCATGATCTCAGGGTCCTGGGATGGAGCCCCACATTGGGCTCTCTGCTCAGCGGGGAGCCTGCTTCCTCCTCTCTCTCTCTCTCTCTCTGCCTGCCTCCCTGCCTGCTTCTGATCTCTGTCTGTTAAATAAATAAATAGAATCTTTTTTAAAAATTAAAAAATAAAAAACTTACCCATCAAGGGCCAGAGTCAATATTTTATACTTCACAGGTCAGATGTTGAAACTCTTCAGCCCTGTTATTGTAGTGAGAGCACAGCCACATTCATAGACAGTAGCAGCGATACAGACAAGTGATTGTGGCTGATTCGAATAAAACTTTATTTACAAAAACAGGTTGCAGGCCAGAATTGGCCCACAGGTCTAAGTGCATAATCTGGTTGCATAAAGCAGAACCAGGGACAGCTCTGTAAAAATAGTATGGAGGTATTACCATTTGGGGGGAATGGGCAGTGAGGGGTGAGAGATGTAAGGAGAGATAGGTATATACCAAGAAAACATTTCTAGAAACAGGAATGATGTATGTGAAGTTAAATTGTTTGCCATGCTGTCGCCAGATATAATCCTTTTTTCTTTATCTTTATTAAGTCTTTACCCCTCCCAAAGGGAAAACAAAATCAGGAGCACACTGGTTTAGGGATTAAGAGCCCCAGGTTCAGGGCGCCTGGGTGGCTCAGTGGGGTAAGCCTCTGCCTTCAGCTCAGGTCATGATCTCAGGGTCCTGGGATCGAGCCCCACATCAGGCTCTCTGCTCAGCGGGGAACCTGCTTCCTCCTCTCTCTCTGCCTGCCTCTCTGCCTACTTGTGATCTCTGTTGTCAAATAAATAAATAAAATCTTAAGAAAAAAAAAAAAGTCCCAGGTTCTGGGCCTTGCTACCACTAGTGCAGCATTACAGAGGATGGGTCATTGGACTCTTGGCTGCAGACAGATGCAGTGCAATAGCCCTTCTGGTCTGAAGGCCTGCAGGTACCTCTGTGGTGCATCTCTTTTTTTGAGTACATCAATGAGTACATCAAAATACTTCTTGAAAGCTGATCCAAGTTTGTCCTTAACTGGCCAAACCAGGTTTTCCTTCTAACTTTGTATTACCCGTTTGGGCCTAAACTGTGGAACACTTCAAATGCTCCACTACTGAAGACTCTTACGGACTAGTTAGTTAACTTCATTTCATTGGCTCCCCTGCAGAAGCACCACTGAGTTCCCTAGTGGTCATTCTATGAATGTTTTGAGAGCCCACTCTACTCGTCACTGGGGCTTCTAGCAAGATCAATGTTGGTCTCTGTGCCCATAGGACTTAGTCACTGAGGAAGATGGATGTTGAACAATTGCTAATATGATGAGAGACAGTACAGCAAGCTTTTGGCAGCATCTTCTCTGAAGAAAGTGTTTAAGCTCAGATCTCAAACTAGTTTGCCTAGTTTTGTTTTCCAGCTTTACTTTGCCACATAAATGGAAATTTTGTGGTTGAAAATACAGCCTTAGGGGCGCCTGGGTGGCTCAGTGGGTTAAAGCCTCTGCTTTCAGCTCGGGTCATGATCCCAGGGTCCTGGGATCGAGCCCCGCATCGGGCTCTCTGCTCCTCGGAGAGCCTGCTTCCTCCTCTCTCTCCCTGCCTGCCTCTCTTGCCTACTTGTAATCTCTATCTGTCAAATAAATAAATAAAATCTTAAAAAAAAAAAAAAAGTATGGCCTTAAATGCTCCGTATATTTTTAAGGGACTACTTTGGGTATTGATGAAAGTAGGAATGGATGTGAAAAGTGTGTCACCCTACCATGTCCCTGGGGAGTTCCCTGAGGCTTTGATCAGAATGCCAGCTACATAAGGGCAGAGATCTTGGGTAATTTTCTTTACTACTATATCCTTAGGGGCTAACACAATAGGTACCCTATAAATGAGTGAATAATGCCTTGTTCATAGGTCTATATAAAATAGTTGAATTAAATTTTGATTGCATATCTCTGCCAATTCATCAAAGTTCAGCTCTGACAAATTAGTTTCTTGGTATAGGTGAGAGTTCTCTCATGTGAGTCTTCTTCTTCTGGAGTAGTATTTTCACGGTCTGAGATCAAAACATGTGAAGTATTTTTTTCTTTTGCTAAGTGGTGGGAAATTAAGGCAAAAAAGATCATTTCGGGGGCATCTGGGTGGCTCAGTGGGTTAAGCCTCTGCCTTTGGCTTAGGTCATGATCTCAGGGTCCTGGGATTGAGCCCAGCATCAGGCTCTCTGCTCAGCACGGAGCCTGCTTCCCCTCTCTCTCTGCCTGACTCTCTGCCTACTTGTGATCTCCCTCTCTCTGTCAAATAAATAAATAAAATATTTTTTTTAAAAAGCATTTCGTTAAGAGAACTTTTTTTTAACCTCAGAACATTAGGAAAAGCAGTCTTAAAGAACTTTGCCTAATATTGAACATATATGGCTTTACTCAAAACAAAAAACAGGGGTGCCTGGCTGGCTCAGTGGGTGGAGCATGCAACTTTTGATCTCAGGTTTATGGGTCTGAGCCACATGTTGAATGTGGAGATTACTTGAGAATAAATACTTTTTAAGTACTTACTTTTAAATATTTTATTTGACAGAGAGATAGCACAAGTAAGCAGAGCATCAGGGAGATGGAGAAGCAGGCTCCCTGCTGAGCAGGGAGCCCGATGTGGGACTTGATCCCAGGACCCTGGGGCCATGACCTGAGCCAAAGGCAGTTGTCTAACTGACTGAGCCACCCAGGCGCCCCTATTTATTTATTTATTTATTTGAGAGAGAATGAGTGAGTGAGACCAAGCAGGGGGAGGGAGAGGGACAAGCGGACTCTGCCCTCAGTGTGGAGCCTGATGTGGGGTTTGATCCCACAACCCCAAGATCATGACCTGAGCTGAAATTGAGAGTTGGACACCTGAATGACTGAGCCATCCCGGCGCCCCAAGAAAATGCACTTGGGAGCCTTCTGTTGGTTGCATACTTCTACTTTTTTCTGATGTTGGAAGTTTTACATACATCTACTCCTCCCCAGAAGTTGGACACTGTATATAAATACATATACACATATGAAAATGTAGAAGTGTGTATGTGTGTGTGTGTGTAGGTAGTGCTATGATCTGAATGTGTCCTCTCCCCTCTAAGTTCATACATTGAAGTCCTAACTCTCAAAGGTAATGGTATTAGTAGGACTTTGGGAAATGATTAAGCTCATGAAGATGGAATCATCATAAATGGGATTAGTGCTCTTTTAAGAGAGATCCTACAGAGCTCCCTAGACTCTTCTACATGTGAGGATATAAGTCAGCAGCCCGGAAGAGGGCCTTCACCTGACCATGCTGGTACCTTGATCTTGGACTTCCCAGACTCCAGAACTGTGAGAAATAATTTTTTCGTTGTATATAAGCTTTGTTGTTGTTTGTTGTTAGTTATAAGCTACCCAGTCTATGGTATTTCTTTATAACAGCCTGAATGGAGATGGATGGATGGATGGATGGATGGATGGATGGAGAGAGGAAGAGGGAAAGGAAGTTACCCATTTTTCCAAAGTCAGAAATGTCTACCTTTCTTTCTATTGTTAGATTTTTTAATTATCCAAAGAACTTCCAGTGTCTATCACTTAATGCCCTTAATGTAGAATGCCCATAGTTAGAACATGTTTAAAGAACATTTTTCCTGGATGTTTTTCCAAGAAAAAGATTTTCCAGTATATTTGAAGCTTCTGGTTTGGAATCTACTCCTTGACATCCTTCCATTATTCTTGATAGATCTCTTAGAAAGAGAAAGTATGGTATGGTGTTCTATAACTGATAGCTTCCCTCTGCCTTATCATGGTCTAATTTTTCATGTCTTTTATGTAACCTGAAAAACCAGTTCCACTAAAAAATATATCTACAAATAATGCCAAGGGGGCAAATTATGCTAACTAGAGGTGCTGCAGTACCACCACGTCACTAACCAGTCCCAGTCCAGAATAACTCTTTTAATTATCCAAGAATCCTTGCCTTTTTCTGCCCCAAAGTTTAGCTTTCTTTGTTAGTGGATTCATTTGTGTACTCAACAAATATCTATTGTGTACATACCATGTGCCAGGCATATAGTATTATATTTAGTTCATATAGTGAACTAAAGAGGCATAAATCCCTACCCTTCTGGAGTTTACATTCTAGTAGTTGAGGGCATGGACTCTGAAATCAAGTTTATTAATTCAAATCCCAGTTCCACTATGATGAACTCTGTATGAAGTACCGTCTTTCAAACAAGGGCAGTGATGATAGCTTTGACTAGGTGAACAGCAATTGAGGGAGCCAGAAGTGGACAGATCCTAGATATATTTTGAAGATAGAATCAACAGGATTTACTGACAGATTGGGTGCAAGGAAAAACGTCCTCCATGACTCCAGGGTTTTTGTCCTGAGTAACTGGAAGTAGGGAGTCACCATTTCTGAGCTGAAGAAGACTGTGAAGGAGTTAAGGTTGAGTTTTGGCTGCAACTTTGAGATGCTCTTAGATATCCCAAGTGCTGTTAAATCAACCCTGAAAAATGACTCCTGAGCCTTTGCCTTAGACTAGAGAATATCAATCCAATGACACTCTGAAGACCATTCTTCAAGAACTCTCTTAATTTGGGCACCTGGGTCGCTCGGTAGGTTAAGCGTCTGCCTTCAGCTCAGGTCATGATCCCAGAATCCTGGGATCAAGTCCCACATCAGGCTCAGAGAGCCTGCTTCTCCCTCTCCCTCTGCCTGCTGCTCTGCCTACTTGTGCTCTCTGTCAAATAAATAAAATCTTTAAAAGACACACACACACACAGACAGAGAGAGAGCTTATTTAAAAAAAAAAAAAAAAGAATTCTCTTAATTTGGAGGCGACTGGCTGGCTCAGTAGAGCATACCACTCTTGATCTTAGGAATCGTCAGTTCCAGCCCCATGTTTGGTATCGAGGTTACTTAAAAATATAATTTAAAAAAAAGTCTTAATTTCCATAAACTTCATTTTCCTCACCTGCAACGTGGGCTTATTTTTTTTTTAAGATTTTATTTATTTATTTGAGAGAGAAGCAGTGAGATAGCATGAGCAAGGAGAAGGTCAGAGGGAGAAGCAGACTCCCTGCAGAGCTGGGAGCCTGATGCGGGACTCGATCCCGGTCTCCAGGATCATGACCTGAGCCAAAGGTAGTCGTCCAACCAACTGAGCCACCCAGGAGTCCCTGCAAAGTGGGTTTAATAGCCACCTCATAGATTACGAAAATGAAAATAAATATTTGTAAAGCGTCTAACCCAACAATCTGGAGTCAAGATAACAGTCAACTAACGTGAGTTCTTTTAAAACCAGAATAAACGTGATATTCTACATAGTATCAGTGAAAGCAAACTGTGCTTTCTAAAGCCTTTGTAGCAAAGACAAAGAATTGCCAATTAAGATAAGAGCTCTAATCAGGGTCTGCAAATGGCAGACTGGCAACTTCGCCCTTGGTTTTGAAAAAAAAAAAAAGAAAAGAAAAGAAAAGAAATACGCAGGAAATTAACACAGGGCGTAGTGAGTGACAGGATGCCTTAGCGACCACACTTCCCAGCAGTTCTTGCGCAGCCAGACACCGTCGCGGATTGGATGCCTCCTCGGGAGGCGGGTGGTGTGGGGGAGGGGACAGGCGCGAGGTACTGTGGGTAGGAGACGGCCGTCGACCGAGGCGCCATTTTGTGAGGCGGCCGTATCCTGTTGGATATTCTGGGGCGCAAAACCGCTACTTCTGCTACTTTGGTCTCTCCTGGGGGTAAGTGCGGCAGCCGCTTGTAACGGCCCACGGCTCTTGATTTTGAGGCAGGCCTTTGCAGCCTCCCTAACAGCCGCGGGCGGCGGCCGATCAGCCCCTGCCGCATCTCTCGAGTAGCTACCCGAGGCATTGGAAGGCCGCGCCCCTCCTCGCCGCCTGCGCTGTCAGCTTTCAGAGGGCGTCCTCCTGCCCCACCCGAGGCCCGCTTCTTTCGCGTTCTTTACTGTGCCTCTGCTGGGACGCGTCTCCGACTCCACAGCCCAACTGAACGTGGAGCCGTCGCATGTCCCTCGGGTACTTCTCAGGGGCGACCGGCAGTTTCTAGCCGCCATCGCCCCGCAGCTGCATCTGAATCCGAATCCGCCCTCTCCGGAAGGTTGTTCGGTGAAGGCTGATCTGCAGACCGGGGAGCCTCTTGGGGGCCGGGAGGGGTGTGTGCAAGTAGAAAGGGAAAGCCGGACGCCCGAGTCGGTCGCGCAGGCTGTGGCGCCGCCATCTCGGCCGCAGCACCCCACGGAGGTGGGTCCAGGCACTGACGGGACGACGAGGGACGGCATTAGAGATTTTGCCCAGGCCTTATTTCTCCCAGGTGGTTCTCTTCCATTTATTAATTCAGCAAATGTTCGTTGAGCACCTCCCCTGGAACAGGCAGGCGCCGGGGACGGCTGAAACTAGTTTCTCAGACCTCGCACGAATTGGACACGGTCTAGCTGGGTGTTTTATCACCGCCGGGGCGCTGCGGGGCCCAGCTGGCAGCCTCAAGGGTTAGTGGTGGTGGTTATTGTTATTGAGGAATTAAGTCGTGTGGAGCTTTGCTCTTGTCTCGTTGAAATAGCTTAGGGTCAGCCGTTGAGTTATAAATAGAGTAGATTTCAATCAGGGGAGCATCCCGGCTTCTAAATAAATGATTTAAACTTTTCATCAGAAGATTTTGAATTGTATGTTGCTCCTTGTGTTAATAGAGACGCTTTGATCAATGTTTTCACGGCCAACTACCCCACTGGAGTTGCTTTGATTAGAACACAGGGAGCTAATTGGATCTCTGCCCTTTTTTGCTTTGTAATCCTAAAGTTGAAGAAGGGAAGGAATCTTCTGCTTGCGTCCTTTTATGAGTTTGTTATTGAATAGGGAATCTGATATTTTAAAGTAGCTTCATCTTCCTGCTGTGCTCATTTTTAACAAATGATTCTCATGTTGACAGTTGATCTCCCTCCCCCACCTACCTGTTCCCACCTTGGATAATCCTGTTAATAGTTGATGAAATTCCAACCTCAGTAGTATCCTAACTTATAGGAAGATTGACTTAAGTGATCTCTCAAATTTTCAGCAGCCATTCTCTCTTGTTTCCTAGAAAAAGACAAAATTTGAACATTTTGGGACAGTGTGCTACATCTTCAGTAGGACAATGGGTTCAGACAAACGGTAAGTTACTACTATACATGTCTTTGATCTCAACATTTCATTGAGAGTGAACTAATTTTTAGAAATTGTTGATCAAACAAATACTTGAGTGTCTGTTTTGTGCCAAGCATTGCTGTTAATACCTTCATGAGTAAGTGAAGTACTGTGTGAACTATGCTATGTAAGAGAAGTCAGGGGTGCTGTTAGAACACATAGGAAGCATGTGTTTTCCTGGAAACATATTGGAACTCTTCCTGGAGAAAATGCTCTCTAAGGTAAGCAAGAATTAGGCAAAGGAGGGAGTGGGTCACTGAGGGTTCCCAGTGTGGAAAACAACCTGTGCAGAAGCCAGGAGATGTCATACAAGTCTGCCACTTTACCCAGTAGCTGGCTATAGCAAGCAGTCAGTGAATGCTGCTGCTTGTTGTTGTCGCTTCTGTGGTAAGATTATCCAGATTTATAGAAGCTTTGGACATGACTGTGGGTTACATGGAAAGTCAATGAAAAGTTACTAAAGAATTAGTGGAGAATTAAGATGAGAGCATTTGGCTGCCATGTCATGGATCCTTCCACTCAGACTATTTGGTTTACATACACGACCTTTTTCAGCCACCTTCCTACTTAGTGTTGCATCTTGTCCTAGGGATAGATCAAATTAATGGCCCAGAGAGACTCAGGAGATGCTCATGTCACACGATGTCATTATTTTAATGCTGTGTTAGCAGTCTGTGGTTCCAAGTAACTTATTAAATTAACATTTACCCTTTTAGGGTTTCTCATCCTCATACTTCACATTATGAAGTAGTCCTAGACTACTTGTTTCATTGGTGTCTTTTGATAAATTTGTATACTCTAAATGAGGCCCTTCTAAGCCTTTCCTTTGTCTTGTCCTTACATAGAAGTTTTATGAACCTGGTAAACAATTTATGGAGGAACTGTATCTGTAGTCAAATGGGTTTATGCTCTTGTTACTAGACTTTTCTGTGAGGCCCAGTACTATCCAGTAACCAAAAGTAAACCAGATGTTATAGGAAATGCTATTCTCTGCTTGTGCTGGTTATGTCTAACAAATGAATTTGGTTAACTGCCTGATGAAGAAAAAAAATTAATTTAACTCATCCAGGTTATTTGGTCCATTTCCCAGTAGTGTGATACCTTTGAGAGTAGATGAGTCAGAACACACTCTCCTTTGAAATTGGGTGAAATGCTAAAAATTGCTCTCTTCCTATTTTTGATCACTAAGATCTGAATCAGGGATAAAAGGGATGATATGTGTAGACTAGAGTCTTTGGAATACATGGAATGAACTTGGACAGCCTGATCTTTTTAAAAAATATATATATTAAGCCCAAACATGTGATAGTCATATCATCAGATATAGCATGACTTCCTGAAAATTATCTTTGCCTTCAGGGATGTAGATGTTTTCCTAGTGTTTATAAACTGGAGTCTGGTGATAAGTTTTAAGGGATATGTCAAACCATTTGGATATCTTATACACTGAGTGTGTCGGGGGTTGGGGGAGATGTTCTTCAACTGTGTTTTATAAAGGTATGAAGTGTGATTTACCTTAGAGTAAATGAAAATTATTTCCCTGGCAGAGTGAGTAGAACAGAGCGTAGTGGAAGATACGGTTCCATCATAGACAGGGATGACCGGGATGAGCGTGAATCCAGAAGCAGGCGGAGGGACTCAGATTACAAAAGATCTAGTGATGATCGGAGGGGCGACAGATATGACGACTACCGAGACTATGACAGCCCAGAGGTGAGTGGTCAGCAACTGGTATGGTGTAGTTAAAGTTATGAATTGCATGCATAAAGCCCCTAAGATTCTGGAAATGTATTAAGTGTATCAAGTGTGGAACTCTCCTCTTGAGTATCGTATTCAAACCCTCTGTTATTCTAAAACCTGTTGAAGTGACTCTAATTCTCAAAGACAAACTGAGCCTATGGTAATAGAAATATTGGCCAGGGTTTACATAGGGCTCATCATATACCTGGCACTCTTTTGAGCACCTGACTTATGTGAACTTAATTAATCCCTTATGGTAGGTGTCTTCCCATTTTAAAGATGAGGCAATTGGAGCATAATAATATACCAACCCTGGGTCTCAGCTGCTGCTTCTAAAAGTTGTAGTTTTAGTCAGCATAGTCATTTCTCACTCCTTTTTATATGTGAATATAGCTTTGTTGTTTAGAAGTAATCTTGCTTCCCATGTAATTTTGCAGGGTTTTTTACTTTTTCCATGCATATAATCTTCATTTTATGACATATATTGTGTGGTAGTGTACTGTACAGTGAGTTGTTAAACCATTCTTCCTGAACTAAATGGATATGGGCCTTCTCCCCTACCCCCACCCCCTGGCCACCAGTTTAGAAACAGTACAGTGAACATCATCATGGAGTTCCCTTACCCTCTCTGTTGTTCCTAAAGATAAATTCCTAGGAGTAGAGGGCCTCTACTCAAAGGGTCTAAACCCAGTGTTATTTTAATTGTCATTTTGTTTGTTGTAAATCAGAGAGAACGTGAAAGACGGAATAGTGACCGATCCGAAGACGGCTACCATTCAGATGGTGATTATGGCGAGCATGACTACAGACATGATATCAGTGATGAGAGGGAGAGTAAGACCATCATGCTGCGAGGCCTTCCCATCACCATCACGGAGAGCGATGTAAGGGGAAACAGCAGTTCTAACAAGCAATCCAGTGGGCACAGCAGATTTGGGGCTTCTGCCATCTTCTCGCTATTGTTTTATCTCAAGTTAACATCTCAGGCAGTGAAATATATTTCTTTCTTTAGGGTGGATTTTTTGTGTGTGTTTTTTTTTTTTTTAAGATTTTTTTTACTTATTTGACAGACAGAGATCACAAGTAGGCAAGAGAGGCAGGCAGGGAGAGAGAGGAGGAAGCAGGCTCTCCGCGGAGCAGAGAGCCCGATGTGGAGCTCGATCCCAGGACCCTGGGATCATGACCTGAGCTGAAAGCAGAGGCTTTAACCCACTGAGCCACCCAGGCGCCCCTAGGATGGAGTTCTTTTCAGCTTGGTTCAGAGGTAAATTATCATTTACATTTAGGCTTTGAAGTTCAACACAGAGTTGAATTTTCAGAAATTCCTTAACTACAAGGAGCCTTTTGCCTTCAATAGCCCGTAGAAGGTAATCAGTACATTTTTCTTTTAAGATTTTTTATTTATTTGTCAGAGAGAGAGAGAGCGAGCACAGGCAGACAGAGTGGCAGGCAGGGGCAGAGGGAGAAGCAGGCTCCCTGCTGAGCAAGGAGCCCGATGTGGGACTCGATCCCAGGACGCTGGGATCATGACCTGGGCCGAAGGCAGCCGCTCAACCAACTGAGCCACCCAGGCGTCCCAGTACATTTTTATTTAACTGGTAACTTATTTTGTGAGGATGTATCAGTAAAAACACTTTCTTCATGATCTGGCTACTCTTTGATTTGATTAAATGTATCAGACTATCCATCTGAAACCTGAGAAGCCTGTCAAAAAGGCCATTCCCTGACTCCCCACACCTCAGACTGGCCAGCTAGTGGCTTGGTATAGTGGGCACTACCTGATTTCCAGTGCCAATCTCATCTCTGGGCCCTCACCCACTTCTTCCAGCTACATCCATCACTAGCCTCCCCCGTAGCCACTTTGGACATGTTTGTCATTGTACCAGTGTGCCTTTTTCTGCTTGAAGGCTTCATCATGTGAGGTCTTCCTGATCTACTGTCTGAGTTGGTATTGAAAGAGGTTCTGCAGAATGTCTCTGGGGAAAGGGGTGAGGGTCGGGGGGGGGGGGCTTGACTGGCTCAGTTGGTAGAGCATGCGACTCTTGATCTTGGGGTTGTAAATTCAAACCCCACCTTGGGAATAGAGATTACTTTTTTAAAAAGGACTGTTTCTGGAAGCTTCTTTAAGGGAGGTTTTTACTAGTGGAGGGTAAAGACGGGTTCTAGGGAGATCTTAGTTGAGCTGATTTTTAAGGGATAGAAATGTTTGGAGAACTGGTGGAGAACTAGGGGAAAGGTGTGGTAGACTGGCCCTCCAGGCAGTGGGATCACACAAGCAAACTTGGGAATAGAAAGATACTGAATGTAGACAGGGCCTGTCAACCAGGTTCATTCAGTTGAATTTAAAGGCTTTTGGCAGGAGAGAGGCAGGTGGGAAAGTGCTGTTGAGTCCATGTGCTAGGATCATTCAGAGCCCAGATAAATATAAAAGGAGTTACTTAGGGCTTTGTCCAGTAGCAAAAGAATTGTACAGGTTAGAATGTTGGAGGGAAAGAGCGGTAGTGGGAGGACAGGGAAGACTGAGCTGACCTCAGGTAGGGGCAGCAGTGGGTATGTGGAATAGGAGATGCAGGAATTCCTACAGGAGAAGTCAATTCAAGAAAGTTTGCTTGTTAAACAGGTTGTTCTCTTGAGTAGTCTGCTGGCCCAGGCCCTGGGAGTTTACAGAGGTAGTGCATGGCATAGGGAAGCAGTGCCCTCTCGGACTTTTGGGGGCCTCCCTCCTGGCAGTGAAATAAGATTTGATGCTTTTGTATTTCAGGCTTCTTCAGGGAAATAAAAGAGCCTACCATAAGAAGGCTGGTTTTCAAAGCAGAATTTCTGGGTTTCCCAAATTGCAGTATTCTAAGCAAATTCACTCATTAAGGTCCTTAAAACATTTTAAAATTTTATATAGTATTTAATTTCCTGAACTTCAGTTTATCCTATTCATTGTTTGGGTTTTTTTAGTTTAGCCCTCCCACTGATACAGGAACTCTTAGAGTAACTGTCTTTAGTTACTATGTTACTATATGTGCTACTGTTACACTACTTTTATAGTAACTGTCTTTAGTTACTCTGATGACTAACTTTCTAGTTACTATGTTACTAAGCATAGACCTGAGTCACATGATGGGGTCTGGCTCCATGTAGAACTTCTCCTACTCTGTGGAGAAAATAGACATAGTTAATTGTTTTTATTGGTGGTGGTTATGGTCTGTAAAGCCACTGCAAATAGAATACTGAATATTGAACCATCACTCCTAGGAAAAAAACAAAGTTAGGTTCCTGTGAGCCTCTGGTCACAACCATTTTCATCAGCAGGTCAATACATAACCTTGTTTTAGGTGCATTTTGGTTTAGAGATGCCTTATTTAGTATATAGTGTTGAGTATATACTCAATAGTATATATACTATATAAGTGTCTTATATAGTATATAGTGACCTTGAACTCACATCCAGCAACATTATAACTCATGCCTGAATGAAGCTTATCCAACAATACATATTTTCTCTCTGGCCTCCTTGTGCTTAAGAACACTATATAGAACTTCAGCACTATGCTTGGAGAGCCTTTTTTTTTTTTTTTTTTTTTTTTTAAGATTTTATTTATTTATTTGACACAGAGAGAGAGATCACAAGTAGGCAGAGAGGCAGGAAGAGAGAGGGAGAAGCAGGCTCCCTGCTGAGCAGAGAGCCCGATGCAGGGCTGGATCCCAGGACCCTGAGATCATGACCTGAGCTGAAGGCAGAGGCTTAACCCACTGAGCCATCCAGGTGCCTGGAGAGCCATTTTAAATAGAGAAATCACTGGGGTGCCTGGCTGGCTCAGTCTAGAGCAATTAACTCTTGATCTAAGGGCCATGAATCCAAGCCCCATGTTGGACATAGAGCTTACTTTAAAAAATAATAATAGTGAAATCACTAACAAAAAGTAATGAAAATGAAAAACTTGCCAGTAAATAGACTGAAAAGGACACTTGTTTACATTATGGAAACTGAAACAGGACTCCTGGGTGGCTCAGTGGGTTAAAGCCTCTGCCTGGGATCCAGCCCCACATCTGGCTCTCTGGTCAGCAGGGAGCCTGCTTCCCTTCCTCTCTCTCTGCCTGCTTGTGATCTCTGTCTGTCAAATAAATAAGATCTATAAAAACAAAAAACAAGACTGAAACAAGGCAAAGTATTGCCTCGGCCTCGGATGTGTGCATCAAGCAACTCAAAGCTTTCCCTCCTCTGCACATGTCCGCAAATGACTTGGAAGCACCACAAGTATAGATTGACTCCTCGCCAAGTGCAGAGCCCAACACAGGGCTCACTCAGTTTCACGACCCTGAGGTCATGACCTGAGCTGAAATCAAGAGTCAGATGCTTAACGGACTGAGCAATCAGGCACCCCTATGAGACTGTTTCATAACATAAATAGTTGTTACCTGAAAGAAATTCCCAGGCAGCATATAAAGAATGCCTTCGAGGCTCTTAAAATACATTCATTTCTTTGAGAAGTGTTCTTTTATTATTGTTGTTGTTGTTGTTGTTTTAGAATGATTAAATTTTGGTGATAGAAGTTAAAAACTTGGTTGATTAAGCATTTGTTGCAGTTCCTGGTCCTTGAACTTCTTTGGTGTGAAATAGTTTATGACTGAAGCTTTAACTATAAATGTGTAAAACTCTGCAGATTCGAGAAATGATGGAGTCCTTTGAAGGCCCTCAGCCTGCAGACGTGAGGTTGATGAAGAGGAAAACAGGTGAGAGCTTGCTTAGTTCCGGCTGTTCTGGCTCTCTTCCCCATTCCCACTTCAGCCCCTAAAGACCATCCTGATTCCCCCAGTCTTCAAGCACATGAATTCAGAATGAAAGGTTTGCCATGGCTAAGGAATGTGACTCTTTGAAAACGATATTAGAGAGCACCTGAGGACCTTTTTAAAAACTTTGGTTTTAGGGGCTTTTTTTTCCTTCGGTAAGTAGTGATTTATAAACTCCTTGTTTGACTGTTTGTAGTCGGTTGCATGGTTACGTTTTAAGCGTGGAATCAAATCGAGTGGCACTTAGTTCAGGCGGCTTGGTTCCTTGCCATGGCAAAGTATCAAGAAGATCCCCAAGTCAAGTCACATTTGTAAAGCTGCTTCCCAATTGGCTTTGTCACGCAGTGTTGAAGCAGTGGGAGAGAGATTCACCTGTTATAAAGGAACTGAC